>OZ012708.1:5232337-5767337 GCA_963942595.1 Cylloceria caligata | reverse complement strand
CATCAATGATTTTTGCGGTAGCAACTCCTGAATGTATTCATTAATTTTCTCTTTTTATATCTTTAATAAAATCTTGATGTAAACAAAAATGGCTGTTGCTTCAACTGCAGTGAACATAGTTGCTTGCCGCAATATAGTTCGCGATGTCGGTGCTGTTTCTGTTTTCGTCCCGCAAAACAGCGACGAAAATGAACAGAATATCTCCCAAGA
Source organism: Cylloceria caligata (assembly GCA_963942595.1). Lineage (NCBI taxonomy): Eukaryota > Metazoa > Arthropoda > Insecta > Hymenoptera > Ichneumonidae > Cylloceria > Cylloceria caligata. The sequence goes on along the minus strand of OZ012708.1, from coordinate 5,767,127 downwards.
GACGAAAGTGAACCTATTGTAAACTGCGCATGTGCGAATCTAATTGTCATGAAATTGGCCACTTTCGCCCCGCAAAACTGTCATAAAAAACACGAATTTTCATGCACGTGTTGCAACAAATAATAAATGGCCGTTTGAAAGCAGTGAGACATAGCGATCTCTGGACATTGTGCGGTTTTCATCGCCGTTTATCTTATTATATTTAAATATAATAAAATAATCTGAATGAATGTCAAAACTTATAGTAGCTATTGACAACAAATAGTCTTTTTATAGCTGTAGTCTTGAGCATTAAAAATGTATCAAAATTTATGGTTTAAATGGACGGTAAAGAGTTTTGTTTTCTACATCGATCTCACCTGAATCCACAGATCATAAAAATATATCGGTTTACCCAACAGCAGCTGATCGACACGACTGAACGTTAAACTTTCCGATCTCGATTGAAAAATCTCGATCGGTTGAACGCGCTGACTCAGAGGGTGCGTGGGCTCTCGAGAGGAGAGACCGATATCGTATTACCGAAAGAGAAAGATGAAGCTAGTATCATCGAGTGTACATATGGCAGAGGAATAAAGAAAGCGTACAGTCTTTGGCAAGCTATAGTGAATAGCATACGAGGCATTCTCTGTCAAATCGGTCACTTTTTTTATGAAACATCGTTTTGAGATGAAAATATTACAATAAACTATAGTGACCTAACTCTATACAAGTCACAAGAATATCCCCTCTCCTCGGTTCTACCATAACAACCTATTACCCCCACTCTTCGCTTCGTAGTTCCATTTCCGGACGGTTCCGGGCGATGTGACTCATAAAGCGTTAACTACCTCGTATGATAATAATAATTTTTAATATCGCAATTACCATTCCTAAGCAATTTATAATCGATTATTTTTTAATACATTCTTTCAGACATATAGATTGATGCTATCGGAGGAATCATTGTAGTTGTGGCAACTATCAAGTGACAAATATAATTTATTAGTCCACGTGAATATTTTTAAAGTTGTATGGACTAATTTGATAGTAAATGTGATTAAAAATGGTTGCGGTAACTATAAAAAAAAAAGGTCACCTTGAGTAACAATTAATACTTGTCACTAATAATAATTGCAATTATCATTTTTCTTTCTGTCGATATGTAAATTGTAAGAATTTCTTTTTACCGCGTCATTCTAAATATTAAATTTTGGCCAAATGTATTTTCGACAAACCTTTGAATCATTTAGATCATCAAAAGGCTGCGGCAACATGTAAATATTCAAATTTTTAAGACTCATTTTGAAAAAAAAAAAGCAATTCTCAAATATTTTTAATACTCAGAGTCATCGTAAACACAATCCGAGCTTTTAATCCATCATGAATCGAAGGGTCATAGTGGCAAACACTATGCATTTGACTTTACGATAAATATATCGAAGAAATAAGCACAAGATGAGGTCAAAGAACAAGCCAGCTCATGAATCTGAGCCAGGAACGCTTCGTTTATATGATCGTGGCAGGTATTCGAGATGTACTTGCGTACCTACCGGTACCAGTAATGAGAAACGAAAAAGCAGCAGCAACATCAGCAGCAGCGCTGCATCAGAAACGAGGCTCTTGGGTCTCGCGTTCGCTGCGATTCCGAGGTGGCATTCGCCAGCTGCCGTTAAACGTGTTCAATGCTGGCTCGGGAGCCGCAAGAAAGGGACCATCGAGCAACGGCAGCGGCAGCAGCATCCCAGGGCATAAGGCAACAGAGCCATCGAGCAAGTAACCAAGCGAGGCGCAAGCATCAGCACGGAAGAGAGCCCGATGGAGAGTCCATCCCCGACATTACGCTATACTGTGTATACTCTACCTACACTCTTGTGTTGGAGGGGATGAACCGTGTGGGCCGTGCTCTCCGCACCTACGGTGGCTACCGCATGTTCACTCGAACTCTTACCACTTCAGTCTCGCCTCGCTACCTACCGGTGCAGTTCACACCGACACTGCTGTCAGTGCTGCCGAAGAGAGAACAATAAACTGCATAAAATTCTCGATAATCGGTAGCACACGATCCAACGATATAATAATAAATTTATTAAAAATTTATAAAATAATTAAATAAATATATGAAATTTTTGGTATTCCTTAACCCTTTGGATTACGTGAATGGGTTCACGCGAGTGACAGTAACAAGTTTTCCTCCGCATCGTCTTTTTCTTCTTCTTCGCTCCCTCTTCAAGGAGCGCAATCGCTATAGTACATAGCTATAGTACAGTGTACAGTACGATACCTCAATAGTGTACGGTTCTTCGGCCCGTATCACCGTGCGCTTGTGAGTATGTTAGCCGTAGAGTCTCGAATCCCTCAGCGAATCAGCGAGGGAAAAGAGAAAGAGAATCGTTAACCGGTTCTCTTAGGAACGGGGCGAGCGATCGCGAGCCTCCTCGGTGTACCGGCATGCAGAGCGTTCGCGATCGTTCTCCGGAGTGAAGTCGTCGGTCTCGGCGCGCGACCGCGAGACTCTGTACCACGAGGAGGATATACTCACCTCCCAAGGAATCCCCGCGTTCGCGCAGGTCCTCACGATCCTTCGATATCTCATTTTCGTTTACCACTTGCCTCTGCTTCCGGTTCACATCCGTCCGTGTGAGAAAAACATCGATTTTCAATATAATCAAATTTAACAATTTATTCTCACTAAGCCATTTTATTTTTATAAACAATTTGTGAATTATTAAATTTTGTGTTGTGCTCATCGACGAGGAACCAGTGAGTTGAAGAAACTATTACGAAACTTTTAATAATAATCCATTTTCCGCCGAAATATCGATTAATGTTTTATTTTATTTTATTTATTTTTTTTTTACAATAAACGAAATATCATTTTTTATTTCGCGTGCAAATTTTGGAGCAACTATAATGAAAATTGCGCAAATTATTACAAAATTATTCAGCTGTGAATAATTTTATTATTTCTGGAAATATCGATATTTTTGAAAATAATTAGCAAATTACGGATTGCCGTGGTGTGCAATTTCGCGAAGAACATAACAAGTGAGCTGCAGAAATAGTTACGAAACTTCTGAGGTTCCAGGAGTGCAATAATAACGATCTTCGAGGATCGAGCGAGAAGTAGTTGACTCTCGAGGTCAGTAAGAAAGATAGAGAGAAAGAGATTCCATGTTGCTCTCGGGAATAAACCGTGAGAAATAGGATCCATAAAAATATCTTGGTATTCGTGGGACTGTTGAAAACCGAGAAGCGAGCCACCGTGTATTCCAAGCTGTAAAGAATTTCCGTAAGTTCTTTATGGTGTTAAATCATCGATACATAATCGCAACCTGAACGACCAAGATAAAATAAGGAATACACATCCACTTACACCGCAAAATTATTTTCTACGAACCGGATAGTTGTCTGGAACAATATCGAGACGCATAGATCGGATATTTTGTGCACCGTTTCTATGATACGCGTTCGCACTTCTCGTGTACATACGCAAAACTGCAAAAGCTCCGACGGTGAATTAGAAAGTGAGCTGTGTTCCATCGTGTTGCGTTGAGAGTGTGTTTAGGGAAACTGTGTCAGGTGCTGTGATTTTCTCCAATTGCTTTTTCCTTCTCGTTTTACGTTTGTTGTAATAATAATAATAAAGAGAAAAAAAATTATATTGAAAAACTCGACGATAAATAACAAGTGATCATTTGTTCGGAAAGACCAGACCGGAATTCCAAGTTTCGAGCATATCCGTTGGTCGCCCGGTAGTGTTTGTGGTGCCGCTGCTACCGGTGACGCCGGTACGCATCGGTTCGAAGTCGTCGAACTCGTACGCGAATTGGTTGCTCGTGGTGTGGTATGAGGAGGCTAGCACGCAGGCGAAAAAGCCTGGCAGCGTTCACCGGGATTATGGGACGGCTTGGTAAGAGTGCGCAGGGCCATCAGCATCAACATTCACCAACGAGCGGTACCAAACCTATATTTCGCGTACAATACCGGAAACTCGTCGACGAATCCTCCCAGCATCCGCAGGAACCGCAACTCAAATTTGTACCCGCACTTCCGGATTACATGTCGTATTGTTGCTGTCAGTGCGGTCACAAACAGAAATTAAAAGTAAGTTTTATTCTTAAGAAAAAAAATATATTACGAAAATCGTATTTAAAGCATCGAAAAAAGAATTTTTTCAATTGCGATTAAAATTTTTTTTCAAATCAAACAATGGAAGGTTAGCTTGAAATTGTCAAACTACTATGAATCGAAATCTGGAAAATAATTTTACTTATTTGTTGCGTTAAAACTATAATTTGAAAACTTGAAAACATAAAAAAAAACGATTTTTTTAAAATGAAAATAAATTTTTTAACTATTTTTTTTTTTTATAAAATAGAATGAAAACTTTTTATATTGATGATCTACTTGATTTTTTCAAGTACAATTGTTGATAAAATTGAAATATTTATTTACAAAACTAATTATTTTGAAAAAACAAACATTAAGAAAAACTAATTGCACAGTGATCGGTGTGTTCTTGAAGCTTCACTTGTACAACATGATTGATAGTTCATTAAACGCTTCGTGGAATAGTATTTCAAAAGCCCTAATTGCTCTCTCGGTTACACTCAACTGTCTCCAAGGTAAGAGGGATGACCATTGGAGCAAATCCTCGGTACAGCTTCTTCTTCTTCTTCTTCTTCTTCTTCTTCTTCTTCTTCTTCTTCGTATACATGCAACACGATCAGTGGAAGAACGCAGCGAGACGAAACGTCGTAGTCCCGCGATTTTTTAACGTTATATAGAAATGCTCGTGCTACAGCATATGGAGACTAACGAGTTTAACGTTTAACGCAAAGCACTTATCGTTATCACAAAAAAAGTTTACCAATATATACAATATTATATCATTAATAATTATTAATATAATATCAGTTTATTATGACTCGGGAGTTTCGCGTCCTCGTGTAACAAGCATAAAAATTTTGAGAGGACAAGATGCTTCGATGGCGTAAACTTAATTCAAATTTTAATTATTGTGATAAGGTGATGAGGCGCGAGCACAGTTTGCGCAGCTTGCGCAGTGAGTATGAAATTTTCGGTTCGTAAACCCGGTTCAAAACCTATGTCTTTCAGCTTATTTATGGTTGTCAGGTTCTTTAGCTTTGGACAGACAACTTTGCCAATAATACAATGAGCTAGCAGGTTATTTTAAGACGGACCCATTACGCCCTCCCGTAACCTGCATTGAAATATAGGTTCTTTAGGTCCTTCGAGTACTTTAGGTTTTCAGGGTTTGTACAGGCAACTTTGCCTTTTTCTATAATCGATATACATATACATAGGCGAAGAAAAAGGTCTTACTCGGCGCGCACGCGCGTGCCCGGCGCAAAGATCGAATGGATCGAGGATCGAGCATCGAGCGGAACGCGCACAGTCGCCACGCCGTTCACGATCAGTTGAAATGGCTAGAAATACTGTGATGCACTGTACGTGGTACAGCAGTGTAGAGTATTACACTACTAAATGTATGTATCACAGTTGTGTAGAGTATAGAGAGTAAAATATCCCGGGAAGGTTTCTCGGTTTACTCGGCGTTGTGTTGAGCGAAGAGACGAGCTGCGCGAATGGAGTGGGGAGAAAAGCCGTGGGATCGGACGAGCGCATTCCTCAGGTCCTTACCGCGCTCTTGTGGCACACGGGATGCCTCCTCTCCTCGTGTAGCGACCAACCGCTTGTGTGCCGCGTTTCTCCTCTCCGAGTTACTCGCTCTCTCTTGCTCTCTTTCTCTCTGTCTAGATATATATATATATATATATATATATCTTTCTCTCTCGCTTCCAGAAGGCTAGTCTTCTTCGATCCTCTCGCGTTGGCCCCGGCCAACTCTTCGCTGAGTGCGGGAAGCAAACGCGCGCGCGAGAGTAGAGCCATAGCAGACACCATCATCTTGCCGAGAAACAGCTTCAAGGCACAGAGGATCTTACTATTCTATGTTCTATCCGATACTTGACGAAATTCCTTACCAAAAATTCCTCGGGCCAAAAGGATCTGTTCCTAATAATTTTGAGACGAACTATGCTGATAATGAAAATTCTCGTAGATACGGTAAACCTTCATTCATTTCGAACTATATTTTATAATATTTCACTTCAATTTCTAAATATTTTTTAATGTTGATTCATACCCTGAACAAAATATATATCATTGATCGAATACATGATTTTTTTTTTTTTTTTTTTTAGATCTGTTTACAATAATATCATCACAAGTCATTATAGTTATTTATTACATTCTTTTCTGTGCAGTTTTTAGTTTCATTCAAAGTACTCGACATGAAAGACGTCACGTATCATTTTTGTAACAAACACAGAGATTATTTGTTAACCCTGCGAATCAATTGGTTATTTATAACAGTCTGTTCCATGTCTGATCGTGCAATAACAAATATGGCAAACAACAATTATCTATATATATATCAATGAAGATTGTAGTTTTTAGACTCATTAAAGTTACTCGACATGGAAGACGTCATATACCATTTTTCTTATTATTTCATTTACCATTTTCATCATATACCATTTTTCTTCTTATTATTATTTCATTTTAGCTTCATTCAAAGTACTTGACACGGAAAACGTCAATTGCGTTTAATCATGCAATGACAGTTGTGGCTAGTAACCATTTTTATCTACTTGGCAAAAAATGTCTATTGTTTTCCAAATATTTCTTTCGTGACAATAATACAATAATAATTAAAATCAATATTATCTTTTTCTATTCAATGTCAAGTGGATATAAGTGAAATTTTTTAACACAAATATTTAAGATAACGACGTCAAATTCAATATCACTCTTAATTTATAAATCAATTTCTACTTTACTGCAAATAGTAATCTACAATGCAGAATCTTGCCCATTGCTTTTCTATTATTTTCTAACTTTCAAAAAGTCATGAAAAAGTATATATCGTTCGATTTTAATTCCATTGTGAAAATTTCTGCTGAAATTTTCTCAAAATTCGAAAAAAAAACCCAAATTGTACTAAATCAAAACGATCCGATCGATTCTTACCAAATTAAACACTGTAAATGTTGTTACATTGGTCTATTTGTTAAGAACTATTGAGCTCCAAAAATTGTAGAATTTTGCGTGCAATCTGACATTTTTCACAAAATTAAAAACCCGCAAAATCCAAACAACTGTAAACATTTTACCGAAAATTGGGAAAAACACAATGAGGATCAACCCTTCTTAGTGTTTGATAACTTTCAGCTTGATAACTCATGGCACAATCGACGTGTAGAGAATTTTTCGCGTTTGATGCACACGCACGTCATTCTGAAATTGTTTTTCTAAATGTGATTGTTGGATGTTTTGGAACAATTCTAACATGTTGACATTAAGATCTTGAGAACGATTTTTTTTATGACAACAAAGTTTTCTCTACGAGGAAGCAAAATTAACTCAATTAATTAACGTTAAACTAGAAATTATGAAACGAAAAAAAGAATTATTCGTCACATTAATAATAATAATAATAATGATAATAATTTTTATTATCGTAGCAAAGTATTATTATCTAACATTAATAATTATCCGTGGAAGTATTTGAATATTAATTATTTCTCGTGGAATATATGACGCATGTTTAAAAATGTTTCACTATTTTCTAGATACTTTTTATCGCATTTGCCTCTTAACCGCGTCAACGAGCTATCGATATCTCTATAGAACTCGTTGAGAGAAACGTTTTTAAGTTCGACGCGGTTTCTTCAATTCTTATCAGCGAGAATCCCGGTTAGAAACCTACAAGATGATCCAACGTTTTTGCCTGAAATAATTATGATAATTCTTCAAAGCAATATATTATCCGCGGTAAAAAAGAGTGGAATGATCGAAGAGACGAAATAAAAAACGAGATTTCGAGTATATGTGGTCGTCGGGATACCCGGAGGCTACTTTTGTGGGCGGAATTTGTCTAGGAACGCGCGTCGCGGCTAGATTTCTATCTTTGCCGCCGGCACGAGGCTCTTTTCAGCTTCTGAACCAATGGATGACTCATGACAGGCTCTCGGTCACGAGCCTCGGAGATTCCCGAGGGCGCCAGTCGATCTGAAAAAGAATAAACTTTTAACTCAGTCTAATGAAAAAATAAAAATATTAATATATTTTTTAAAAGTACGTAAAGTAAGATAAAGTCGTAGAAGCTTCTTGAGACCGTCTAATGATAGCGAATCATATTAAAATGTTATATCTCGGTGAACTCGATGCACCGTGATCCTCGTGAAAAATCTTGCTGACTTGCTTGACTTCTTCAAGATATCTACTTCTCGTCTGGTAAGAATGGAGAAAGAAGAAAAGTTATCCATCCACATTGCTTCCTCTCCCTTCCTCTCACTTTTTTTCATGCACATTCACCTTGCGCTGAGAACGCAAGCTTCTTGTATACCGATATACTACTTTGTGAGACTTGAACCACGCTTGAAGAATCTCTTGCACGCGCCGATTGTAAAATCGCGAGCAAACTCTCGCGCGTGAGAGAATCTTCGCAGGGCTCGATGCTAGCTTGGATATATATGTAGCCCGAGAAGCGCAATTATCCTTTTAATCAATACTCTATGTACATAAACGATTCACCGACTTTCATGGAATTCACATCGTTCTTCGTCATTTATTTTTCAGATTCACTTTTCTCGGTATATAATTTATGGTTCGTGATAATATAGCGTCCTGGCCAATAGAATCGGTGAGAAGGAATTAAATAAATGAATAAGTGTTAATTCGATCTTTCAATTGTACTGCAGATAGTGACGGTGATAAATTTCATATTCGTTTAAGTAATTTGAATCATTAAAGACCAACCAGTAATCACTGGGTTTAAAAAATTAAATTATTTTTTTAGGTTTTTATATTTCTAGATTAAAGATTTTTTAACGAAAGTATTTGTCATCCACTTGATACTACGTACTGTCAAGTAATTATTGGTTAATGTACAACCTGTCTGGCATTTAAAACACAAGAAAACGCTCGGGCACTGCATGAAATTAGTTTACATTAGTTACAATAATAATATATTAAATTAATTATTTATCAAAGGGAAATTAACATTACTCGAAGAGAATCCATTGACCGATCTATTGAGCGATGTCAACGAAAATTTTCTGACCTTTCGGTGCAACACATAAACGAAATTCAACTAAATGTATTTAGTTCTAAATTAATTTTGTTGATAAGACTAACGTTATTGTCAGTTGCGATCTTTTCGTGTAAGCCAATTAGTTGGGTTTTACAATACAGCGATAAATTGATTGCGCTTCAGCTATTTAGTTGTGTAAAAAAATTAATTAGTGATGATCCAGCTAACTAATTGTACCAAGCATTCGATTGCTTGTACTTTATCTAACTTAATAATGCCAAATAATAAGTTAGTCGTACATCGACTAACAAGTTGTATATAGAACAATCAATTAGTTGACAATTGATTTACTTGATTAACACAACTAACGCAAAAACTTCTCTTATCTTGTATCAAATTTATTCGAGTGTTATAGCACATAATTATAATGTAACAGCATTAAACTGACTGAACACGCCCCCCTTACAACGTCTCCGAAATGACTTTCCATGCGGCTCAACATCGCACCGTGTGCACGATTAGGGTCGAAAAGGAAACAAGAATCTCTCTGCAGCGGTGTGCTTCTCGGTAGCACTTCCGGTGGTGCCCTAACATGGCGCGCTAGAAGGGGGTATAAGTTCTCACACCGGGAAGTACTAGCGTCCCGAGTAAACAGGATTTAGATAATGCGCCGTGAAACGATCGCGACTGCCGGCACATTAGACGACTACTTGCGGTGTCTACCACCACGTACGTGTATAACACAAATTTATATGTAGTAGTACACGCGCATATATAGTCTTTATAGTCGAGGGGGATAAGGCTCCGCTGCTGTTGCAATGCTTCTCAAATCTTGACCTTATCCAGAAGTCAACGGAAGACAGATATAAACTACTCGTTATAGCCCACTTGAAATTTGTTACCGAGAGCTTATCGAGTGAGCCCACTCGAGGGGCTACAGTGAATTATGTCCGGTCTTCGTATTCCCACGAGATTTATCTTCATTTTGTTAAGTTTCGTACTACTGTCTTGTAGACTCGAAGCCTGAAAATTATTGTATACTAAGTTACAGGCTACGCGAAAACTTTAATGAAAATTATACCGAAAATAGTGATAACGAGGTAATCGTTCCAAGTGAGCAAACGCTGATACCAAATGATCGTAAGCCTACCTACGTATATAGGGCTTTCGAATTGAAAGTGAAAGGAAGTTCAGGAGACTCGAGCATTGGCGCCATAGCATTTCACGCCTCTGCATACGGCACAATCAATAATGTGTGTAGTCGCTGTGCAGATTGAACGAGAATATATTTTACGAGTTTCGTAGCGTGCATGTCACACACACGCACGCATGCGCGCGCGCGCCTGCGCGTGTATCTATATATGTGTCTCTATATTATAAAAAGATATCGCTGTCGCCGTGTATAAGAATGCTGTCCTTTCCCAGGTCTTGATTATTCCAGGTCCGTCAGAACCTAAAAAACGTAAAAACGAGTCGCACACAAAGCCTACGTCAATGATAGGTACAAAGCAGGTTAAATGATAAATTGTGAGGGCGTATAGTGCTCGAGTTGTAAGAAACTGTAGTCTCGATATAATAAACCGCCGTGTCAAAAATTCAGGTGAAATTTAAAAGTTCCTTTAACTTTTTATAACAATCAATAATCTGAGGTTCAAGAAGGGTCAAAGGAGGCTTCAAATTAATAATATTTTGGTACTAGGGCTTAGTATGGATCTGGCATTACGCTCCTTCTCAGAGAGCTCCCTGGCCCTAATTATTCCAAGTTCCTTAATGACCCATAGCCCCTTCCTACCCCCAAAGCTCGGATTATCTTAAGTTAAATCTGTTGCCGCCGCTGCCGACGAAACCCTTTTGGTATAATGTTTATATTTAATCAAATGCATACGATTGTGAATTCGATGTCTCAATTTTATGATCCGAGGATAAAACTAGGTGATCTCGGTCAATCGGCCCTTCACCCTTTTAGTTTATTTCTCCAAGCATAGGTGATAATATCTCACTCGAACTTTTCAAGTCGAAACCAAGACATTTAGACTCGTGTAAAAGGTCTTCGATGCTAGCTTGTCATTGCCAAGACTCCCAGACGTCCCGGAATTCCTTTTGCCGGCAATGGAGCATCCAAGCACAATGACTCAGAGGGTTGGCATTGAATGTATTGTCGGGCAGAAGGCGCACTTCACGAGATAGAGCGAAGGTATATATTTCAAATGTACGGCCACATAATGCGAACACCATACTGCGTAGAACTTTAGTTCAACAGTTCTGTGTTGAAGCACAAGCTTCACCTGGTGGATCCTCGATATCGCGTTAGCTTCACGCGAGAATACCAGTAATGCGTTCTATAGTCGTTTAATGGATAGAACTATAGTGTAGCACTGTCGTTATGAACTGAAAGCTATGAATTCTCCTTACAAGGCCTTCGTAACTATCTGTCTTTTGCATTCATGAATACCTCAACGCATGGATACCCTCAAATCATTCATTCACTTTGGTGTTTGGTGCGCATCAAAAGATTCGTAACCTACTAAGATTGAGATTTTTAAATGTATCACCGCATAATATGAACACGAAACCAACTATAATTATCGTATTAGAATGAGAATTCGAAATAGTTTTTCCTACAGAACCTATGTTCTTATGTATAGACAGTTTACATGGTAGAGGATTCATCTACTGAGAAAAGAAAACTATTTAGATGGAGTTAACTGAATTTAGCTTGAGCCAACTGAATATAGTTGGTTGAACCTAACGCGTGGTTGGTTATGGGTTAACTCACGGATATCTTTAATCAGCCATATCATTCAATTGAAACAAGCTACTCGTATATTCAGTTAGCTCGATGTAAATTTTATTGACCCAATTGAACATAGTTGGTTGAACCTCACGGAAGGTTAGATATTGATGAAACGCACGGTTAACTTGAGCCAACCGTATCACGCAGTTCAACTAAGATATATTCAGTTGGTTCAAACTGAATTTAATTGAGGAAACTATTGCACAGAGCTATATGAAACAGGACTCTCGCAATTGGCAGAATGCTGTGAATCTCCTCAGCAAGATCTCCGTGACAATCGATCCCTAGTATCATACCCTCGGATCCCTGAACCACTTTGGTGTTCCTCTATCGTAAGATTTTTAACGCCAGAGGTTGGAAAGATGCCGTTGGGTGGTGGAGGTAGATATTGAGAGGGCGAAACAGAGGACGAACCAGAACACCATAGAGAAAGAAAGATGGATAGCGAAAAAGAACTCTCAGGGGGTACACGAGAATATAATTGGCACCGCCCGTAGAACATGTATGAATGCTTTAGGCAGACCGCGTTCTGTAGCAAGCGGACCAGAACCGTGAGGGATACCCTCGGCCCTTCATTGTACGAGCTAGTTCATTCGAAAGCTCTTCGAGAGACTCTTCGCTCGAGTAAATAAAGAATATAATAGACCATGCTTCATCCAATCCCTGTAAGGTTCATGGGCCGCATAGCCAATGGCGTGGGTATTATTATGTGACTTTGATGGCGGTCTACTGCTGGGCCCTAAGAATCTTTGGGACCCTCGAGGGCACCCAGCGCTCTTCTCTTGGCGCAAATTCGTTCATTGTCCTTTTTCGACCTCTCCTTCCCTTTTTTTTTCATCCCCCGATATGTCTGGCACGCACAGCACGCACTGTACGCGGGCGCGTGTGTGTCATTCCGTTGAATTCATTCTACTTCACTGGACCAATAGTATTTCTGCTATGAGAGTTCACGCCAGAACCACTTCTGTATTGGACATATCCTATGACATCAGCCAGCCGACTCTCGAGATATCTTTTGGCTCTTTTTTTTGGGCATACAAACGGTGCAACGTACGATTTCATCGATACATCGTTCATTCGTTGCACCTTTGAGTCTTCTATTCATTGTCCTCGAGTGTCAAACTATTCATGCGATTTAGGTTGGAGTGTTGTCTCCTCGACTGGTGTCCATCTTTCTCTCGAACGTCCGGAACGAAAATGTGGTAGCTGGGATCATTCGAAAGCTCTTTAAACTCTGTTAACGCCTTTAAGCCAAATGACTCTGGCTCTTGTCGAGTCTATACAGTGTACATTATACTGATTCTATGAACAAACTCGAGAATGCCTCGTCAGAGTCAATTGTCACACTTTAATTTAAGGACCAGGTGACCATGTCCATTTCAGTATCCGGAATACGTGACCACCCTCCACCCACAACTTTCGTTTCATCAGACCATCTGGACGCAATAACTTTATTTCTAAACGTAGCACATGCATGACGTCATTCTATAAACATCAGCCAGAATCTATCTCGAGACGAGCGTACAGCTGAATCTTCTAGAATTATCAATTTTTTATGAATTTCTTTTTATTTTAAGAATGTTCGTGACATATCCTTCTACCATAAAATTATTCGTACTTCTCCAATAGTTATTAAGTTAGAAACAATTGAGATAACAAAAATCGATGTCAGAATGTCGTTGCAAAGAAAACGTGACATAATAGAGCGCAATTAATGTTGTTCCGAATCACGCGCAGAGTTGAAAAAGAAACCTAAAACTGGTTTACGTGAAAACCAGACGGCCGAATTGGTTCTACCACGACAGAAAAATTCTTCATTCCAATTCTAAGTCAATGAATTGTCAATAGAATCTATCAGTTTGGCGAAAACAACATTTCTAACACAGAAAATCTTAATTTTTTGAATCTACCGTCTTAATGTTACCAACAGCGTGTGTTAATTTACGTAACTTAAAAAAAATTGATGTCGTCAACCTCTTGATAAAGATTTAGATTGTTCAAAAAGACTGCTACTTCTTCATTACTGCTGCACTTCTGCTACCAGCAGACAAATGTTTATAATTAAAAGAAACACTGAAATAAAAGTGTACAGTTAACCAATGTTACTACGACGATAATATCGTTACGATGATATTATTAGTTAACGATAAATTTGTAATTCTATTGAATTATTCTGAAAAAACAACAATAAAAATAATCCTCGAATGTATCAATTGTTTTAAATCCGTCACGTTAATTAGCCAGCGTAAATAACCCGTTGGTCGTTCGAGTTTTCGTGCATTGTTCGACTTAATCGTAGCGTGCTGACTAAACGAGAAAAGGGAACGAGAGAAAAGGAAATGATCGAGTTACGTAAACGCGAGTCTGAATGGTCGTCAGTAGCAGCAGCTCACTGCCAGATTCACTCGTGTGCCCACCACTTCCATCAGCTTCTCTGCCTCCTCTTCGTCCACTACCACGTGCCGATCGTGTACAAAAGGGATCCAATAACTCGCAGGTATTAGCAATTCAAACTAATAATACGGTCCATATCGGTACATACCGTACTCTCTGGTCCCTCACCGTACGTCACTACCACTACTGCAACCAGCAGTAAAATTTTCTATAGGAACTGGTACGTGGCCTGCACCATCTAGCTCTCCGAAACGATCATTCTCTGTTTCGATTCACGCTACCGGTACACGCGTAGCTAAATACACGACTCGGGGAACCTGATATTGTCCTCGGGGCTAATGACTCCGTCATTGTGGACTAAATTCGCGTTCACCGCTCGTGTGAGACCACGTCGAAACTCGACGACGTCAACGACGGTTGCGTTGAATCTCCATTGCTCGGTAAAGCTCGGTATATACCGTCCCGCCGGTATGGTCGAAACTAAACACTGTGATTTCCATGCATGCACCCGTCGAAATTCACGGGTAATTTCACGTTCGACGTTGCACACCGGCAGCATGACACGTGAATATGCATTTAATGTACGACTACAGGCGGTTATACAATTACTCGTAATAATTAATCGATGGCATTAGTTATTGAGAATTTGATACGACGACCGTCGACTATACGTTAACGATAAATAACTACGCACGCTACACCCCAACATTTTTATTTTCATTTATTTATTGACCGTCGTCTAGTTTTACTTACGACTTCGGGTTACGTTTCGTTTGATTGCGGTGAAAGAGGTCTGCGAAGTGAAAAAAAAAAAAAATTAGCAACGTCGTCTCGTCGTCTTGCAATCGTCGCTGAGACCGCGCATGAATCGAAACCCACCAGACCGTTTTCTCTGTATATACGAGAGACTCGGTAGTAGTAGCTTTCCACCCTTGCCCCCCTTGCTCTCCAGATCGATAAATCGATATAGTCATTAAGTACCCTGTACCGTCGCGCTCGCGCGTTATCTCCTCCCTCTGTCTCGCTCTCTGTACCGATGTATACACGTGTACTGCTTCTCTCTCACGCGTTATCTCCTCCCTCTGTCTCTCTCTCTCTGTACCAACGTATACATGTGTACTGCTTCTCTCTCACGCTATTAATACTCGTACCACTAATAGCGAGAGGCTATAATCTCCGCGGGACAGATGCCCGGCTTGTAAACCGCCTTCGAGCTATATCGGGTCCATTACGATCGATATTGCGTTGGTCCCATCCCCTCTTCCCTCTGTCTCTCTCTCTCTCTCTCTCTCTCTCCATCTCTCTCTCGATTATATTTTATATCACGTGGGGTAGAGTAATACCCGCTTTGTGTATGCTAGCCTGCACTCAGCTCCTCGCAATATAAATATAATGTCACATATTTATAATTTACTATTTCCATTAATGAAGTATGATGAATATTATTATATCATATTATATTATTCATATTATTCACCGTTATTATGGCGTCTCATGTTCGACAAATTGATTCCATTGAGGAAAATAAAATGTGCAATTCATTCGTGTCTACGTTAATTATAAAATTATTTTGTATTTTCGAATAAAACCTTTCGTGATAAAAATATTCTGTTGGAAATCCCGTGGTCTATTTCGATGTATCGATAGTGCTGTGTCAACCAACTGACTGATTGGCACAACACAGTGATCGGTATGACCAATTATGATGTTGATCAACTGACAAGTTACATCGATTGAGCCAACCGAGTAATCGATTGATTTGGGCTAACCAATTAGGCGGAGCAATTATTATAATCCAATAGCTCGTTATTGTATCAACTGCGTCAATCAACTGGCCATAAAATTGGACAAATTGTTCCGGCTGACTAATTGAATATGCCAATTGTGCCATTATCTGGTCCGTCGAAATTTATCAACCAACTGATCAATTGAATCAACTTGACTAGTTGGCACAACTACTCGCACGTATACAACCATTCGTTTAGTTGATTCAGCACGTTATCTGAATGCAAACGAATTCTTTTTAAACAAAATCAAGTCTTTAACGATCCAGTAGTATGTTCTAATAAAAATTTCAAGAAGATAAATTGTAAATTGATGCTATTTGAGGTTTTAATTATAATCGATTTAAAAAATCACAATCAACGAAAGAAACATGTTATCATAGCACGAGTGGCACCGGTTTAATTATCGATAAATCACTCGATCGTGTCTGATGCCTCAGTCCTCGCCTCTCTAGCATATTTAGTTAAACGTAATTTTTTTGTCCCGTCTAACGTCTCCTGGAAAAATCATTCAGGATGAAGAGCATCAGGTCAGACCTTCATCAAATTTTGTTCTTTTCGTTGTCCACGAGGATTCCATTCACCTCCTCACATTTAATTACTTAATTAACTTCGAAAACCTCGGTGCGCACATTTTCTCGGTTACTTGCTGCTGTCGTCTACCAATTACTTCATTTTACCTGTAACACGTCCATGTTCTGATATATAAAGCCAAGGAATTCGCAGACCGATATACCATACACTCGTGTTAATATTACTTTGTAGATTTTAGTCTCATATCTCGGAACCATGATTCGCTGCTACTACTCAAACCATCTTGCACTTGCTTTGCGCTTTATTGTACTACAGTGTACGCGCTTTAATTTCATCAGTTATGAGCACTAATGAAACTGTAGTTTGTCTTTCGGCGAACGGGCATTGTTCGGCGAGTCGGTGGTTCTCTGCTTAGCTGTGGTGATGGTGGTGGACCACCGCCTCCGGGGCCACAAGAGAGCCTACAAGATCCCCGCGTTTATTATACGTTGTACATGAAACGTGAGCGAGCGAGATAGAGGGATTAAAGGGGTGAGCTGCAAAGCAACCGCCCATACTCTCGTTCATTGTCCCTGCTCGCAGTTATGAACACAGTGCACCGCATACGTACAATGATATTACCGTTATCCATGTGTGTGTGTACAGATCATCGACATAGACGTTTATACACGGCGAATCATCATAACTCCGCAAGGACTTTGAAAAATGACGCTAAATTGAAAAATACTTGCAGTGCATTTATTATTAACGTTATCAGAATCAGCTGTCGAAAGTTATCAGGTTTCTGCTATGTCCTTCAAAAAAATATTCTAAATGAAAACAAGCATCGTGCATGATATTTGTTTTTGCACATACCACGCAAGTTGCAATGCTGACAGTTCTCACAGCTATTATTGTGTACACAAGATAGATATTAAATGACTTTAGTTTAAATCATCTGTCGATTGAAAGATACGAATGCTATTGAAACACAAGCGTTGAAATGCAATTTTGCTTTCGTAAATTGAATCGTTTCATTGGATTTAGTCCACACCGTAACAACACGGTATATATTCATTGACAATGAGTCTCTTTGACTATTCTTATTTGCTGTTACGTGATTTTTTTTAATTCGATGCGGTATTGTTTTAATGACGTACACGTCAATACGAAAAACTATTATTGAAACGCAAATATTTTTATTGCAGTGTAGACCAACGAAATTCGTCTGGCAATGTTTGCCTCGAGATAATGTGCGTACACCATATTGAAACGAAATAATATACGTGAGAAAGTGGAGTGTTGGATAATTTTACACGTATCACGTTGCTTGGTCTGATGTCCCGGACGTGCCGAGGCACAACACGAGCGCACCATCGAAACACGATGGGCCGGGTTGGGGGGGGTGTCCGATGTCCAGGTGGTCTCTCTGGCTACACGTCTGTCCCATCGTTCTCGACTCTCAGCATCAGGAATTTGAGTTCTACATAGAAAGTATCGTAGAACCGTATTCTAAAGAGCTGTCAAGCTATCAGGCACTCATCAAATTATTGAGCCAAGAGAACGCGAATGATACCACCCGGTATGTCAGACGTTTTCTGGCATTGTCCGATTAACTTGCGGTCAATAATTTAATATCTGTGCAGTTGTGCGTCGTTTGGTTTCAGAAATTAAAAAATTTACGTAAAAGAAACAACGTGCTAATCGTAATTGTCTACAGCAGGGGTCTCCAAACTTTCCAGCCTTAGGGCCATACTGATTACTCCAGTAAGTTCCGAGGGCCAAAACCATATTATCATTGTAGCCGGTGGTAAAAAGTGAAATAGTCCAAAATCTGTCCGCGGGCCGAATGTGGCCCGCGGGCCGTAGTTTGGAGACCCCTGGTCTACAGGAAGTGAGTCAATCGCCAATATTTTATAAATAAAAAATATTATCCTCGACTAACATAGGTAAAGATAATTTATTATCATTTCGTATTAAAAATCCACTATTTCCTTAATGTTTTGGTTCCTGATTATTCAATGTATGTTACAGATGTTATTGTACTTAAAGAAATCACTCACTGACGAGTTTTAGAAATTAAAAAACTTATCTACGCAGTTAACCAATCTGGCACTGCTGGTAAGTTAAATTATGCAGTTTATACCCAATTTGGATTCTTAAGGTCTCATTTTGTTCCTTATAGAGCCCGTCAATGTATTCGTTTATTAACAAATTATTTTATTACAATGTTTTTTTCTCATGTGACATAAGAATTAAGATAAAAATGAAATTTAACTTTCACTTTACATATTTGTAACTGTGACAAAATATTGAATAAAATAAATCCGTGTTATCCAATGATTGAGGATTCGCTGATCAACAGAATGAGACCTGGAATATTAAAATCGATCATGAGTTCTAAAAATTTTATCGCTAGGTAACCTCCATTACCATTCGAAACGTATGATTAAAAAAAACAAGCTACTTTCGCATTTTTAATAATGTTACCCTTCAATTTAATCGCCAGGGAGCCTGCATTATCAGTTGAAACGTACGTGTAAAAAAAACCAGCCACTTTGCGGTTTAAAAAATATTGCCCCTCAACAGGTGTATCCTGTCTCGTAAAGAAAATTATGGGTAACGCTACCTGACGCCCAGGTTCTATGATGAGAAGAAGAAGAAGAAAAAAGGTTTTTATAGGACAACTTCGATCCTGTTATAAATATCCTTCGGACACAGCAGGGTTCGCCTCGGCGATGGTTATACGCAAGCTCTTAATATAATTAGTATTCGGTGAACACAGGATAACATAAAATCGCGTACATGTTAATATATTATACTGTGCATAGTGTAAGAGGATGGTAATGGCGTTAGGAAATGAGAAAGTCAGAAGATCTTCTTCTTTTTCTATTTTCGTTGGATTCTTTCTATAAGTGATCTTTAAATAATGCGCTTCTTTTCCTCATGGAGAGATTATCTAAAGATTTTGTATGAAGTAGTTATAAGCCCCGGGCACTACCGTTCAAATTCCCGTTCGAGTATTTCCAGGATCTCGAGTGTACATTTTTTTCCTTATGCTCGTGACACTTGCCGAGTCCGTGAGAGAGTCTCTAATTCGAATGAAAGCTGTCTGGAAATATATCATAGACAAACGACAGCAATCATTGAATGTTTATTTCAGTGAATGTAAGTCTACCGCATGCTGAGAATTATAATGAGATATTCTCGAGACTTCTGTATATTATAATAATAACCTTTCACGAGACTGACGTTATTAGCGAGAGCTCAAATATTCCTTAAACCCCAAATATCGACGCAGATACTGTAAACATTTTTTTAAAGAAAAATAATGTAAGAATTTTTTTTTTTTTTTTAGACACCGCGTATATTAAATTTAATATGTTTCATGTAAAATTAATGTATCGCATACTAAATACGTTTTAAAAAGTCGTGTTTATTTTTAAAATACTTTAATTTTTCATCATATCTTTATATTCAATTTAATATATGTGGTTTTTGAAAAAAAAAATCTTTCTATACAATTTTTTCAAATATTTTTCACGGTGCAATAATGAACGTTAAAAGCATTTTTTTTAATCGTTATTTTTCTCATATTATGAAACGAAGAGTTGATATATTTTGTAAAAGGTAAAGTTGTCTGTCCACGCCACAGTAACCTTAAGGACCTAGATAACCTAAAGAACTTTCAACGATGCTTTCTATTTTTTTAACCCGTTTCTATTTTAAATGAGTTCCAACTAAGAACTATCATAGTATTGTAACAAGCACGACGTTTTGTGATCGATGACGTTATCGTGCGAGCATTATTCGAAGCCGCCTAAAACCTCAGTGCAACGCTGTCGATCATGAGGTGCGAGTCTTAGACAAAGAGTTACTTGACGTAAGGATCTCTAAGCGAGCAAAAGACATGCGAACGTGCGAGTAAAGCAAATAACGACGACAATGACGCGAGCATTTTCCCAGTGTGTTGCCTCTCAAACCCAATCATACGCATATAACGGAAGATAACACCATAGTATTAAGACCATAATAATTGGAATTAAAATTAAGGTTACGACATTGCAACATGTCGCCCTCTCAAAATTTCCATCCTGGCTACGCGCGGATACAAAGTCACGATAACCAGCTAACACATAAAAAAATTGTACTAACATCATTATGCGGTTCGATCAAACAGATTTTTATTATCGAATGCATAATAAAAGACCATTCATATTAATTAGATTAAAGTTCCAGTGAAAATATTCATTTATTCGAAAACATTTTACTAAAATAAAGCCTAAATTGTGGCATCAACGAATAATTATAGAAACTCAGGTGTTAGCTTAATTCAGTATTTTTATTAAAAAAAATGCTTTTGTAGTTCTAATAATTAAACAATTGGAATTTAATTATACAAACTCGTTCGAAACTGATGCAAAATGCTTCTGCATATTTGCATAAAAATTTTATTGCAGAAGAAATAATTACGTGTCGGTAACTGTGCTTAGGTTGGCAAGAGGTTAACCTCTGAAAATTCGTAAATCTACTTTTACACATAAAAGATTAATCCCTGAACGTATCGTTACCCACCTATCGTACACTACATCTATTCCAAATTTTGCACCTGCGAGCAATATCCCGAAATCTTGTCATGTCCGCCATCTACGCACTCTTCTGCCACTTTCGATTATCGACTAATGTATAATTTAAATGAGCAACGTTACCGAGCACATCTTCGCTACGATGAATACTAAATCAAGTAGAGGACCTCCTGCTTTTTTCTTCTGTATATGTCATATATCATTCATAGTGTACAACGGCTCGTCGGCCAACCCAAACCTTTCCAGGATTCCTGGGATACTTTTTTTTGGCTCTCTCCCGCGATTCTCCTCCTCTGCGCTTCAACCCTCCGGAAGGACGGTCTGTTTCAATCGCGACAGACGGGACAGTAGAGCAAAAGAGAGAGCCTAAGCAAGCGAGAGTATCGCGTGCCTAGCAATATCACGTTTTGCCCTCGGCGGCTTCATTTCCCGTGTCGAGCCGGCGCCGGGGTTACCGGGAACTCCGGAGTTGCGCGTAGTATGCTCGTATATAGGCAATCGGACAACCAGAGGCCAGCAGGATTGCCCTGGCATCCCGGTGCTCCTGGCAATATCGCTTGGGTTGAATTCGAGATCCCGGGAGCTCGGTAGAGTGAATTCTAACAGTAATTGGCCGCTCAAGAAACAGCCAAATGTTGGATCCTGGCATACTTCTAGTTCCTTCGGTTCAATGTGCAGCGTACGGAATTTCCTAGGTGATGGCCAATCGCTGTCAGATCCCAAGGATTGCGTCGTTAACCCTGACTCCTGTCTAGCCTAACGTAGTTTGCTAGCTAGGACAAAGAGAGCGAGGACGACGAATGAACGGATCCGGCAAGAAGCGATGTCGTAGTCGAGAGTCAGAGCTAGTGAAAGAGAAAGGGACGCGAAATACAAAACAGTTGAACTGTGAGCTTTGAGGGATTTTACTCTATCTTCGTTCTTCCTACTCAGCTGTCTCCCTGTCAATGAGCATATGGTAGATCGCGGATTCAAATAGCGTCACGCCATGACGGCGTCGAGTTGGCGAACCATCGGTGTTAATTGCTGATCAAAGACTCGTTTCATCTATCTATGTCGATGTCTATCTCACCCTTTACCTTTGAACAGCTTCTCTCTGGTGTTTCCCTCAATCATACGGTTTCTACCTCTACTTACGAGATGCATGACTATATTGTAGAGGTTTATCCCCTTGAACCTTCCGGTATCCGTTTCCGTCCCGACGGGCGATGCCCACTCATCAGGATAGTCAAACAATTTTCCGACGTTACATCACGTAACGTCATGTTTCAGATGGAAATACTGACACAAAGTGGCAGGTGTGGTGATGCATTTCACTTGAATGACGCGGATGAACCTGAAACATGATCGATTAAATTGTTTAGTTAATATGATATTGACGTTGATTGGTGTACCCGGAAAATTTGCACGACGATGATAGAAATATTTCTTGTATATTTCTGAAATATTCGAGACAACATTGGTTGCTCGAAGCTCGCCTTGATTTAATTTCAATATTCGACTTGGCAATATGAACGGTGGCTGCCTGAACGCAGAAACCTCTCACGAATAACGTTGAACAAGAATCAGGTGATGTATGAAGAAAAATAAAGAATGAGAAACGATTCCCAACGTATTTCTTCGCTTTTCATTATATTATGACGTTGATACATATATTTATGTTGATGCAATGTGATATCATTTCTAAGTCTCTTGAAGTAAGACGTATCGCGCAAACAACTCTCCGACTCCTTGGCAATACGAAGAGATCCAAAACGTGCTTTTCCCCTTCGTTTTCCAAGCGAAAACTGAAGTCGCGAGACGCACGAGTGTATCGGACGTGACGTTGTCGCTTTCGATAGAGCTTTCCCTTCTTAGTACGATCTTCCTTCGTTTCTGCGAAGGGATTGTCATTGTCCCGGTGTATAGTAGGTTTACTCTGTCGAGAATGGACCCTCATGGGAAAGAGGGCTCAACTTAATTGAAGAAAGGAAAAACGAAGGATCAAGTTCCCCGTCTACTCTCAGCTTCTTACCCCTTATCCCGGTACGACGAACGGGACCGAAGGTCGAAGGTTTTCACGGGATCGTGCGAAAGACACGTAGAAATTCCGCGGAGTAGTTAAAGTGGAACAACTTTCGAGGTGAAAGTAACATGCCAAGATTCTACACGATATATTTACATCTCTACCAATTATAACTCAACCAAATCACAACTCTACCATGGTATATGCATCTGCCTAAACTCTACCAGATTTAACGGAATCCCATAACTCTACCGGGTAACGACTCTATAGAGTCGAACAAAAGTTAATGACTCTACCGCGTTACAACTTTACCGGAACACAGGATTCTGAAATATTCTCTAACATATTGAAATATGTACGGTGTCAAAAGTCTACCTGATGCGACTACAACTCTACCAGAGTACAACTCTCCCATGATGGATATTCTCCAAGCTAATCAACGGAGAGTTGTATTCCGGTAGAGTTCTAATACGTTAGAGTTACAATATGGTAGAAATGTTTTCAGGATTCTGGTACAATTACAACGCGATAAAGTTATAAAATGCTTTTTGATCTGGTAGACTTGTAAGCAGTTGCTAAATCGGATAGAGTTTACATCCGATAGAGTTTGGGTAGAGACGTGTATTCTGATATAGTTGTGATTTGATAGAGTTATACGTGGTGGAGTTTTTAATGATCATTAGAAACGGCTACTTACACCACATAGATCTATAGAGTTTTTAATGTGCCAACGTGCAAACTCTACCAGATTTAACGGGGTCCCACAACTCTATCAGGTAACAACTCTATAGGGTCGAACGAAAGTTAATGACTCTACCGCGTTATAACTTTACCGGAACACAGGATTCTGAAATATTCTCTAACATATTGAAATATCTACGGTGACAAAAGTCTACCGGATGCGACTACAACTCTACCAGAGTACAAATCTCCCATGATGGATATTCTCCAAGCTAATCAACGGAGAGTTGTATTCCGGTAGAGTTCTAATACGTTAGAGTTACAATATGGTAGAAATGTTCTCAGGATTCTGGTCCAATTACCACGCGATAAAGTTATAAAATGCTTTTTGATCTGGTAGAGTTGTAAGCGGTTGCTAAATCGGATAGAGTTAACATCCGATAGAGTTTGGGTAGAGACGTGTATTCTGATATAGTTGTGATTTGATAGAGTTATACGTGGTAGAGTTTTTAGTGTGCCAACGTGAAAACTATTATAAAAAAAAAATAATTAATTTTTAATATAAGTAATTAGAAAATTGTCCCCAATCATTCAACGAGATTATCAAAAAATTATTTTAAAATTTTTAAAGAATTACAATTACAAAAATGCAACAACATCAGAGAAATATGAACGAAATAACAGAAATTCAAACAAAGATAACATAAATTAAAATTGGATTTAGACATATTAATAAACTTAATAAAGCTAACCGGATATTTACACAATCTCTTATAACTTTAGCAATCACCGACAATTCAGTCACAGTACATTAGATCAAACAGAGAGCCTCCATATTTTTAATTGAACCTCTGATCCTCTTGATAGAAGAGGAACAGACAACGACTCCAACGAGAGTGCTGTTGAAGAAGCGGAGGATCAAGGTGGACGATAGTGAGGGGGGGGAGAATTATTTTTTACTGAGCAACAATCATGTACGAGGGAGCAAGTGAGTACGAATACTCGTCGAAGAAGGAGAAATATCTAGAGGAATGGGAGATATGGCCGTGACCGCCCGGAATGCCCGGAATGTGGCCCGTCACTGCGCGCGCGAGAGGCGAAAGCCTACACGACCGTAGATACCGTAGCCGGCTGTCCAGCCGACCTACGTTCTTCTCTCTTTCGCTTCTCTCGTACCAGGAGGACCACGAGTCTTCCATCCTTTTGGTCCACTTGGAGATCTCGGGTGGCTACTGGCCTTTGGGAGGATGAGAAGGAGGAAAAAAGACCGCGAGACTCACGAAGAAGCGAAGGTGCACTGCACCCTCTTCACGCACGGAAACTCCGAATAATCGTGTAGGTATCCACTTGACGAAACTCTCGACAGTTTTGACGTCGACGGGAATCTTCTTTGTTTGCACTCTCAATGGAAAAGATTATAATAGAACGTGTATGAACTCTCTCCTATCTACACCAAGGATACATCGATCCGATACTCGAGTATCTTCAACTTTCTGTTTCTTCCGCTTTAATCGTTTTCTTTATTTAAAATTTTTTTAAAAAGACAAATTTTTGGTAAAACAGCTAACAGTCGAGTTTGTTAATTCAAACTAATAAAATGCATTCGATTGTTGAATCTCGACAACAATTTTGACGAAAGAATTTATTCAATTCGTGTGTCGTGTGTAAAATTGCAAAGTTGCAAAAATATTTGTAAAAATAGAGAAACAATTAACAATGTTGTGGCTCGATTTAATACGCGATACCGTAGTTCACGTTTCAATCATCATCAAACGAACGCTTGAACAAAAAAAACAACAACATTTTATTTATATTTTCGAATTATTGATTATATTTTTGGTGATTGCTTGTTACTTTTGTTTATATATACTTGATGATATTTAAATTAACAAATATAAAATGTGTAAATTACATAAAAATTATTGTTTCAAATGTAAAATACCAGATATTCTTATGATTGAAATAAATTATTTGAATATTTTTTTCTTAACAACGATTTTCGAAAGTGTACCGAGATTCTGATCTGCCCTTCTGAAATTGGCAGACCCTGGCAGATGCAGAGATAAGCGGTGCTCCGGGTATCTGTGCCACTTACTTACTAATGGCTACTTTGCTTCTGCCGAAGAGAAGAAGCTCAAGAGTTTTGGAAATGGTAATAAAAAATTGCGATTCCGTAAAAGGAGACGAGAAAGAGATAAACCGAGAAAAAGAAGGGAATAGACTAAAAAAAAAGAAATAGGTTGTCTGGTATCTGAGTTTCAAGGTACAAGGGTGCGATTAGACAGGTGCACCGTTGGGCGGATCGCCTCGGCGCTCCTGTAGTCGCATAGTCACACCTGCCCCACCAGATCAGAGGAATCCCGACTGCGTATATAGAGAGAGGCGAAGTCCCTCGAATCAGTGCGAGCGAATCCGCGCCGTCCAGCACTCTCCGCTACCTACCTCATCCCAACGGGATCGACATCATTGTGGGGGACGAGAAATCGATCCCAAGGATCCAGCTGCCACCTGCGGATTCGGGAGTGAGGGAGGACGAGGAAAAGAACATGAGAAGGTCGAGCGAAGGAAAGGGACAACGTGATTACAAGGTTCATTCGAGAGTGAGGAAAAAAGGTTCATTCGCAAGCATTGGCGAGTTTTGTATCTAAGGGATCGACCTGCAATCCCGTGTATTTCAAAAGACTCGTGATATCTGGTTTTCGGCTTTGATAACTCGTTAATAATTTTCGAGGAAGAAGACTCAGGACTTACTCTCATGCAAAAAAAAATGAATTATTATCTTACTGAATTTAACATATTCTGAGGAGAGTTTAGTATAAACTGTAACGTTTTTTTTTTTTTCAGGGCGGTCTACCGATTTAAATAAAAAACGTGTTTTGCTTTTTATTTATTGGTAACAAAAATTGTATCAATAATATCATACGATCGATTGATCGTAACGTTGTTCTGATTATGTGAAAAAAAATCTCCATATCCGAGTATAACAAATTGCAGAAAGAGCTCTATTATTTAATTTTATTAACGAATTTTTGTCTATTCAACTAAACATTGAGATTATTATATTTGTGTGAAATTTAATTTGTCGAAGATATGCGAATAACTTTAACTTTGAAAATTATAGGACAAATTTGTTGAGCAATCAATAGCCCATTACCATTATTAAGAAAATTAAATTGCCATTTATTAATTACTTATCATTCTCTAATTTTCTTCTTGTCTTTTACTCATCTTTATATATACAAAGAAGAACTTGCTTACGAGAAACTCGCCTCTTTTCCCTAATCGTAAAATTTTAAAAGCCCTTCGTTATTTTCTATACCGAGAACGTAGATTCTCCAGTCGAGAAAAAGAACTTATTCCTCTCATGAAGGAGTGCAACAGAAGAGATCCACCTGTACAGGTGTGTCCACCCTTCGACTTTAGAAGCTTTTCGATAACGACCTGTCTGTTGACAGTGACACAGTGTTCAACTTCATATTTTTCTCACTAGACTATTTCTCTAGAGACAAGGTCGATGATAAGGGAGTTGAAGCTCGAGCACAGGGTTTATTGTTATTAAGAAATCATTCTTAAGAAGATTAATTAGCCATTTATGTTTTACTTATTATCCTTCAAACTTTTTTCTGTCTTGGAATCATCTTTATATTTGTCAAGAAGAATTTGTCTGTGCAAAGTATGATTCTTCTCCCAAATTGCAATATTACAGAGGCCCTTCATTTTGTATGCCGAGAATCTAGATCTTCTGGTCAAAAAATGGGACTCTTTCCTTCAAGGGATGAGTGCAGCAGACCTGTGCAGGTGTATCGATCCTTCAACCTTGGGAGTTCTTCAATAACGAACTGTCCGTTGACTGTTGCACAGTGTTCAACTTCATGTTTTTCTCACTAGACCGTCTCTCTAGGGACAGGAGCGATGATAAGAGAGTTGAAGCTCGAGTACAGGGTTTATTGTTATTAAGAAACCATTATAATCATTAAGAAAATTAAATAGCCATTCATGTTTTACTTATGATCATCCAATCTTCTTTCTATCTTTGAATCATCTTTATATTAATCAAGTAGAATCTGTCTATGCGAGGTACGACCCTTCTTCCTAATCGTAAAATTTTAAAAGCCCTTCGTTATTTTCTATATCGAGAACGTAGATTCTCCAGTCGAGAAAAAGTACTTATTCCTTTAATGAAGGAGTGCGGCAGAAGAGATTCACCTGTGCAGATGTGTCCGCCCTTCGACTTTAGAAGTTTTTTGATAATGACCTGTCTGTTGACAGTGGCACAGTGTTCGCATTCATGTTCTTCTCAAGAGGTCGTCTCTCTAGAGATAGAAACGATGATAAAGAAGGAGAAGCTCGAGCGTAGGGTCGTCCTATATCACAATGATATCATAATCTTTATTATTATTAACAGACCACTATCATTATTAAAAAACTTAAATAACCATTTACGTTTTACTTATTATCCACCAATCTTCTTTCCGTCATGGAACCATCTGAATATTTATTGAGAAGAATTTGTTTGTGCAAGGTACGATCCTTCTCGTCATGAAATCATCTTAATATTTATTCAGAAGAATTTGTTTGTGCGAAGTACGACTCTCCTCTCTAACCGCAATATTACAAAGGCCCTTCGTTCTGTATGCCGAGAACCTAGATCCTCTACTCGAAAAATGGGACTCAATCCTTCAGGGAAAAAGGGCAGCAGGAGATATTCACCTGTGCAGGTGTGTCGATTATTCAACCTTGGGAGTTCTTCGATAACTAATTGTCTCACTGGACCTTCTATCCAGGGACAAGGGTGATTATTAAGTGAGGTAAAACTCAAGTTATATTTTGTTTTCTCCTTAAAAGCCACACGGCCTCAATAATGATGGTAAGGTAATGAAGATGATGATGATGATTATCATGATAAAGAGACGATCTATCCCTCAATTCATTTGACAACATCTGCCTCGATATCCTAACACTGATATTATTATGACTACCCGTTACGTCCTGAATTTTGTTTTCAAGTCATAAATGCAACGAACGATTTGTTATTCGTTCCCTTTTCGTTGGGAGTACGCCAGTCGAAGACAGGAGCTCAACCTGATGATCCGAAGGACAATAAATGTTTAACAGAGAGGCCTTTCAACGAAAACATTTAAACTAAATGACTCTGAAGTACTAAAACAGGATAAGTCACAATAACAATAAATTTTCATTTGATATTACTGATTTTTTCATATTATTACGTAACTGTCCAGTTTTGGTAACAGCGAAAAGTCAATCGCGTTTTGTTGCAATATCCACACTTTACTCGGCGCTGGTACCAATTGACTCAAAGTTCTTAGTCTTAATAACATAATTTGATGAAGATTTTACATTTACGCGTTTCAACAACGTGGTATTGTCGCAGACTTTCGGTATCAACCACGTCATTCTATACTCGGAGATAATTTTTTGATCATTTAACGTGACGTGCTACATGTTTTTGTTGGTCTCTCTCGTTCTTTTTCAATCGCTAATTGTACTGGTTCCACTTGCACTCGTAGAGGCTCAGTGGATATAACACATCACCTTAAATTATACGGGACGGGTGGTTCCTCGTGTGTACTTGAATATATTTTTTAGAAACATGTAAAACGATACATAATTTTGATTTAACACTCTGCATAAGTAACCTTGTTGAGTCCTTGACTGTCGTGTCTAGCCACGAGGTTTTACACGATCGACCAACATGGTCGATGTCGGGGAGATAAAATTTAATTTTATGTTGCGATTGTACGAGCCGAACAAGATTTTGAATTTTAATATTACGAGGATCGACCATCACGGTCAGCCACCGGAGATGTACTATCGATGAAGAAATATAATAAAACTAATGCTGAAGGTATAGCGCATTATACCTTTTTAGAGTAAAAAAGATGATAAACTGGATACTGCGCGCTGATAAGATATACAGAATCCTCGAGGTAATCGTGAGACGATGCTATGTCCGCGTTTCTCATACGCAAGGTAGTGTCTCTGGCTTAAGATAGATTGGATATTATCGTTATTCGGCTTATGGGAATATGCGAAACAATTTCCATAAGTATAATAAAAATTATTGGATAATTTCACAATTGTTGAAAGATGGCAACACTGCAAAGACTACCAGCTGACTATAAACAATTTATTTTACAGGTTACACGGTCATTTTGACAAAATATTCTCCTGATTGCGTATATCTATACTATAATTCTTAAAGTTTGGATTTCCGTCCCTTAAACTCCTCCTAGACGGAGCGTGCTGGGAAGGTGATCTTGGAAATTTTGGAAAGGTCTCCTGATTTCTAGGTCAACGCAACTATTTTCAGCTCTTCAAGTTGAGTCCTTAAGGAGTTACGAACATTTGAATTTTCTAAGAGTATTATTGAATTTTGACGTTTTATTTTATGACTTTGGTAAACTATACTTCAATGATAATATTTAAACGTTCAATAAATGCAAATTCTATTTGAAAATCATAGCATTTCGTTTTATTTGAGGTAACGATACTAAAAATAAACCTGGGCGAAGCCGGGTACGATACTAGTAATTTAATATATTTTCAATGGTCCCTGTTGAAAATATTATTGAAATTAATTGATCACAAAAATACGTAATTTTATATAAAAATTTGAAAATATTTCAACGTAACGACCTTAACCCATTTAATACCCCAGAACTCTCCGACTTTTTCTTTTAATTTACGAACCCTCCTTCAAGATTAATCGTCGTCGAAATTTTTCACAAAATTATATACAAAGCTATCCATTTTTTTTTCTGTCCAATGCTCATTGATAATTTACATCATCGGTTATTAAGTCATTTCACCTGCTTATACCTGACCTACGAACCGATTTTTCGATTATAGTGCTACCGTTAATGGCCCTGGTCAGGTGAAACGTTTCGCGTTCCGCCCACAAATAGGCCAGCAACCGATCGGGAAGGAAAATAAAGTAGAGGATGAAAGCAAAATATCAGAGTATATAGATGAGCCCTTAAGGCGAAGAAGCTTGACTCGCTTCGTCACAAAAAAAGAATTCATACGAGTGCTCCTGGATACGTATGTAACCCGGGACTCCCGCATTCGATGATAAATTACCTCGTTGACGCCCTAACCTCGCGTCGTCCCTTCTCGTCCTCGCTCTATAGCCTCATATCCTTACGTACATACACCAGCTAGATCCCATGACAATGGGGCTAACGGACGACTTTCCAAAAACATTTCGTGGTCCTCTTCTACGTGTGTTCGATGTTCCCATCCCTTAGCTTTCGCTCGATTTCGACTGTGACGCGCGATTCCCAGGTCACGGGGACGAGGATGGGCGGGCAAGACACATGGGATGAGAAAACTTGGTTGGATCCTCCTTCTTTTTCGACTCTGAGAATGCTATACATCTCGACAATAAGTATCGGCTCGTTGGATTTCTTCCAAGTCGCTGAAGACATTCTGACATCACCGAATCCAACAAATCGATGTAGTCACACGATGTGTTATTTATTTTTGGGATATTCCGTAATGTGGACTATATTTTTATCATTTTTTGCCTCTGACGTATCAATATTCAAGATGGCTGGCACGAATATTTCGGGCCCTTAATATATTCCTGTACGAATCTGTAATCTCCGATAAATTTTACTTATACCGATACAAACGCACGCGTTACGAGCAGATTTGTCGGATCATCTTCTTTAATATTATTATTTTATTACATTGTTACCATTTTGTGATATCGTGTCGTTCGTTAGGTTAGCTTACTCACGTACGGTCTGAAGTATGCGTATAATAAACTTCGAGCACGACATTGAAAACCAATCGAAACGACGTTTAAGCCACATTCACTAATAAATCGCACTTCGAGTTTTTCTTATCTTTTCGAAAGAGATAAATTGTTAGTTAAGAATTTGTCGTACGACTTTTAAAATTATTAGACGATTTTCACGTATCAATTGTACCAACTGCACTTTCTTAACGAGATTCTCAAGAAAGCAACAGATTGAAAACAAAATAAAATCGACAGAGATAGAAAAGTCACGTGGATCGTCAGTGCGTTCTCCGACAAGATACTAGGAAACCTGGTCCAGCCCAACAAAGAGTTCAACGGTCATTGAATTTTCTTTCCAGTGAAGAAAGAGTGTAAAGGGACGAGTACCGTCACGTGGCTCCATGGGCTCACGCGGAGTCGTCTTTCTCAAGGGATACCCATGGCTAAAGACATTCTTTATCTCGGTACTCCTTGAAGTATCCTATGCCAGACAGTGCTATACTACAGAGTGAACTCAATCGATTTGGTTGACCCTATCCACCTTCCCTCCTCTCCCAAGGAACATTGACGTTTTTCTGGACGTCACGTAACAACTGTACACACCATACAACTATATGAAATCAAAGACATCAGAGTAGGATTCTGTCCCCCACCCCCCTCTCTCTCTCTCTCTTTCTCTTTCTCTTGTGTGAAGTATCTCACGCTATATGCAGCAAAGTCACAGTCTCGGAATCTGTGCGTCGTGATCGCCAGTGCTACCGATCCGCGAGGCTCGGAGTATCCTAGCTTTCTCATGATGATTGCACACAGGATCATGTCGAGATGCCACGTATATCTAAGTGCTCCTGGATATATTCTCGAGTTGTCGCGATATGTACTCTGTACGATAGAGACGACGGCACCCGGCGTAATGTGTCCCGTGATAAGCTTGTCGCATGGGACATGTCGAATCAGAGTCGAGACCGGTAAGACAGTGAACGTGGGATACGACAAATACACTTTATGTATACTACGTACGGACGTCCATAGTTAATTCCTTTTAAGATGCTTAGAGATATCGTATATTAATGCAATAAACATGTATTGGTATCGTAAAGGTAGGATGGTTCACCGATTTCAGTTTAAAAATTGTTTTACATTTTTAATCGGTAAATAATATTAAACGTAAAGTTCTATATGTTTGATTGTTCATAACGCTGTTTTGATTATATCAAAAAATCCCTTGATCGAAATATAAAACAATTGTAGGAGCAGATTAATTTCTTTTTTAATAATAAAACATGCTTTAAAACAATAAAACTCCTAGAATTTTTAATGAACATTTTTAACGGTCAAATGTTTGTTATTTAAATTAAATTCTAAATGATTCAACTAATAAGTTTTTTTTTCGAAACAAGCATTTTCTTTTTTTATTTATAACTTTGTTTTAGATTTATATTAAAGTCTGTTTGGAATTATCGATAATTCATTGATTCAATCGAATGCCCGATATATTAATATAAACTTCATAAAATTTTATTTTTATATTACATATTAATTCAATTAAATTAATTTAATATTATATTTGTTTCAAAAAAACTTGTAACTTCCAGACGCAATCTAGGAGCTGACTTCGTATGCATCGCTAAAGTTTCAAGATTACAGTGAGAGTTGATATACGAGTGCAGACATCGAACTCTGTTCAGCCTTGTACTGTTCGAAAGACCATGAGGGGGAATGTTCAGCTTTTGCACAGCGAGAACCTTTATCGTCCCCATGGGACGACGAGTGATCCAATGATGGCAATACTGACACAAACGCAGCAAAAACTATCCTATGACTCACCTTTAAGTACCTGATCCACTCTTACCCGTACATATACACTCGAGTACTATAATACATTGAGTCTCTTGGTACTTATGAGTGTGATTACATCCAGACCCGTACTCAACAAGTAACTCTTCAATTTTTACGAAGCAATTTATCGTAAATCTTCCAAAGGCAAAGTTTATCTTCCGTTCCATGTTCAAAGACACTTGCGATATTGTTTATTGTGCCGCAGGGCATTAGGGAAAGTTAAATGCACACGTGACTTCGATTCCAACAGCGTGTAATGCCGAGTATCGATCAATCTCCACCAAGTTATTTCACGATCGTGAATTTCATGAGCCCCCATGCAATAATATCGATTGACTTTCAACGAATAATTGGTTATGCGATTGACCGTGGGATTTATTCGATCGGTTATAACAACCGATCTCCGGCTATTCATAGTTGATCATGGATTCAGTTCTATCGTAATCGCACAACTCATGAGATTTATCGCTGTCGTTCATCGTTCTCTGCTTCTGTTACCGTCACGAATTTGTACGAAATACTGGTGACAGCACTTTTACTGGTAGCAAACACTTAATCCATTTTCCAAATAAACCTCGTAAAAACGAAAAGCACTGGCAAATGGAAAACGAGAAACGAAGCCTGAATCTCGCGAGCTTATCCCCTGTTTTTCCAACCGGTGGATGGCACTTTTCTTCGTGCGTACACACTCGAGATAAAAGGAAGAAAAGAGCGAGAGAGGGGCACACTACTTTGTCAAATATTTACTAAAGCTATACTGTTTAATAACAACATTTAACCTGAAACCGAATTCGTGCAATTTCCGGGATCCCGAGGACTCTCGGAGCCACCTGTGCTGTGGTTGCTCTTTCATCAATCCCTCTTTTTTGCGTCTTGAGTTTTCCTTTTTTTTATCGAAGATACTTTAAGTATTGACGTGGAAAGCTTAAAAGTATCAAACGCGAATCGAAAGAGAGAATTTGATACATCGGTCAAGCCAGCAATAAATGAAATTTTATTTTCCTATCGTAGTTGAAAAATAAAAAATCTCATTCCTTTCGTCAATTTTTATCCAAAAACAATTTAACGCTTTTGTAATTCTTCAATTGTAATTTATAATTTAATTATATTTTTATTTATCAATCTTTAAAACATTTTCAGTATAAGGTAGCTCATCTGCAACATCGATGAAATAAAAATTTATTCAAATGGCTGATTGCCGATTAAACAAAAATTGCATTTTAATTAATTTTTTTTACTATTTCACCGAGAGATAATGAAATATTTTTTTTTGTGTATCCTGAACCAATGGAATTTCATTAGTTTTCCATGATGTGATATATTTTATTAAATTAAGAAAATCTGAAAGTATTTTTTCAATAGCCGTGAGATATTTTATTCAAACGAAATCCGAAATTGCTTTGCCTTGAGTGAAGTCACAAGAAAGATGTAATACGTCGTTACCAAGAAAACCAGTCTTCCGTCAGTATTGTCTAATGAGTTATCGAATAAAATGTTTTAATGCTACAGTGTGACTAATCTAAAAATGAGGAACCTGATGCGTTTACACTATTAATCGTCAATATAGATTGTTTGTTATTGTGAAAACTTTACTCGTGTTTCACAAATCTGGGTATCGTCATACAGAATTCAAATTAAATAAACAATGTGGCCGGGACCAACATCTTACGTCGGAAACGTCGAATTAGATGTTCTAGGAGTACGAACATTAATTTATCATCTCAAAAGTGCGCGGACAGGTCGATCGTAACCATAGTTATAAGTTTTTCACCATCAATCGTTGTTTTGTATTGTTACAAGAACAACATCACAAAAATTCGAATTTTTATTCGACTGCGAGGAATTTTATGCAGAAACTTGCACGGAAGGTAATTCATAAAACGTCATCCATTTTTAAAGAATTCTGTGGATCAAGGGATTAATTCTCCGACAGCAATCCAGAAACCAAAGAAGAAACATTTCCATCTTGACGATGGATAATAAACAATGATAAATAAATTAAAAACGCTGTACAGCCTGAGTTGGAAACTGATAAAGTTACCGTGTAATAGCAATCTCTCTCCCATTTTCTCTAAAACATGAAAATAATAATATCGCTGGCATACGATGATAAAATATTCTCAACGTAAGGTTAATGCAATTTTCTCGCCGTTTCTCTCTCTCTCTCTCTCTCTCTCTCTCTCTCTCTCTCTCTCTCTTTTGTTACGCTTCCGTCGACAAAAGTTGATTATCCTGAAGCAGGTCCTTGACTCCCGAAGGACGGCCGGCGGGTAGACCCAACGAGGTTATTTCAGGGGTTCGGAGAAAAGGCCACCCCCGTGTCCCTATCGCCGTTTTATCATCTCTGTCGTTTTCCGTACTTCTCCGGGCAACTGCCTATTTTCTGGACTCTCGTTCTTTACCCCTTTTATACAAGTATAATCGGATCCACCCAATTGACCCACTAATCGACATTTACCACTGTGCGGAGGGGGGATGGAAGGGGGATGAAACGATACGTACGGGAAACGTCGAGCACGACTCTCGAGTACTTTGCATCGGTAGCTTTACCAGAAAACCATATGAATGTATATAAAAGCCTGCGAACGGATAGTTATGCAATGCCGCGAGCCAGCAGTCAGTATCGTGTTTGTATGCGGCATACACAGTGCTCGCAAAGCTCTCACCCTCGTCAATAGTATACGCAGCAAGCTCGATACCTTTTTTTTTTCAACGCCCTCTCGAGTTTCCGCTCCATTTCCATCGAGGAATATCAGAGCATCGAAAACGATATCGTTCTATGGGAATAACAGCCATCCTGTGCTCTGAAACAAAAGGCTTCGTACAATCTATACAAATAAATAAAAAAGAAGTATATTTATTTCACACTGGAGCCATTCGTTCAATTCACTTGATCAAGCACTATATTATCGAACGTTGGATGTCCCAATCATTATACCGTAGTAATTATTATATTGTAATGCATACATTAATATTTATTAACACAGATTAGAAACAAACGGTGTCATTGAACCAATCCAGTGGACTCTGAATAGAATCAAATAATTTCTTTTATATAACGATGACACACGTTTTAGAAACTGTAATCGATGTAACGGAAATTGTAATCCAAATTTACTGAGCCCCGGTTAATATTTCAGACAAATTTTTTATATCAACTGAGTCCAAGATTTATTTCACATTGCCTTAAGGTCAAAAATTAAATCGAAGCGTGAATAAATTTTCCCCATCGTTCATACGGCAAAAATACACTTGACACTAACAAACTAAGGGTCAACATGACTATTGCTGAATCAACTTACTACTGAACCGCCTAATGCACAAACACTTCGGAGATATTCGCCAGCATCGGTGACCACGCGAACAGCATTTTCCAAAGTTCTAGACAACGGTTTACATCTTG
This sequence comes from Cylloceria caligata, assembly GCA_963942595.1. NCBI lineage: Eukaryota > Metazoa > Arthropoda > Insecta > Hymenoptera > Ichneumonidae > Cylloceria > Cylloceria caligata. The sequence goes on along the minus strand of OZ012708.1, from coordinate 5,730,263 downwards.
GCAGCTTGGTTCATTGGTCATAGTACAGTGTTACCCTGGGTGGTCATTCGGCATTTAGATCCTAGTTTGACGGTATGTACCCAAAGTATGTTATGACTTGGCGAGTTATGAGACGCAGCGCTGGATTGTCCAGCGCGACCGTAAGCAATTACAACACCCTAGAGAGATTACAACCATGTCCGGTAGACGGAAACCAAGCCAGACGCAAGCAAACTGACCAACCATGCTTCTGTGTCCCCGTGCAGAGTCCACGCTGAGTAAGCTCCGGTGATACGGCGTCTGCTGTTTATGCATCTAGGCGTAATTGAAATATCTCGATCCTCGCGAAACCCATCCAACTTGACCTCAAGACCGCAAATCATTAAATTACCCAAGCGAGCAATTCCTAATGCGAGTCTCATAGATGTTACGCGATATGCTCTTGGCAGAGCTCGAGGCATATGGTTCGATGCATTTCTTATTCTCTCATTTCCTTCCACCGCAACTCAGTAGAAAACTGAAGGGAGAGGAATAGATACGAGAGAAGTTATATACGATGTTGTCCATGGTCATTCCGTGAAACCTGGTTGCCCTACCTGATCTCCGGACCGTGGTCAATGCGAGAAACCGTGGCTCACCTCGCGATGAACGCGAAACTTTTACCACGAGAGTAAAAAAGAAGAAAAATAAATGTGCGTACACACAGTCGAAGCAAAGATACGACGGTATCGCGTGTCATTGTAGTCGTCATCGACGTTTCATCGTGGACTCGAGACATGTAAGAAGCTTTCTTTTATTTTTAGTTGGAATTTTATTAATAACTTCTTGCTTTAGAAATCGATACGTTCTTCATGAGTTTTTATTTACTGCAATTTCTCTTCATGTGGTTTTTTTTTATTTATCGAAGAGTGTCATCGTAAAGCGGGCAAAATGGTCACCCGGAGTCTAACGGACAATGTAATTTTCTTTTAAAACGTTAATTTTTAACTGTTGACACCTTTGTCCTACCACTGAGAGAAAAAAAATAGCACTGGCAACTATTAACGATGCTTCACGTATAAATTTTCATTCAAAAGTGAGATTTGATCAGCATTAGAGTACTTTGCTATAGGAGAAAAAAGAAAGAATTGCATTTAAGATACTAATGACAGTGATTTTTAAAAATGTTAATACAAAAGATTTATTAATTAAGTAGTTGCCAAAAAAATTGTTTAACCAGTTAGTTGATTTTTACGAATACATATGATGTTTTGAATAATTATCTTTTGATTTGATATTTTTCGCTTTCGAAAATTTTATCTCCTAGTGAAGGAAAATTTATTTTCTAAATTTTTATGTCAGGACACTTGAAATAATCTGAAAAGTCCAGAAAAGTGGTCTAGAGAAAATAGTGTTTGTATAAGTATGTGTCAAGGGTTTCACCCTTAAGCCTCTTGTAACTCAAGAATCGTTTCAACTTTCTGACTAAAATTTATCACGAAAGTGGAATAATTATTATTCAATAAAGTGAGAAAAAAAAGTATTAAAGTTAAAATCTTTTTCCTAAATGCAAAACGACGTAAATTCGTTAACTCATGCAAATTTCAAGACATCGAATTGAATTTTTTTTCACAAGTGCAGCTGTGAACGTGGTTCGTTGGTAAAAAGTTTGTCTGTGATTGACCATGGATATCAAAAGTTATAAAATATTTTCTTTAAATGGTTTAATCGCTAACTTTTACAAATTTCAAGTAGTTAAGGTGATGTGTACAGCGTTTAAACGATCGTCCTTCTAGCATACGTCCTTCAAAAATATATCAATCGAAATGATAAAACCACGAATTTTTAATAATTACCAAAACAATTGGATTTATTTTACAGCACACGACGTCGACAGAACAGTGCGACGTCGTAAGGAGATTATAATATTTTTTTTCTTGGAATATTTCGCGTTGAGACATTGTCCGCGTCTCCTGATAACATTTAATGTTCTTACAAATCGTTACAATTCCCATTATTCATTGGCTTGACGAGGCTCGTAGAATGTATAATGAAATATTGAACAACTTATTATTAAATTTCAATCCGTAATTCACAATAACAATTAAAATATTGCATAAGCTTTGCGATACGTTTCACCTACGAATTATGAATGAAACGATTTATTGTCGGAGTTATAATTACAATTTGAAAAGGTAATGAGTAATTAAACTTAAAAAGTAATTGTTTGTTCTCAACCCTGGCCAGCGTAATACCTCAACCTCGCTGTCCGTCACGAGCTGTTGAGTATTGTGAAAAGCAACGAGAGCTGAAATCATAGGTGGAATATGCTGTATACATCGCGAGGAAAGAACGAAAGGGCGCATTTCTCTGGAAAAGGATAGAGAAAGGGCGGTTTTGCTCAGCGTGCCCGTTGCACTTCGCCCCGAGGGCTCAAATGCCAGAGCCCTGAATGTGTAATAAGCACTCATGTAGCGACCCTTGGCTTGCCCTCGCGCGACTGCTGCCGTGCGCTCGCTCGTGTCTGCATTTAGAAAGGTCCTACCGCGCTTGTACACATACAAACACATACACGCACACACAACCGTCGAACTTTAGTCTGTATTTACCTGTGCGATATTGCTATATATATATATATCTGCAGACAGTCGTAGGGACTCTTGGTGGAAGCACGACGGGACTCGCGGATGGAAGTGCGACGCACATTTGATTGCGGACGACCCGCGTGCAAACACGCACCGTTAGTCTCTATCTTTCAGCACAACTTTATCTCTCTCCCTGTCTATCCACGGTCTTTTCTTTCTTTTTCTTACGCTCCTCTTGACTTTTCTGTAATTTTTTTTTTATCTCAAACCTCAGTACCGACCGTTTTTCATTCTTTTGCAACGAGAGGAGAAACCTCGACGAGTGCGTAATAATGCAAAGGAACGACGACGAAGACGTTTCTCTCATCTCGTTCACCCTTGACTTGTGTTTTTCCTCGATGCAATCTATCCTCGTGGATACACACCTTGTGACATCACAAGCAACTCTGTATATACTGACGATGGAAAAATGACTAACTTTTTGAAAATTAATTCAAAGATTATTATCTCTTTCGAAAAAGGTCAACACTCGGGGATTCATCGTTTACTTTTGTAATATTTATTATCACATTCTTGTTTTGTATTTATTCCATTAAGAAAAAGGAAAGTAATTTAGTTTTTATCGGACTGTATGTTTCAATTCTCTTGCTTTCTCGTAGAGACAGCAATGTGTAAGAACCTTGCACAGCATCGTGTAAGAACCTTGTACATTGTTTCCTCATTATTTTCCACTTTTCAAAATCGATTAACTTTCTCACACACGTAGCTTTGTAAATAATAAATAGCTTTGTAAACGATGAAGAACCTTGCATAGCATGGTGTAAGAACCTTGCACATTGTTTCGTCATTATTTTCCACTTTTCAAAATTAATAAACTCCCTCATAGATGTAGCTTTGCAAACGATGAAGAACCTTGCACAACAATATGTAAGAACCTTACACAGCAATGTGCAAGAACCTTGCACTTTGTTTCCTCATTATTTTCCACTTTTCAAAATCGATAAACTTCCTCATAAATGTAGCTTTGCAAACGATGAAAAACCTTGCACAACAATGTGTAAGAACCTTGCACATTGTTTCCTCATTAATATCCACTTTTCAAAATTAATAAACTTCCTCATAGATGTAGCTTTGTAAATAATAAATAGCTATGTAAACGATGAAGAACCTTATACATTGTTTCCTCATTATTTTCCACTTTTCAAAATGTATAAACTTCCTCATAGAGCGTTTAAACATTTATATAATTTTTTTAACTAATTAATTTTTAAAAAAAACATATTCTCGAAATATTTTACCAAGTTGATACATTCGAAAAAAAATGTCTTTTTTTTCATCGAATTAGTAGTAAACTGTTGAAATTAACTCGTCGTTAAAATTGAGTAGCAGTGATGCAAGATAAAAATCATACTCGTTCAACCGCAACCGATTCGTCTCGTGAATTAACAAGGTTGGCAAAGTAGGACAAGGAATAATAAATAACGTTCTTACTTGGGGGAGAAAGCAATTGAAGGAAGACGAGATACAGACTGCGTTACCTGCTTGTCTCTGACATTATATGCCTCGCCCACTCCAACAATGGAACGACCAATCTTCATTATTATCGAGTAGGCTTGCCACCTTTTCATCATCGTATCGGCAAATTACAGTATCCATCCTTTTAAATCCGCGACAAACACATTAAATAAATCCCATAGATAACTATAATAATGCTGGCAATCTGCCTATATACAACGACCATCGATTAATTATTTATGAGATAAAGAGAACGTTATTAATTATCAAATTTATAGATTCGACTAAAATTCACAGGATGTCAGAGTTTAAATTAAATCACATCACCAGCTATATCAGGAGCTCTGATACATTCGAATAATTTACATACTTGTAATAAAATCTATATAATGTTCATTATCTCGAGAAATATTCAACGAGTATACTTACCTCATATATATTATTTTATCATAACTTTAACTTGGCTCAGAGTTTACCGGAAACTGCTGTAATCTTGTATAATACCATGCAGAGAGAATGGGAGGCAGAGAACGAGACAATTTTCTTTTTGTTTTTCTGCGAATAATTGAATACTAATTGCATCCACTCGACGAGTGTAACGCGCACATTTTTATTTATTTATTTTTTTTTTTAAGGTATAGTCTCGGAAACGAGTCGAGTAGTCACCGTCGGAAACGCGGTTTATTATTATTCCATGTAGAATATGTTAATTGCACGTAGTAAATCGTCTGATTACGATGCGATGTGATATATCGCTGTAGAACCATAAATTAGTGCGATCTAAGCTCGGCTCGAGCGACCCGTTCAACTTGTATGGTCTTATTTTCCTCTCGGTATTACGTTTTGGTACAGCTTTCTGCTTATTTGTGTTGTTACTGAGATATATTTAAATGGCTTGCGCATCTGCATATGGTCGCTTCGTGTAAATGTATTAAAGGAATTAAAGGAGAATTATATATAGGATTCTCGTAGATGGAACATATTTTTAAGAGGATGAAATGATACAAACACGATAATAAATATCCTTTGTGGTTATATTATTACTAAAATTAAAAAGTATATCCACAAGCTATTGAAAATCATTTAATATTAAAAGTACTTTATTTAGAATTAAAAGAGTCCTTAAAATTCATTAAATAAAGACGATAAATTTATCGAAAGGTCGTTTTAGGTTAGGTCATCCACAATGTACACTTTGACGCAATTTTTGTTTCCTCATAGAAGAAGCTTTGTATTCATAGAAAAAAAAGTTTTAATGTGCGTGTCTGTGTGTTAATCTTGCAAAACTAAAGTAAAGCAGTTACGCTTTCTTTGTTAGAATTTACGCAACAATTGAAACCTGTCAAGATTTCATTAGATTTTTTATTTTTGGAAAAAAAAATGTATTCGCACAAATTTTGAGCTATCGGGCTTAAAATTGTCTTGAAATAATTTTCGATACAGAATTTGATGAGAATACCGAAAATTAAACACCTCACTTGATTCTGCCGCCTTCTTCGATTCCCTCCTCCGCCCTCCCCTTCCACCCTAATTTCTTAAGAAGATTGCAAAAAATATGGCAGAACTGTCCCTTCAGATATATTTTTAAAGTTGCAAAGTACAACCTTGCAACTTCGGTTGGTTTGTTAGAATTTACGCAACAATTGAAACCTGTTAAGATTTCATTAGATTTTTTATTTTTGGAAAAAAAAATGTATTCGCACAAATTTTGAGCTATCGGGCCTAAAAATGTGTTGAAACAATTTTCGATACAGAATTTGATGAGAATACCGAAAATCAAACACCTCACTTGATTCTGCCGCCTTCTTCGATCCCCCCCCCCCCTTCCACCCTAATTTCTTAAGAAGATTGCAGAAAATATGGCAGAACTGTCCTTTCAGATATATTTTCAAAGTGGCAAAGTACAACCTTGCATCTTGCTTCCTCATTTTGTTTTGGATAAAATTCATAAATTCATTCGGTTCACGAAGTTGAGAAAAACTTTTTTTACGTTAATTATATGAAACTTTTGACTTCACCAATGTAAATAGTAGGAAATGTTGAGTCGTTAAAATTAAAAAATGTATCTGAACAAACAAAACAAACAATCATACATATAAATTGTACGAACGTTATGATTTACTTCTGTAAAACAAAATTTTGCAGACAATTGTTACTAAAAAGACTATGATTTGATTAATTTTGTTGGTTTCAACGACATATTTCATATTTAAAAATAATCTCTAAAGATAAAATTAATTAAAAACAACAAAGTTTTTATAAATAAATGTTTGAATCGAATCTCTACTCTTTGTGTGCTTTCGAAGAATTTAATAATCAAACAGCAATTGGGGTCAACGATGTATCCCAAAAGTTGACAGGTTCTCCGCGAGAGGCTGTATGACGAGCACGGAATGTTCAATCACGTTCGTGACTGGAATACGAAAAACGTACTTTCATTCAATTAAAAAGCTGCCGGCATTTATTAGCATTCACGGGGTCGGAGGGGTGATGAATGGAGTTTGCGGTATAGAGTAATTAGGGTGGTAGATAGCAAAGCCCCCGTCGCTATACCACACGCTGAACGAAACTTCGGAAGGATTTGAGAAAATCTTCATTTGATTGGGTGAAGCCGATGTAAATCACTTTATCTCCGGTGCAGTAATGCCGAAAGAGCGGTGGCCCTTAAATTCTCATCCTCTGAATCTGAGACTGCCGTTAAATGCTTTCGAGACTCGAGATTACCCGGTATTTTCCTTCGAAATATCTTTTTATTTTCTTTCTTCTCTCACTCTCCTTCTCGCTCACCCAATTCCCCGCTTTTCCGCGCAGTTTCTTAAATCGATATACCACTCTGTGGTACTCTCAAGTTTTCCGCAAGGAAGTCTACTACAACGTCCAATTAACATTTCCTTCGTGAAAATTAAATGTGCTAATATATTCTCAAGGCTTCTAATTTCGGATTCAATATCGAGGCTAATTATAAAAAATTCAACTGTGGAGATGCTTTCGAGATTCACGCACTAGCGTAACATCCCGGAAACCGTATATATCTCATTATTAATATTCGTTTGTTAATCGATCGTTGGTTAAACCAAATTTATCGATCAACATATTTTCATTGTTATTAAAATTCCGATCGTCCGTTAATTAATATAATTTCTATTATAAAGAATGAAGGAGCCTTCGAGCTCGGTTGGATATCGTTCCCTCAACAATAATTCACGTTTTGCTATTCTGACGATGTAACTTGTACTAATTTCTCTATAATAATAACAACAACTGCATTTTTATTAAAATCAATTAACCTAACGACTCGAATGAATATTAAATTAATTGAATTTTAGTACGAATAATTTTATTACTTAATAAAATCTTTTCTTTTTATTTTAAATAACTTTAAATTTTTTAAAAATCATATTCAACGTACGTTTTACCACAAAGCCCAACGAAATATGGAAATAGATCAAAAGAGCTGTACGAGATATAGAAAGAAAAAAAAAACAAAATCCTGCGAAGTTGGAGAAAGAAAGGGAAATGGAGTGCTAGGAAAAAGAAAATAGTATGAGTGAAGAAAGACGAGTGCAGAGACAAGAGTCGACGCAAATAGTGAGAGACGAAGCAGCATCAGCAAAACTACACGTGACTATACGGGTGTCATGACTTGGCGTACACTCGGAGCGTCGCATCACACGAGAGAGCATTCTCCGTTCGCGCTATCCACACCCGCGCACATAAGCCGAGTCCCCGAGGCAGAACAACCGATTGGGTTTCACCGGTTCACCGTGATACCGCTGTACAGTGGTGAAGACAAAAGACAGCACGCGGACAGTTCATCCCGTCGTGTGTGACGTCATTTCCCCTTCGCAGCCTTACTGTTCCATTCATCGTACTTTTGTTTGAAAAGTCAAATGACGTAGTCCCGTTTCAATGCATCCGTTTACCCTATGGGCTCTATTCGAAGTTCTACATTCCAGGGCAGATCGTGAATTTTCACGAAAATTTGTTGTTCGTTTCTTCTTTTTTTTACCCTAACATCGTCGTTAGTCCTATCGTTATACGTGACGAGAGAAAAAATAATGTAAAAGTGGAAAACGTTCCAAAAATTTTACTGTAAGACACACATTTTTATTTACCAAGTGATAAAAGTAGAGAATTTGGTTTTTTTTAATAGATTTTTTTTATAAATATTTAATAACTAAGTTTTATATTGTAAAACAAACCGTGGATTTTTACGAAAATTTGTCGTTCATTTATTTATTTTTTTCATCTGACATCGTCGTTAGTTATATCGGTGTACGTGAAGAAAAGGAAAAAAATGTAAAAGTGGGAGACGTTGCAATAATTTCACTACAAGATACAAATTTTTATAAACCACGTGATAAAAGTGAAGAATATTTTTTTTTATAGATTATACTATTATCAATTATTATTTGTTAATAATAAAGTTCTACATTGTAGAACAAACCGTGAATTATTACGAAAATTTGTCGTTAATTTCTTTTCTTTTCCCTAAAATCGTCGTTTGTCCTATCGTTATACGCGACGAAAGAGAAAAAAAAATGTAAAAGTAGAGAGTATTCCAAAAACTGCTACTATCTAAGTAATATACAACTAGCTAATTTATTTCGAGTATAATACCATAAAATAGTTCGTATCGTAATGATCGATTGCTTTTATTTGTTAATGTAGAAGCGAAAATAATGTTTTTCTTTCAAACTGCCTTAAAATTGCGAAGATAGCGACGAATATTTTCCATAAATTCAACCAAATTATATAAAAATGTTTACGTATTTATCCATCCACCGTAAAGCTTCAAAAGAATTTGCTTTAATCTGAATAAATGAAATCTGAAAACAGCCAAAGTTCTAATAAAAGCAATAAACATAATAAAAATGATAAATATTATCCATTGAAAGTTAAGTTGGATAGTAAAACGATTCATTGAATCATTGACTTTCGTTCTCGAGAGTTTTCTACGATTTCGAGTAGGCAACGGTAGCCATAGGGAAGCTATATATTCCGTGGAATATGAGAATGAGAAACGACGTGCAGCAGCAGAAAACCGTGACTCCGTATGAACCGAAGCGGCCTCTGAATTTCTGCGACTACGAACTAGTCCATAGAAATATTCGTTGACTGGCGAAGCTCACTCGAGTTGGTGGAGAGAGAGGAGAGAGAGAGAGAGAGAGAGAGGAGAGAGAGAGAGAGAGAGAGAGAGAGAGAGAGAGAGAGAGAGAGAGAGAGAGAGAGAGAGAGAGAGAGAGAGAGAGAGAGAGAGATTCTAGCTGCCTGGCGAGTGTCGGACACGCTCACGTGGACAGGAAAGCGTCTACCACGTATCTACCATCCAACGTTACAGATATATACGGGCCGCTAGCTTCCCATTTCGGATATCCGGCTTAGCCAAGTGCAGACCGCAGAGGAATACGTATCGGATGCACCAGACTCTTCGTACTCTGCCTCACCTCCTTCTCATCTCCAGCGTTTTCCCCGTAACAGCTCTAGCTCCACGGTCCCGCAGCATCCCTGTATACACGATGCCGCTGTACTCTTGCTTCTTCATTTCTACCTCTCCCTCTATTTCGTAGTCCGACTCACAGGCTCTTCTCACTTTCGCTCCGTATATCGTATGTGTCCTTGATACATGCCGCAATGTACCGAACTATAAATGCGTGATACATACACACGTATGCATATGTAAACTTTTGCGTTAGTTTATTTTCGTGCATCGACCCTACGGCTCTCAGTTGGTTTCACCGAGATTCCCTGTCTAAAATTCATGGTGGATTATCACGTACCTATTACCCTCCGATTCAATTCTCGTATTACCAGAAGTTGTACTTGCGATCGAAGAATTTGGCAACATTTCTTGGTATAATGTAAAACATTTTTCAATTATAAATACGATTGGTTAAATATTTTGTATATTGATCAGAGATTGATAGCGCAATTATTATTTCGTTGGCCCTGTAATTCAACCTTTAATGATTTCCCGCTCTCGACGATTCTGTGTTCTGTAATTATTAAAATTGTTGTTAATTGGATATCGAAAAATAAATATTAATTAAGAGGTATGATATCCCCATGAATGTCAGCTTATCCCTGATCCACCCTTATACTCTCGTCCCTGTTAATGCTTGGAGCATAATCGGACTCACGACAGATCCGACACTTCGGTTCCATCGCTCGAAGCGATTACAGGAAATGGATATAAACTGCACGGAACCTTTTGTTATCGCATGTTAAAATATTCTTAACCGATACGTTGAACCGTTAAAAGTTCGCTTATAACACTCACGCACATTGATATTTTAAAAAATGATTTATTTACCGTTCATCTTATTAATAAATACACGCAACACATACGAATGAGTGTCTGACAGGTTATTTGATCATTTTTACCACCATCTGTGCTGATCTCAATCGATATCAATCAGTTTTCATTTGAATGATAAATCTTTTATGTTCTTTTTTATTCGGAGGAATGATCGATAGCTGGAGTGCGAGAGAAAGCAGCCAATTGAGACGACGACGCCCTCCTCCCCTCACCCTCTTATACATTTATGATTCATTCCATAATTTTGTTAATATTAATAATTTAATATAACGACTGTAATTTATAAAATAATATCTCGAATCTTCTATAGAATTTTGTCCAGTTGAAGGTTTTTCTGTGCACCATGACGTACAATTGATTACGCTAAATATTTTTTAGTTATTTATTGTAAGAAAAAAAGATACTGAATATATAAAAACATTTTTCACTTTCGCTCTTTGTTTTTTAAGTCAAATGAATCATTGAAAGTTCACCTGCATTGAATAAAAATTTTTTTAACGCTTATAAAGATTTTCGAAGCTAAATGGATTAAAATATATCTGAAAATAAAATACATTCCCTGCTCAAAGAACGTTCAAAAGACTGTTCAGGTAAAAATGATTTTATACCAAATTTATCATCACCATTGATAAAATAAAAGAAATAAAAATGATGTCGTGTCGAGTAGTAAAGTGAAATTAAAGGAAGCCAATGGCTGAATGAAAGAAACGAATGATATATTCCTTTATATTCTAAATACAGTTTGAAAGCTCATTGAGCTTTATCACTGCCACTGTACTATTCCGTACGTTTCGATATCGAATCGCTCTCAGTTGGAAATCTGATAAATCGAGCAGACTCGTGCGTGTGGACGACAAATTCGAAAGCTCACCAACGAGCGGCTTTGATCTACTAAACGCGCTTGATTAATCGAAAATTATTCGAAGCTTCTGGGTCAATCTGTTGCCGGTCCCAGATTCGAACTGCGCACCATTATCAACTCTACCTATAGAGTGCTCACGTTGCATTGCAGCACGCCCTCACTATCCCATTGACCGGTTCACCATTTAATTAATCGCTTTTATCTAAACGATTTTTTTTTTCCATCTCTCTGTTCACAGGCAGAGGAATTGAATACTATAGTCGGTAATGCGTTTCGTATGGCGTACGTGGCGCAGCTACAACGCCAGCCGATACTTCAAGATGTGATAACGCCACAATCATCGCCGATCTATCGTAATAAGGACAAACAGGAGGAACAACGCAACGCTTGGGTAAGATATTAATTTCAACAGTTTTTATTATTTTTATTAAGACATTTTATATCCGATTATAACTTGGATCCATTCAGTTACATTTACTTTTTCCGTAATTATATAGATACGGCGATAACGGATCATGATATTTCTAATAAATAAATAAAGTGAACGATTTTTATTCTTCAGAATTGTTATTTTTATTTTCTTTAATATGTTTCAATTTTTATTTTATTATAAATCATTTTCGTGAGTTATATGAAAAATTTGGACACGAAAGATGATTTTATAAGACTCAGAAATATTAATACGATGATTGAATTATCAACAATAGGATTGTAAAAAAAGATTTTAAGATCATATCATAGTCAAGCACCAATTAAATGTTAAATATAAAAAGAAATAAGAATATCATTTATTTATCTATTATCTTTACTGCACAACTTCGTACTTCGTTATTCTGCTGTAATATACAGCATAGAGAAAATAAAAATAATTCTTCTGTACTCAGTGTTACAATTGATAAATTCTCTTATTTTATTTTTAGTCTCACTCGTACTATTAGAATTTTAAAGCGATCAACCGCTTGTTTTATTTAAGCTAAATTGTGGTGAATCTCTTTGACTGTGGATAGACACATTCTCGTTAAGTTAGATCCCAACCTCCGTTCTTATGTTCCACACCAATCGAAGTGCATTCCGGGCGTAATACGGAATCCTACGATTAGCTTCAAACTAGTTTCTCGATCATTTGTCAGTGCACCGTACCTGTTATGGCCTGGCTTGTGGGTACCCAATTTCGTAAACTCGGCTTTACCGATCGAGCCAGCTCGCTCTCCCTCGTTTTCCATTAAATCGATGTTTATCGGATCTCCATCGCGCGCACGCTACCGTTTGATCTTCCGTGTTTGTTCATACATCAGATGCTGAAAGTTCTCCAATCGAAGAGATGTCAGACACTCGTGTGATGTTTAGCCATTGCTTTCGGTACACGACGATGTAACGTTATGTATAGGACAGTATCACGCTCGACCTAATTCCATAAATAGTTTTAATGTTAACTTTCTAATTTTTACGTATTACATTTTTGTTACTTGATTTTACATCAAGATACAAACAAACGTCGATAAATATATCGAGGATTATACTCGCTCGAATTGACTCTATATTCGCATCTATTTTACGCGGCAATATATATTTATTGATATTTACAAATGGACATTTAATAAGACGCAGTAACAACAACGTTCATGGGATGAAATAAGTGTTTGTTTTTTTCTTTTCTAATTATGGAAATAGTTTCATGCACTCAAATACTCCGGAAGGCTTTTGTTTCATCGAAAAATCGATTGCTCTTCGGAGGCCGTATTTATGGGAGACATTTTTTTTCTTTATACAAGGAAAATATTGTTCAATGCAGCAACGATGGTTTCGAAAAGTAGTCATTTTCTTTTACATAATGGAAAAATTCTCGATCGCTACGGGAAGTTCTCATTTTCTTTTTGTAATGCAGAGCGAACGTTGTTTCTTGCAACTAGAGCGGTTTTAGGAGCGATTGTTTTAGGAATAATTGTACCGAGATACCTCGGATGGTGTTTGATTAAAATAAAAATTGTATCATTTCGACAATTGGGTTATGATCGATAGTGCAATCAAATGACTCGATAGAGCCTCGGGACAATTACGTTTTCTTTTTTACCAACGCAACGGATCGAGTTATTTGTTTTTCAATTGATAAAAATTGATATTTAACAAATGGGTCATGGATTTAAAAACAAAACTTTAAAAATCGATACATCGGTTCTTAAGAAAAACTTTTTTTTCAAACAAGTAGGTCAGCGTTTTAATCTTGTTGATCGTCCCTGTCTCTGTGTCTCTTGATATTCATGATTTTTTATTTAAGCTCTGTACGAGAGGTCACAACGGACATAAAAATTAGATTTCGGACGCAAAATTTAATGCAATATTCAAAGCTCAATATACAGAGTTAAATAATTTAGATATTTAACGAAAATATATTGCCCTGTGAAAACAACTTTAATTGTTGTTTGAAAAAAAATAAATAAAATAAAAACATGTCACACGTTTACAGCACTAAATTTAAAAAGCCGTTTTATTACTATCAGCGAATAACATGTTGGCAAACAGAAATTTTCGTTGACTCAAAGTTAATAACTTAATGTTCAATGGATTAGATAATTTTTGTTAAATCTAAAATTTATTTTATAATTAAAATGTAACGTCAGTCACACTGATCGAAAGCTTTTATTTCAGCGAAAGAAATTTTTATACAACCCTCGACCTATTACAGTTTTATCTATTGTCAATCAAATTATGTAGTTAATACATTTAATATTATCTTTCATTCAATGGCATTTTTATCTGATTGAAACTTCTACTACAAATGTTAGTTACGATCGAGGTTGGTTGGTATTCCATTTCGTCAGAATCGACAAAGGGATTTTGAAATAATGAATTTTTTTTCATGAACTACTAACATTCGAGTCAACTCCATAACCGCTTAAAGTATTGAGCTGAAACGTAGCACGACGATGGAGCTGTTACTGCTCGACTATCTCCGTGAATGCAATTAAAATCGACAAAGTCATTAAAACTTTATGAGCGCATTTTTTTTTGAAAAATGCAAAACAACGTAACAGTACATTATGCAAAAAAGTAGCCTTTTTGCCCTAGGGTAGAAAAGTAGTAGCTGTCGTGCAAGTGCGCATGCGCACTAGTCATACCTCGAAAAGTGCCACTTTCGGCCCGCGTTGCACGCGTGCAATGTGGTCATTTCTGGGCAGTCGGGAAAAATAATTACTTTAACTCGTGATATTAATGTCCAACTATCAAACCTGAAACTTTTTATATACAAATGAAATTACAATACAAGGTTGGTTAGTATCGAGATACCATTGGTTTCCAATGAATCTATAAAAATTATAATATTTCTCTTATTTGAAAGATCATTGATTTCCCAATAACTTTAACAAATTTTGTACCAAATAACCTAGTGATAACTTAATTTTAATAGATAACGTACTATTTAATCAAATATACTAAGTAAAATCTTCCTTCCTAATTCAATAACTTGCAAAACTTTATAGTCGTAACGTTTTTAACAATATTATATAGCACGTGTTTACTCATGATTTTCGATTACGAATATACAAGCGAATGAATGGAATTAAAAGGAACCCTCAAAGTTAGTTAACAGCATCATCTACAGCTCAGAATGTTAACCGCACCGTAGAGAAAAGCTTATTCCCTGGTGATATGACTTCATGGAGCAATCCGTATACCGTACGACTAGATGTCCCATTTACGACTGGCTCTCGTGTTAATTATAAATTCGACCCGAGAGCTCGAGCACCTCGACCAGCACGCGTTCTCTCCGGCGTTCGATCTCGCAGTAAACATGCACAGTTACCGACGAGTACCAGCTGGATCCGTGTGGACGTTAATCTGCTCTTAAAAAGAAAATTTTATGAAATACATTTTATTTTATTAAATGAAAAATCTTGCCAGTTATCAGTTTCATCATAAATTCCCTTTGCCTATAGTGGAATTGGTAATAGGATAGTCAGTGAGAGTATTTCACTCCGTGGCTTGCGCACTCTGCGAGATATTCAACGATGGAATTTCGTGCATCCCCGAGTGCTGAATACTCGAATACGGATTCACACTCTCGTACACCATGGGGATATTGCATACTCTGAATTTACGTGGAAATATGTGCGTCATGGATCTATAAATGCATTGGGCTTTATTTGTACTCGGATAGATAAAAGATAGATTATTTTAATAGAAATATAAACTGGAGGAAGATAGTTTTAGATAAATTATTTTAATCAGCAACGATATTCTTTTACCTGTGGCTGTCCGACGAGAGCTTAATTAAATCTGAATTATGACGCGAGTATCGATAATCGGTTATGCGACACGATAGTTTCTCATGAAAATGTTACTGATGTATATAACTGTTTCAAGCAGGTGATTTATCGATTCGATAATCAGGCAATTCGATCGCTTTACAAAGCAGATAATTAGATAAATCATGATTTTTTATTTTCAATTAAATTACAGCATTAATCGCAATTTAAGAAATTTAACAATGACGTTCATTGACAATATTTGTGTTACTTTCCAAAGCATATTAATCGAATTATCGTTTGTAGAATCAATTAACGAAATGTTATTTTAATGAATTCTAAAAATTTGAGATAAAATTGTAGTTAATTAGAAAAAAAAAAAAAACAACTGTTAAATATCAAATTTACTCCAATCATGAATTTTAAAGGAAAGTAAAAAAACAACAAAGTACGTAATTCTAATAACAATTAAACAGTTGTTAGATTAACATCAACGATTCAATAATTACAAAATTACTGTCAAAAGTAAATTCCGATCTTTCGATAATTCGTTATAATTAAATATTTATCTTCGAATTAATTAAACGATTATCTTCACGAATGACAAATCTATATTCTGTATAAATAAAGTTGAATCGAGCTTCGATGCCTTGGCATTGCGTATAGAAACTATAAACGAGGATCACCGAACCAGATCTGTGAACGAACACGATCACCGAGATATATATTCTCGAAGCGTAAAAGCAAGATTCTTAAAACGTAAGAATGCGGTCCACGAGAACTCGAGTCGAGGTGCTACTGCTGCTGCTGCTGCTGCTACTTCTGCGGATACTGCTAGTGTCGGTGACTGCATAGTAGTCGGTTAACTCGCAGGCTCAAAACGACTCAGAATCGTGTACGAGAGGAAAACGACAAACGAGCAGAGAACGAAGGAGCGAGCAATGCTCAGTAGAATCAGTGAGGCAGGCACGCAGCGATAGGATACTTATATGCATAATAATGAGCGTGGATTTCACGTTGCAGAATAAACCGTTGGGAGGCGACAACACGAACGGCGGCGGTGGCACAGGCGGTGGAGTTGGCGGAGGCGGTGGTGGCGGAGTGGTGGGTGGCTGTAGAAGTCCGTCCTCGAATTCGTGGCTGAAAAGTCGGACGGTACCCACGTCCCGTACTGGAAGCGGTCCGTCCGCAGCGGACATGAACGTTCAGCTCGGCAGCGCCGGCTCGCCCACGCTGCGACTCGCCAGCGTCAAGGTATGTGTATTTAATGTATATACATGTAATAATAGTTGTGGTAATAGTAGTAATAGAAGAATAACAATGTACACATGTACCTGTTGCAATAAGAATGAAAGTATTATAAAAAAAAGATAATATTTATTCTTATACTGTAATCATAGCAATGCAATAAAAGGTGGTCTTATCCAGAGTCATTAGAGAAGTAGAAATGTAACTTTTTACAAAAAGAAAAACAAATAAAAAATTTAAATGAGAATTAAAATATAAAATTTTGAAATTATTTTTCAACAAATGAGCATTTTTTTGTTATTTGAATTTAAAGCTAAATTATAATCGCTGTGTATGGATCAAGTAATTGATCGCAGTAATTAGAAAATGATATATTTTATTTATTCATATTTTTCAATATTTTTATTAAATAATTATAAAATTTGTAATTAAAAATAAAAATGTATCTGTTGAGATTTTTTCATTATTCCGAATCATATCTAAATGAATAAAAATCGTAATAATATTACGATGCTCAAGTGCGATGAGTAATCGATTGAATTTCAATTTGAAAGATTTAAAAAATAAATATAATTTGTAATCATGCAAAGTAATTAAATGAATGTTTGAAAAGTATATAAATCAATCGTTTCTTATTTCAGACACCAAATTCCATACCCGGTCTACGACCGTCGCACAATTTTACAAACGTTCTCGGTCCGATCACCAATGAAGATGAACCGAAGAGTATCTCGCAACAGAGCACACCGAGCAGCGACGAGAGCAACTCGCCGACGGAGCTCAACTCGTACAAGAGGCTGACCGATAAGCCGCCACTGATAAAGCGACTTACGATGGGTCTGACCGGTGGTCGGGATGTACTCGGCCTTAACAGCGAGGACGATAGTTGTCCCTTGGTAAGCGGTAGCAGTACTCCAACGAGTCCGTCGAACCGGCCGCATTCCGGTGGTTACATAAACGAAGCAATCATCGACTCCGAAGGCACCAGAGCACCGTACAACAAAATACCACCCTCCGAGAGTCTCGACAACACTATCAATGCCTCCATTACCGCTAAGAACTTTAACATCGAGAACAATAGGTAATTGTATTTTTATCTCATCGATTGAAATCGATTGTCACTCACAATACTCTTCTCATACTAGAATTGTGTCTCTGATTTTTTTCACAGTAAGAGAATTGTAAGAAGATATCGATGAAGGCGGCATTGATCTTCCTTTAAAATTATTTTAATGACGATCGATTATTTCGATTTCAGGATAGGACACAATTCCCCAAATTCTGGTACGGAGACCGATTTCAAAACCAAAAGACGGTCGCAAATAAGTACATCGAGCAGTTCTGTACCCGCAGATGGTAGTACACACGGGTCTACCCCAACACCACCACCTCTTCCCGAGAGAACCGACAGTCTGAACAATCGTAGCGAAGAGGGTGAACTCCGTAAGGCTCCTTGGTTTCAAGCGGGAATACCAAGGTGAGACAAATTAACGATTATTTCACAATAAAATGTATCTTAGCCTTAAGGCGAGTCGAAACCGCTATATTTACACAGATGTGCTGCTTCTCTTTCGCTTCGCCGTGTCCGCCATAATAATTCTACCTCTCTTGCATTGCATGGATATTTCGCCTCCCCTCAAGGCGATGTGACATACCGACGGAGTTACCGTCTGTCGATATATCAGTACGGAATTACCTTTCCTAATGGTTCGTGTTTTTTTTACCGATAAAACAATCAAACATTTTTCTTCAGTCAATATGCCGCCCCCTGCACCCACAATGGGTGCAGACATACGGAAACAATAACAGTCTCTCATCTTTCGTACTTTAACCGACGAGACGGTACGCGTTACATTTTTGTTTATTAAATGCGGTACCCCCCCCCCCCCCCTGCTACATAAATTATTTTTAATAACTTCGAATACTATTTTTTAGTATTATACCTGTAACACTGTTAGTGCTATGTATATTGTGTATTGCATTGGAGGTCAAGTGTCAATCGTTGCTTGGCGTCAGATAGAAGAAAGATTAATCGATCACTAATAATATAAATTAAAATGATTCACGACGAATTGCTTTCGTTTCTCGTTCCGTACGAGTCAGTGGACGTACGGAAACAATAGCGATCTCTCGGCTTTCGTACACTTTAGCCGACGAGACGGCGCGCGTTACTCTCTCGTTATCGTACGAAGTCATCGCGACCTGTCATTGTTTCACGGACGTAACATTGTTTCGACTCTGCCTTTCCACCCGTTCGTTCGCGAACTCGACTCGCCGGACATACACCACCGTTGATTTGCATTTTCACGACCCCCGTCGTTATTTATCGTCCAGGGAAATAACGCTGGAGGTGCTGAGCCAGGAGCCGGAAGGAGCCTTCATGGTGCGAGAGAGTACCAGCAAACCCGGATGCTATGCTCTATCATTGCGAGTACCACGGGAGTTTCAACCGAGCGGCATTGCCCATTATCTCATCATGAGAACGAATAAAGGATACAAGATCAAGGTAAGATCATCTTCGTTTCTATTTTTTAAAAAATACTGAAACTCGCAAAACGGTGTCCATGACGCGATGCTTAACGGTAAAGAATTATAGAAATTTTTGTCAAATTTTCATTTGTTAAATATTTTATTGATACGACTGCATTTAATATTTGCAGTTTCAGGAAAATTTTACGTTCATCTTTACAGAAAATTTTAATAAGCGGACTACGACATTGTCTCAAAATTTTATTACACGTTTAAATAGTATCGTACCGCTGGTTTGAAACAAAAGTTAATAACCAAACGTCTTCGATACAAAAAATGTAAAAATTCGAAAAAATGAGTCTAGAGGTCAAGTTTGAAAAAATTCCCAACAGCACATCAATTGTAACTTAACATTGTCAAGTTGTTAAGTTAAATAGTTTTTGGTGTAAAGTTACATTTGAAAAATCATTGTTTCATTTGAAATTCAATATTTCGTTGAGTTAAAAATTGTTGATAAATATTTAAATTATTAGCGAGCCATCAAGCTTAAAGCATTATTTTCAAAATGACTTATTTGTTGAACATTTGTCTGAATAATAATAATATTATTATTATTATTATTATATTCCATATCCCATCATAAAGTTTCCAATTATTTATTCTTGCGGTTAAATTTGTACAAAGTCGAGCGTAAAAATCTTTTGAACTTCAGAAGCAAAATCCGCGTATAACTCGAGGTTGTCGAGACGAAGGCGAATTTTCAATACCGAGACCATAATGTGATCCGCGAGAGACTAATCCAACCAACTTTGCGATTGGAATTTCCCGCATAATCCCCCTCGTCACTGACATTCGAGTGTACGTGTTTTGTACAACAAATATAGATATATTACGATAAGGTATAGGGACTACATTAGTAAATCTCATGCGGTGGTAAGGCTCTTGTACGCACCCCTGGTAAACAAACTCGATATGAGTTTTATCGCTGGTACCAGTGGGAAATCAAAGTAATTCTCTTCGTGTCTCGCTTTGATCGCGTCGAATCAAATTTTCACCACGTTATTCGCGAACACGTAATTTTCTTTCGTGCAATTCGTGTAATAGGCACTGACTTATAACTCGTATCATATTATTAACACAAGAGAGACAAAAATATGTTATTTTCTGTGTCAGTTTCTATTAAATTTTTCGAAAAAAGTCAGTCGTTGCTCTAGGTCGCGCAAATTTCGTTCTATCGGGTTACAATATGGAGAAAACAAATAAGTTACAACAGGAATACATTATTTAGCTCAGAAAAAATCATTAGCAAGCTTTATTGACAAGAGAATTGCCTGCACCCATAACAAAATGTATTCGTTGTATTTGATTTGTTATTGCAGCAATAGCAGTTTGCAATTAAAGCGATCGCTTTTTGCTGACAGTGGAAACAATTTGTTAATACAGCAATACATTATTTAACTTAGCAAACATAATGAGCAAGCGTTAGTAACGGCAGAATTGCCTGCACACATAACAAAATGTATTTGTTGTATTTGATTTGTTATTGCAGCAATAGCAGTTTGCAATTAATGCGATCGCTTTTTGCTGACAGTGCAAACAATTTGTTACAACAGCAATACATTATTTAAATAAGTTAACTTAGCAAACATAATGAACAAGCGTTGGTAACGGCAGAATTGCCTGCACACATAACAAAATGTATTTGTTGTATTTGATTTGTTATTGCAGCAACAGCAGTTTGCAATTAAAGCAAACTCATTTAATTCTGACGCCAAAATTTGGCAGCTAGACGTACTTGCGAGATTGTAATAAATATTTCATTATCGATCTTTCAGGGTTTCACGAAGGAATTTACGACGCTGACAGCTCTGATAACGCATCATTCCGTCATGCCAGAACTATTGCCCTGTCCGTTATCTCTGAGTCGTTACAATCCGAGTTTCGTCAAAAGCGATTCGAACAAAGACTTTGCGGACATCGACTCGGACCCTGACTACAACACACTCGCCGATTTTCGCAAGATGATGGCCGACCTCAACGTCTAAGTGTTCTCAAAGTGTGCCAATAGTCGAATCCTCCGTCGACAGCGTGAACTAAAACTAACGACAACGTCGATCATCATAAGTAACGAAAGCAAAACAATAATTCAAAGAATATCCAGAAGAAGGCACGAGAGCCACACACGGTGATAAAGACTCGAAAGGCAGTGATAGACATTAAGGCAACTAGACCTAAGTAATTTATAGATCCTACGAAAGAAGAAAAACAGAGAAGTAAATCTGTAAAACCTTTGCGAACAATTTTCTTTTTTTACAATATCGTCCGTCGCTGTCTAAGATTTATACGACGAAGTTTTTTTTTCATTATAGTTCGCTCGCAAATACACACACACACACACACACACACACACAAAACTGTGTCTACAGTATTTGGAAAGTATATTTAATAGATTTTCACGAGTCACTGCCAAATGATTTACTTATTGTGAAATTATCGATCGACTGCCAGTGCGAAATCGTCTGTGACGAAGATAAATGAGAACGAGTGTCTAGTACGCGAGTGCGCATGGATGTGTGGATGAGAGAGGACCAGGTATTAGAGAGCGATTAGTGTATCTGCGCGGTTCGATAAATATATGACGTAAAGTTTATGTAAATGTGTCTATATGTACATAAATTATAATTATTGTTAAAACCGACTTTTTATTTAATAAAATAAACGAAAACTCGAAGAGCACGAAAGAGAAAATGATAACAGAGAAGACGAGAAATATCGGAGTCGCGACGTGGGCGTTCGGATACTCCTGTCTCAGTATTCGTTTGGAGAAATTTAAAAAAAAAAAATTAATAAATTAACAGAAAATAATGAAACCAGGGAGATCTTAAGTGGTAAATCGATTGCTCGACTAACCTAGTCTTGTACAGAAGTTGCGTGCATAGTCTATATTATTATATGAATCCATATATATATATATATATGTATATATATATGAATCATTATATCAAATGATAAAGAATCGAGCAACGGAAGCAATGTACGAGCCGCTTTTGCACGCCGAAGAGTAATACAATTATAGAGATTCAACGATGAACCAAGATGAATGTTTGTTCTTTTTTTTGTTTTTTATTTTAAATGAAATAAACTGTGCGAACGAAGCAAACGATGAAAAAGCTAATCAAACGGTCAAACCGGTTTATTAAGTCTTCGTACAACGTCTTTTGAACAACAACTTGGTACATCGTCGTTTCTTGCGCGAGGCGAATGTCTCCGTCATTGAATCGATTTAAAAGCCTCGAATCGATATTTTCCTTCACCGTTTCTGTTATTGGATCAACGATTATTTATTTATTTACTTTTCAAGTTTTCACAGTGTTGGGACGAGTTACAAAGTGAAAAGATGTCTTTTTTTCTACAAGGTGGATCGACTTTTGCTTACGATTTTAGCTATCGATTTAATATATCGAATCATACTTTACAGAAAATAAAATATTGCGATGTACGGTCGGTCCACCGTTTTCTTCAACGACACGCGTACAACTCTTTGTCAATTCGGGGCTTGGATTAACATCTCAATGACTAGAACATCCAACTTAGTTGAACGTTGATAGAATTGTCTCAGAGCTCTGAGATGACGCTGATAATCACAGGTCAATATAATTTCGGGTCAGTAACAGTCGGTCGCACTTCGGTAATTACCCTACTACTACTACTAATATCGGAAGTACGTCTCGACGTTAAAACGACAAACTCGAAGAGCCGATTAACTGTTGCGAACTACGCTAAGACATTAGTCAATGCTTGAGGTTTGTAACATTCTAAGGATGATTATAGCGATGCGTTGTGTAATTTCAACAATAAAATTATTTATTACAAGTGACTCTCTCTCGATATCTCCCTCTGTCTCTCTCTATCTCTCTCTTTCTCTCTCTCCCTCGAAGGATCCATCGATCAATTTCCTTTTAATCACTTTATTTCATCAAAAGAAGGGTGCAAAGTAGAAGCTTGCACACTGCAGCGATATTATTTTCAAATTTTTCCAAAGCCACCTCTATGAGAAAGTATGTCGATCAATTTTGACTTTCTCGTGAAGAAAAAGCTACGTGAAAAATGGAAAATAATAATCAAGCAACGTGCAAGGTTCTGCGTAGCATTGTTGTTAAAAAAAAAGTGGAAACTGAAGTTAAACGAACGTCCAGTGTCACGCGTCCAGTGGTTTATTCTGAACTACTTTACTGGACGTTTAAAAAATTGGGGATGCATGTAAGTTAATGATGCATTTCTTGAGAAAATAATATTTCGTTTATGGCTTAATAAACACAAGTTTAAAGAAAGAATTATATTTTTTTATTTGTTCTCTTGTTACGACGCTTACATATTATCGACAACACGTAAATTCGATTTATTTTCAACGACATACTTTCGCTTTATTATGTAATGAGACACAGTGTAAGGTCCCCTCTTAGATAAGTAAAGATCTTGGGAGTAACGACAATTAGACTCTCTCAGATAAGTTAAGACTCCCCACTCCATGCCAAGGTACTTGCCCACTCTCTCTTCCTGTCAAAAAATATCTCTTTCCCCGTGCCGTTCCACGTCGAATATCGGGATATGGTCGACGGTCAAAATGACTAATTTCTGCACAAAATATGAAAATATTCTTGAACTATCGCGTTAACAATTAACAAAAAAATTCTTTTTGATTCAAATCGTCTTGTGTTTCCCAATATGAAGGTCTTTTGCATATAATTGACTCAATACCGAGCACGGTCTTACATACAAGACCGTGACACCGAATAAGTAAAAAAGTATGCTTGCCACTGCGTTATCTATCATTATCATACAGGCAAAAGCTTTGACTGCAGGAAGTAAAATGCAAGGAGTATTTTGTCTTTCCACCAAGCAGATAATAAGAGCTGAAGCAGGGATTAACCTTAACTTGTATTAAAGTAATTTCTTAAATCACATAGTAGTCTCTGGAAGAAGAAACAAATTCTTTAAGACTTTAAAGCATAGTTGAAATTAGGATAATTTACTGACAGCTTTGGACATATCCAATGTTGTTCTTAACCCGAGAGTTTCGTGTGAAATGTCTAGATGTTGCCATTTTATAGCTGGTTTCGCGGGATTGATCCGTAAAATCGTTATTATTTTATATAAGTAATTCACAACAATTATTACTGTATTATTATCGGTATAATTGCTTCAACTTCCCTGCAGACTTTTATTATTATTACGGAGATGGTTGGTGAATGGTTCTGAGAAGACGTGGAGACTCGAAAAAGCGAAAACTTTACAACCGTTCACACTCGGATAATCAAAATAAGTTCGTAAATTATTTTACGAACTCCATCGCTTACAAACTACCGCACAGTGCGACACAGTCTACATATTTCTGGTGTGAGCGGCCATTCCGTGCAGAGGAATACCCCAGAAATTTGGTGTTAAAGGGTTATGTTAGACAATTGGTATATACATCAACGTCTTATACTTAAAGAATACTAAAAATACTGAGTAACATTCTCGTCTTATAGTTAAACTTAATGATTATTCCAAGTATCGCGTTATCGTAACGCCTCATTACGATAGTACAAAATTAAGCTCCGAGTTTGCAGGACGCTGTAGTAAATATAGGGCAACTTTTTATTATTTCTTCACTATCTAAATACTTCATTCAAAATGGTTCGTATATGGTGGCCCCTGTAAACGACCAATCCGTGCAAAGGAATACACCAGAAATTTGGTGTTAAAGGGTTATGTTAGATATTTGGTATATACATCAACGTCTTATACTTAAAGAATACTAAAAATACTGAATAACATTGTCGTCTTATAGTTAAACTTAATGATTATTCCAAGTATCGCGTTATCTTCACGCCTCATTACGATAGTACAAAAGCTCTGAGTTTGCAGGACGCTGTAATAAGTATAAGGCAACTTTTTATTATTTATTCACTATCTAAATAGTTTATTCAAAATGGCTCGTATATTACGGCCCCTGTAAACGACCAATCCGTGCAAAGGAATACACCAGAAATTTGGTGTTAAAGGGTTATGTTAGATATTTGGTATATACATCAACGTCTTATACTTAAAGAATACTAAAAATACTGAATAACATTGTCGTCTTATAGTTAAACTTAATGATTATTCCAAGTATCGCGTTATCTTCACGCCTCATTACGATAGTACAAAAGCTCTGAGTTTGCAGGACGCTGTAGTAAATATAAGGCAACTTTTTATTATTTCTTCACTATCTAAATACTTCATTGAAAATGGTTCGTATATGATAGCTCCTGTAAGCGACCAATCGGTACAAAGGAATACACCAGAAATATGTACACCGTGTCGCATTGTGCCGTAGCTGAAAAACCCACGCAATATGGAAGCGTGGACGGTAGTTGCGCATGCGCGTTTCAAAGCCATCAATCTATAATTCGTGCCGTGTTTGTTGTCGTTTGAAGAACAAAGCATATTTACTACACTCGATTTCGTCCAATAGGTACATTTTACTACTGAGTATAGTATTAGATATTTCTTGTCCCATATATACGATTCAATGTACTTAACAACATACGCTACTGGTTACTGTTATAAGAGCAAGTCAACGAGTTATTGTAACTCCACATCCTGTACAATTTAAGTAAATATTATTCAAATAAACTTCGAACTTATTGGCATTAGCATGTGAATTTTAATATAAATATTTGACCACAGCGTCAACGTTATATATTACAACAGCGAGTATTATTTCAGATATAAGTTGCAGTTATAACGACCAAGATTGGTGTAAAAATGGCTACAAAAAGATTACTATTGTCTTGATGTAATATAGACAACCCCATTTCTTTCCTATGAGGTGAATGTTAATTATGGCTACACGGAGTGCTGTATTTTAAAATAATCGTAAACTCAAAATGCGATAGTCTTGTGCCCTTTTTTCCACAAATAATTAACAAATAATATTTTATTTTTGAACATTTCAATTGTACAATTAGTAACATTATTACTTGCTACTAGAACCATAAAAATGTTTGGATATGAATATGTGCATGACGTCAGTGAGATCACGAGTCACGGGTGCCATGGTGCCATGTGTGCTCTCGCATTACTCGCAACGTGCTCGCGATTGAACTAACGACTCATTAGTAACTTAAGGGGAGCCGAAACCTATAACTTCAGCGAAAGAGGTAGAACTAGTATGGTTCCCCTTAAGACGAGGCGAAACCTCCATACTTACATAGATGTGCTGCTTCTCTTTGATTCTGTCGTGTCCGCCATATTAGTTCTACTTCTTATGCACTCGTGGATATTTCGCATCGACTTAAGTCCCACTGGAGGCAGCAATAGGAGGAGGAAGGGACTCCGGTAGCCAATGTAACGAATGCAAGAGTGCGTCATCTCTATGGACTTTGAACCTAAATCAGACGCGATAAATCTGCCGGCAAGACAAAACCAGAGACTAAGCAGAGTCGCCTGTCGTATCTCCGTTTGGTGTGCAAACTCAGCAACACTGAGAAACAAAGTAAAAAAAAAATCGATGGGATTCGATGCGTGTAAAGTTAGCCCATTGGATGTCTTCCCGACTGTTCTCTGCTGTATACAAGTTTGCTAAAAACGGCATCGCTGCAATCACTTTAACGCTTTGCTACGCGACGCACAAAAATGCACGGTGTCGAGCAGTGTGAACGACGAGCGATGAATCAATGTGAAAAGAAATAAACAAAGCACCAAGGTATGACGAATTAAAAATTATTTTTAACGAAAATTAATTGTAATTAAATAATTAATAATATCAATATTAACTTATCAATGTATTCTCGAATTTCTCGTTATATACGTATATCTCGATAGATAGATAAATAGATAGATCGATAGATTTGTTTTTGTACTTGAAAAATACTAAAAATAATGAGTAACATTCTCGTCTTATAGTTAAACTTAATGATTATTCCAAGTATCGCGTTATCGTCACGCCTCATTACGATAGTACAAAATTAAGCTCTGAGTTTGCAGAATGCTATACTAAGTATAAGGCAAATTTTTATTATTTGTTCACTATCTGAATACTTCATTCGAAATGCCTCGTCTATTATAGGCATATATGGTATTACAAGGTATAAATCCATCTCGTAGGAAAGAAATGGGGTTGTCTATATAACATCAAGACAATAATAATCTTTTTGTAGTCATTTTCACATGAATCTTGGTCGTTATAACTGCAATTGCACAGTCTATCGTCACTGTTACATGTTTCAGCGCGTCCTACTTCCGTTCATCGCAGATTGGACGCATTTCGCCACGATCTCGTTTGCAACTAAACTTATCGTTTCTAAACGTTATTTTGTTGAAACCCGCGAGCCGACATTGGGCAATTAATCAAATTGGTGGCAATGGGATATTTGATTGAAGGTAGTCTTTCGTTCTGAGTTCATTTGGTTGCTGAATTTCATTATATTGTAAGGAGTATGTCCATCGTGAGACTGACTGCGTCAGATAGAAGTTGTCTGTCTACAATAGTTTTGACTAGAGGGTTTATATGACTTGTAAGCGACTCTGAATTACATCGTCCTATACGTATATCGCTTTAATCTTGTTGAATAACTTTCGTAAACAATAATACCAATTATATTTATATGCATTAACTTCTGTTACATGTAGAGTATCTGTAAACGCGTCTGGCGTCAGGCCTCGGCGTAATTTCAAGGATTTATCTAAGATTTTATCTAAAAAGGATGAAATAACTTCCTATGTCATTTTAGTTAACTTCATATTTAAATAAGAATAATTCATTTATCGCTGTCCCTACAGTCGAGAGACGACTCCTGAATATTGCGTTCATTGAAAGAAAAATTATATACGATACGGACGTTTTTCATCGCAGAAGAAGAGGCTTTCCGGCTGTAGTAGAAGTGGTAAATAAATAATAATTATTTAAATATGAAGTTAATTAATAGGACATCGTAACTTATTTCATCCTTTTTAGATTTATTTTCATATGAAAACTGTTTAAAGCTAAAGTCCTGTTTATTACAGTATTTTGTAGTCGGGAGTTTTTAACATTTTTTATTTAATTTGATTGAGCCTTAGTTTTGACGTCATATCCGTGAACCCCTGTTTCATCACCTGTTATGACACGTTTCAATAGTTCTGCATCGTTGTTGACTTCATTTAGTAACTTCTCAGCAACTTCCATTCGCCGCTGTTTTTATTCGAAATTTAACAATTTTGGAACAAATTTTACTACCACACGTTTCATATACAAAACCTCCGAAAAAATGTTATGGCGTAAGCCAATTGATATGCCAACATCATCAGCTACTTCTCTGATTGTGATTCGGGGATCATTCATAATTATTTCTTTCACTTTTTCTACGTTTTCATTGGTTTGTGATGTGCTGCAGCGTCCAGGACGCTCGTCATCTCCAACGTCTTCACGGCCATCTTGGAAACACTTATACCACTCGTAAATCCTTGTTTTATTCATAGCAGACTTAACAAAAGCAATATTTAACATTTCGAAAACTTTGCTGCACTTTATTCCATTCTTATAGCAACATTTAAAACAAATTCTCCGATCCATTTTCAAAATCGTCGATCCTACCAAAACACACGTGACCGTTTTGACAGCTGATAATAGACTTAATATCCAATATGGCCAACACAGTAAAGCAACTTTTCAGACAAGTTTACCAAGACAACAACGAAAAAATCGCGCGAATCGTACTAATACAACCCATGAAATGACAAAATTTCCCTTACTTTTTTTAACACACATATGCAAATTTGCGTGAGACGTATAAATGTACATAAAAATACCCTCAAGTCGTAGCAACCATTTACGATTAATTAACCAGATGATGACCATTAGTTATGGAAAAAATAAGTTTTACTTATAAAACTTATTTTTTAATCATTTTTTAATAAGACGTGTAAGCACTATTCTCGCGGGTAAACTCAATGCAGAAATTAATAGTCCTATTAATTTACGTGAATATCCTATAGAAATGTACAAGGATCATATTTAAATACTTTTTAATTTATGCTATACACCAGATTACCTGCTCAAAATAGATAAAACGTTAGCGCTTCAATTATTCTTCAAATACTGCGGGTCAAACAAATGAGGAAGCAACGTACAAGGTTCTACTTTTCAACCTCCTTTGAAACTGTTTAAAGGGACAAAGGGTCTTCCGCATTTTCTATAAACTTTGTCCTTTGCACTGTCCCAACACGCCATGCATCTCACAATGTGCTGGAACCAAGCGTGCACAGTGCTGAATCCAGCATATTTATATTCTATCATGTAGTAATTAATAATTTTTAAACAACATTTATTAAATTATTGTTAAATTTTCAGCAATATTACCATCGCAAATATCTCGATTCTCACTGAGTTTCACAAACGGCCTTTTATCTAACTGTGAGTTAAATATCTTTCAATAATCCATTACGTAAAATGCGCCTTATAATTGAACGGTTGAATAATTGAGGTTTTCGATATCGTCGATATGTCCACCTTCTCTAGTCGGAGATCCGCATGCGTCACTGTTGCACTTTGTCACCACCACTGGAGTCCTGGAATATCGTAGCACTGCACTAAACGTACACAGGACCAAGGTCTAAGACCGTGCACAAGGCTCCCAAGGTCAAGACGAAACGATGGAGATGAAAACCGAAGAGCCGTCACCGCAGCCACCGTCGCCCGAATTGATTACTATTATAGCTGAATCGTTGGATTACATGGAGAAGAAGTTGATCGAGTTCAGTTACTCGTGGACTATTGAGAATTTTCTGTCGAGATCGTGGAAAATCGGTGAACGACTAGAATCGCCGACATTCTCTTGCAAAGCCAAAGACTCGCACAAATGGCATCTCATCGCATATCCCAATGGTTTCGACGCAACGAACAAAGACTATATAGCGATGTTCCTTTGTCTCTCTGAATGTGACAAATCCGAAGTCAAAGCGATGTTCGAATTTTCTGTTCTTGGTCCGAAATTGAATAAATTTTACGCTCTGTCGGTCAACGGAATTTTCACGTTTGGTCGCGAAGGCCAATCTATCAACGGTGACGTTCGATACCTATCGAGGGCCGGTCTGCTAAACAATGAAAACGATCTCTTGACTAACAATAACCTCACAATAGTCTGTGATGTCAAACTAATCACAGATTTCAATTGTATTACGGACCTATTCGAAACGAAACCTTTTCAAATTCCTGATTGTCACCTAATCGATGACATATCACTGTTGTTCGAAAATCGAAAATTCAGCGACTTAACGATTGTAATTGGCGAACGTGAAATTCCCGCGCACAAGGTTATCTTAGCTGCTCGCAGTCCTGTATTCGCGACAATGGTCGAAATCAAGTTGGAGACACCAAGTCGGATGATCGTACCCGACACGAGTTACGAGGTTTTCAGACAGTTGTTACATTTTATATACAGGGGCAAAGTAGAACATCTTGATAAACTGGCGCCTTGGTTAATCGTAGCCGCGAACAAGTATCGTCTTCCGAGGCTCAAGGCGCTATGCGAAAAGGCACTCGGCACGAGTATCGGAGTTCATAATGCGATGAATGTCTTGACGATAGCCGATTTTTGCGGGGCCAATCAGTTGAAGCTGAGAGTCATTAATTTCATAAGTAAGCATGCGCTGGAATTGAAGGACAGCGCCGAATTTCAGGAAATGTTTAAGACACAGCCGCGCTTGATGGTTGAAGTTTTCAGTCTTTTGGCGAAACGTATAAATGGACATTCATCGATAAAAAAATAAGTAAAAGTTGAAGAAGAAAAACGCATACACTTATTTTTATCGTTAACCTATATCGCGGCTCTACCGCTGAATCTCATCAATGGAAAGTTACCGACGTAAAATCACAGAAACTCATGACTGAAATTGAGGCCAATGCGGTAGATCCCTTCTCTTCAAACCTGCATACAGTACACTCCCTCTAACTGAACACAGTCAGAACCGGATTTCCGTGTTACTAGAGAGCGTCCCCCACTGCCGCTATTTGAGGCGCGGGAAACGGTAAGTTTAGACGAAATCCGGCAGGGTACACGAGTGAGCCCGCGACTTGTAAACAGAAGCGAGTGAGGGTAACAACCACCCCATCTGTGTTTTTGTTACAGAGATAATTGAGGGGAAATGTCCTACTAGAGAGCGTTCCATTGGAGGGACTGTACTGTAATTCTAAGTAGCCCTTGGAGCCCTCTCCAGGCCCGAATAATTCTGAGTTGCATATAACACCCCTCCCTCAACTTCTCATTATTCAAAATCCTTCTTAGTGCCCCCAGGTCTAGAAAGAAAGGTTTCAATGATAGAGAATTTATAGCAATCAACCCTTTTGTACCACCCACGTACTTTGCATTCGACATGCCAATGCAAATTTATTTTTACATTTTCATGTCATCATATCTTTTCTCATGATGTTAAAATAATTAAGGTAATCTGCAATATAAGTTGTTTGATGCATATATCATGATCATATCACTATACCACGATACTTGATTTGTAATCCGAAATTTATGTTTATGGTAATAAAACTCGAAAATATGTTTAAATGCTCTTAACCCCTTGAATGTCACTGACGTAGATCCGATTAGAATAATTTTTGGGCATAACATGGGAAGAACATTGGGAAAACAACCATCTTTATGAGGAATCCGAACTGCAAGTCATTAACTTTTGAGACCGTTTCCGAGTCGATAATAAAACTGCGAATACCTAATTAATAGTTTTCATAATCAGATAAGAATTATTTTGCAAAACTCTTATCTCAATTTTTCTAGAACTCGTAAATTATAGTTTCTTCAAAATTAATATCCAAGTGATCGATCAAATAGATTTGACTACGGTTTACATCTTATCGACGAGAAACGCTGTACGAAGATTATGTTTGTAATACGACGGTATTAAAAATCAAAGTGAAAGCCAGACAAATTCAAGAATAACTGGCGAGTTGCTAAAAAAAAATCTGAACGAAAACTTCACGCTGCAGAAAGAACTTTTAAACGTTCGAACAATAAAAAAACATTTTCTTTAATAAAAAAACATGTATTGTTGAAAGATTGAAGTAAATTACAGCAACAAAAGATATATAAATCATTTATCTTCGCGGACGACGTGTCTCTGCCGCTCTGATATAAAGGGCACAGCACCTTTCCGCGAATGTGCACGTCGATTGGCCTCTCTGAAAAAAAAGTAAAGAATAATATAAAATAGAAAGACACGATCGTCGATAGTTTGCAGTTTTATCGATGCTCTTGCAGTTAGCGCGTACTTGCGTTTGGTCTTCTCGCGGATGGTTCGCAACTCGACTTGAGCATTGTAAATGTGTTTCGGCACTTGCCGGTGACGAGCTATTCGTCGAACTTGAGGATGACCAGCGAATTTTTCCTTCAGCGCATCGCCGTAATTCAACGCTGCTCGTTCTCTCGGCTTAAGCTGATAGCAAAGAACATTAAAACTTTACAATCGTCTCAATAAAATTGAGATTAAAAAGGAATAACTACTAACGATTCCTAATTTTTCTGACGCTCGCGCTTTCCAAACTCGAATGTTCATCTCGTCGCTACCGCTCAGAATGTATTTGTTATCCAGAGACCACGCGATAGTCGTCAATCTTTGCATTCTCTTCGTGTGATAAATCTCCCGTGAGTGACCCTTGTTGACCTCGTAAATGCGAACTGATTTGTCGTAACTTCCCGACACGAATTCTTTGCCAGTCGGCGAGTAATCCACATCGGTAACCGCACCCACATGATCCATGTGCACATTTACCGGCGTCTTCAATTTTCGCGTGTCAAATGTGTAAAGACTGAAAAAACGTCGATGATTTAATAATCCCATGGATAAAAGTAACTCTATGCTTTAATAATTAAGAGTGTTAGTATTTAAAAGAAAATTGCTAACTATCTATTGTTCTTCTAGAAGATAAATTTAATTTCTAGATATTTTAACGCTCAGGAAACGTTAAAGTCTTTTCTTTTATCATCTTCCTTTCAATTAAAAGGAAACAAGTATCGCACCAAGGATTTCGAAATGATTGCATTAACGTGTGTACGTCTTTGTCTCACAAACTTTACACAATTGAACACAGTTTTTAAATCTTGTGTAGATATACAGAGTGGGCCATTTTAATCTATGCACATATATACATTTCGAAGAGGATTGATGGTTGATATTGCTATTTAGGAATTATATTTTAGACAAAGATTTATCATAATTTCTAAACAATT
Source organism: Cylloceria caligata (assembly GCA_963942595.1). Lineage (NCBI taxonomy): Eukaryota > Metazoa > Arthropoda > Insecta > Hymenoptera > Ichneumonidae > Cylloceria > Cylloceria caligata. The sequence continues at coordinate 5,696,820 of OZ012708.1, read as the reverse complement.
TTTTAAAAAGACAATAAAAAATTGTTATCCATGTTTCCTGAGCGTCTCTACATTTACAGCTTTACTCACTTGTAATCCTCACTAGCGCACGTGAACGAAAAAGCTTCCATAGGATTCCAGGCAAGTCTGTTAGTCCTTAATTTCAGAATAACTTTGCGCAATGGTCCAGTGTCTCTGGTATCGTAAAGAATTATGCTACGATCACTGGCACACGCAGCCAGTAGATTCGTATGTACAGGATTGTACTTAACGTCATGAAGACTGTCAACACCCCATTTGAAAGTCGTCACCGGTTCGTTCCTAGTTTCCTCCCAAATCTGGCAAACCTCGCCGCAAGTCGCAAACCGTGGATCTTTCCGATGATGACTTATGCCCGTTACCACAGTTTTACTGATAATAGTATTAGTCGGTTCTTCCTCTTCTACGAGTTGTGGTTTCAACGACTTCCAAGTTTTAATCGTTTTATCATCTCCTATTGTAATAAAATGTTCTGCATCCGGAGTAAAAGCTATTCCTCTGACAAATCCATCATGAGCCAGGAAGGAGCGTTCGCACTTTTTTTGCGGAAGGTCCCAAATTTTAACTTCCCCGTCGAAGGCTCCGCTAACCAGAACAGAGAGACAGCCAGGATGTTTGCATAGGCAGGACACACCATCCTTGTGGCCTTCTAAATTTCCTATGAAGGGCTTGGCGAATACTCTGTCTAATTTTACAGCGTTAAGCGCTCTTGTGTATTCTCTAGCTGCTTCAAATGGATGCAGAGCTGGATCATAGTTTCTGGGAACTATTATTAAACATAATTAAATAGAAATATCAGATTATGTAGCATTGTTATTAATTAAATTTAATATAAATAGGTAAAGTCCATTATCCTGCTTACAAAATTCCATTGAAACTTATCGAAGATACTAATGGACAGAAATCCCATTTAAAACTAATCAATTTCAATGTGGTTTTTGTCCACTTGATTGATTTCAATCGAATTTTCTAAGCAGGATAGCCCATCGACGGGTAATCATCAAATGCAAAGGGTAACAGATTGAAACAAGCACAGTAATTATCTAAGAATTACTCAGTATAGTAAACGATAAAGGAAAGCAGAACTGAATGTAATTGAGAAGCCTAACTTGTGGGAAAAATACCAAAAACGAGATTTCCGAACTAAGCCAGTGAGCGCTCGTGTAGTTAGCGTGGCTGCATAGCGATTACTCAAAATCGATAATCAAGGAAACCAACTGCAAACCTTGTAATTCCTTGCTGTACAAATGTACTACAAAATGTTCTACATTGTGCGTATCTCTCGAGGCAATGCACAATTTAACAATCGCACAAAGTTTAGAAGAGACAAAATAATTCTTCAAAATTAAAAATAGAAAAATAGAATTCACAATAACCCTCTGTAGAATAAATTTGGAGAAGTCTCCACATAGCCCTCGGACCCGACTGACCATCGGTTGTGGAGTCGATTCTTTAATTATTGTATCTATCACTGTGGGACTTAGGTCAGTTGACTTAAAATCAACTGAAATCCGACAATATTCAGTGCGCAGTTCAGAATTTAAAAACCGACCTGTGGCAATCAAGTCTGTTTTTTAAAATATCACTGTAAATTGACCTTCTCTGCATATTTGCCAGTTAGTCTTAGGTTGAATACTTAAAACCATACAAATGCCATCCCACAACCCATAGGATTAAAGTTGGGAACATTGAGTCAGTCAACCACCGGTTTACAGTAGATTTCGGGTTCGTTAAGTTCGCAAAGACAGCTGTAACATGGGCAAATATATCGATCGGTCGTTCATGTATGCCCACAGAGCCAAAAGTGCAGAACATTCATCCAATCCGTTTAGCAAACATTGCATCAAAGATCCGATTTATCGGCAAAACTGCGATAACAGATTATGGCTTCAATTTCAAACAGCAATGGCTGTAACATTTTTTTTTAAATATCCAGCGACGCTAATTTTCATATTCTAATGTTCTACAGAAGCAACGAATGTTTAATAATTTTTGCCAATTTTACAACTGTTGCACGAAGTTGAGGTTAGTCCAGTTAATTCAATATTGTTGACAAATGCAAACGCACCTTGACTAAATGTTTGCAAAATGGCTTGAAGAAATTTGTCCGTTGTTGCACTTTTACCAACACAATGTTATCAGGGTGTACATAAGATGAAAAATAACGCATAAAAGATGTTTTAATGATTTTTTAAAGGGGTTTTTTTAGGTTAGGTTAGCTAGGATTACGTGCAAGCATAACTTACTTTTATGAATGTCTCGCTTCGTTTCACGTAGGTAATTGTCCGGATTACGGGTGAGCACTTTAACTTTCATTTTACAATCATACGTGAAATGTCTATTGCATTCGTTATATTTTCTCTGTTAGTTTACGTATCTCATTTTAATTGAAGTTATGGATAATCGCGCACACGTGACGACTGACGACAGTGAGCGCTATGGGCGACGAGAATTCGTGCATTTCCGGGTGAAATCCAATGATCACGGAGTTGCATCAAAGTTCCGTGATAACGTGAAATGTGGACGATGTGGGCCAATGAGACAGAAATCAAGGAAACTAGAGCACGCCGATCTTAGGCTGGATTTTCATTACAGGCGCATAGCGCTTTTGCGCCAGGTTTTCGATGAGTAAAAGCGAGAGGGTGCAACTTTCTCTCTCGCACTCTGTTCTACTTGTGTGCGCAAAAGCACTGAGCACCTTAAAGGGATGCTGGAGTAGATTTTTTTACCGATGTTGGTCGGTATTACGAAATAGGCTATTTCGTAATATGCACCCAGCATCGTCAATACGCTGCGGATATATGCTTCAAATTCTACAGGACTGTAGTATGAACATAAATATTTCAATGTCTGGTCGAATTTCGGTTGAAAACGTGCAACAAATGAGAATAATCGTTTATTACTGATCATTCAGAAATCCAATATGGCTGCTTGAATTGTCAACAGCATCCGTTTTGTACGATATTAACATTTCTGGAACTCACATACCTTAACCGGACCAGACATCGATTCTTTAAGGTTCTCCGAACATTTTAATGTCGTCAAAAATTCGATCACACACAAGAAATTAACGTAGAGTGCATACTATCTTCACGTATCTCCATTCTCGTTGCAGTAAGCAGCCAGACTACGTGAACGTCTTTCGAACGAATTTCTTTTCAATGATCGATTTTTTGACGTTATTGAAATACTTGGAAACCCTCAAAGATTCGATGTCCGGTCCGGTTTGTCGTATGCAAGTTCCAAAAAGATCCATATCCTATCAAATTGATGTTGATATTTCGAGCGGCCATATTGGATTTTTAGAGGATCAGAAATATATCATTATTATCAGTTTTTCCACGATTTCAACCGAAATTCGACCGGATATCAAAGCGTTTTTATTCCCATTAAAGTCTTGTACTATTTCAAGCATATCCGTAGTAAATTGACGATGCACACTACGAAATAGCCTATTTTTACTGACGCAAAGTCGGTAAATAAATCTACTCCAGCATCCCTTAAATCAGGGGTCTCCAAACTTTCCAGCCTTAGGGCCATACTGATTACTCCAGTAAGTTCCGAGGGCCAAAACCATATTATCATTGTTGCCGGTGGTAAAAAGTGAAATAGTCCAAAATCTGTCCGCGGGCCGAATGTGGCCCTCAGGCCGTAGTTTGGAGACCCCTGCCTTAAATGAAAATCCAGCCTGACGTACAGGTCTGAAAACTTCAGTGAAAAAGGCTTCGTGATGCCGTTTCGTTTTTCTTTAATAGCCGATAAAGTCGTGCTGATCAAATTGCATGCAGTCAGATCACCTGAAAGGAAAAAAACGAACTGGAGTCTCCAGTTAAAGTAGGTGCATGACCCCAGTTTTTTGTAGCCTCGTGAAAAAAGGAACAACGATGGAGAGATGATGAGAACCTTCTACGGAAGCCTGCTTCGTAGTAAATTGTAATAACGATGTATGCGATCGCGCAGCCAATCGCTTATCCGCAATCGCATTAAACTCGACCCGATCAATCAAAACGTGCGGCTGGTCCGAAGGCACAAAGCTAAAATAAGGCGTCGGACACTGAAAAAATTAAGCCACAAACTCTGAAAAACAAAAATGCTTTCACGACAATCCGCCCGTTAACAATCTCCCTACTTATTTCTGGTTTTTACCTCACTTTATCTCAAGTCTTCAATCGAAAAATTAACGACGTAACGTGATTGGCTCTCACAAGTTAAGCGTTGCAACGAGTACGCTCCATGTGACGACGGCAGCCACCGGTCACCCGAAGCGGCAAGCGCATTCATGGAACGCACGTTGGCGTCCATCAGGCCGCACGTGAGTTAAATTTTACCCGCGTGCAGAAACATTTAACACTTACAGTGCATACCGCATTCGATAATGTTGAAAAGTGTCGCGAACGGTGAAACAAAATAGATAAATCATCGATTCTAAGAGTAACCGACAAACCAACAGTGAATAAATACAGAGAAGCTCATGACGATCAGAAACAGAGTGTGCCTGGGTGATAGAGGTTATCGTGATATGTAGCAGTAGTCTCACTTGGCGGGAGGTGTGTTTGACAAACGGCCAAACATCTTTACCACGATTATGAATTTATTTATTCTCCAAAATCTATAACTTTTACTCATTTGAACTTCACGCTCCTTACGTCGCATTTGTAATATGAAAAAATGGAATTCGATCCAAATTTACTTTACAACTTTGCGTCAATAATCGCGACACTGCTATTCGTAAGCGCTGCCGGCATCACGATTGTCCGCAGATTGAAGTGAGTTCACTAAAATTTACCTAAGATCGAACCTAATATTCTCAATAAAATTTCATTATTGCTACGATAATTTAAAACCAAAATTATTACTTATAAACTTTTTTTTTCTTTTCACAGGCTACGATGGCCCATCCGCGTAAACTGCTGGTTTTGCAATAACGATAGTAAAATTTATCACAATGATCTCCACTGGTGGCAGTGCCCCATTTGCGAGCAATACAATGGTTTTACTAAGGTAAGCTGTTCCTATCATTAAAAAATAATTATTACTTTTAATATTATTGGTAAATAATAATTGAGCAAAAAAAAAATGTGACTTCAGTTTCAATGTGGTTTTTTGTCTGTTTAATCGTTTTCATAGGATTTTATAAGCATTTCTTTCAATCTTTTATAACGAATCGCAATGTTACGCGCCGGTCTATTATACATTTTCTTGTCCTGCTGATTCATACGAATAAATTATTTATTTATTTATTTATTTAACTGCATTATACATTGTACATATAAATTTGTTTTTGCATAAATGTATTTTCTATTTATTCACAGAACGGCGATTATGCTTACGATATTCCCGAGCAAAGAAGGCAGTCGCCAAAAATGTTTGCTAAATCAATTGCCAGCAGAAGATCCAACGATAGAAAAAGCCTTTGCGACGAATGTAATCGCAATGAAGAGTTCAAAGTGGCGGAGTTGCAATCGTTCGAGACCAAATGGTTCTTCGATTCGAGATTGGAAAAATTTAAGAACGAGTTGGAGTTTAAATATCCTCTGTGCGACAATTGTCAAAGTTTGGTCCAAAATGTCCTCCAAAAACAGTCTCAATGGCTCACCCAGTACAAGATGCTGTTTTTTAAACAGAAATCTGTCAATGGAATAGTTCATGTGAGTGTAATTTTTAAGCCTATCGCGCCACAATTTATGAAATAATTTAGATTTACAATAATATTTATTTGTAAGCAAGTCGATGTTGGTATTTGTAATGATTACCATTGAAAAATGGTTATTTTGTTGTTTAAAATGAATTTCTTATTATATGAAATTCTTTATTAAACATTTCCAGTATACCGCGATTTTTAAAAACTTAGTTTTTCATAGAAAACCAGTTTTTGACATCATATAAGTTTTGCTAAGAGCTAAAGGATTAATTAATTTTATCTCAATATGTTCGTTAGAGACTTAACCGTTACCGTTATGTTGAATTTAATGACTTTTTATTATCTTTATTTTCATCACAGAATGCTAAAAAACTGGACAAAGCAGTTCGAATTTTCTTAATGATACTGACGTCGACGATGATGTATTATCCGAATTATTGGCCACTACCTTTCGTTGGAGCATTTTTGCAGTCAAGCGTATTTGTTATCAATCAAGCGCACACACGAATTTGGGACGCGATTATGACGCTTCTGTGGATCTGCATTAGCATAATTGGTCCATTAAACGAGTTAAAATCAATTAAACATCGCATTACCAAGGATTGGCCTTTGGAAACAATTACTGAACATCAGTTTGTAAGTCTAATTTAACAAAAAATAAGAATTATCCACTAAAGTTGGTTAACAATTAATTAACACTGCTCAATTTATTTTCAGGTAACTGCTTTAGCATTGATTATCGGCCTTACGAATATATCTTCTAGATACAACAATAATAGAAGCTTTAAAGCATCTTTCAAAAAATTAGAGTCACCGACCGGAAAAAAAAATTTATTATCGATTGAAAATGATTGTTTCGCCGATCTAGACTCCAGCAGCGACAAATTTGAGTCAAAGAATTACTCAAATTATCGGCAGCCACCAACGGAACTGGACACTTCGTTACCAATGAAATCTCCATCGTTCACTCAAGTTCCAATGTGAGTCTCTTTGCAATTGATATCTTCATGACAATTACGGCAATTTGGCATATCGACGGAGCTACCGTAGTTGAGGCTCCGTCGGTATGTCTTCTAACTAGCTTTATTTTAAAAAACTAAACGTCTTTGAGCAAATAGAGAATCTATAATTTTGTATCTCAGTCGTTGCCTCGCATCGTCTTTAGAATGTATTGATCAAAAGTACAGAATAATCGATAATTCTAATTTTTTTTTATTTCATTGAAGCATTCATTTTGATGTCTACGACATTTTAAGACTCATTAGGGACCGTTAAAAGAAAAATTTATTGGTTTTTTTTATCTCAATGGCAGAACTAAAACGAGCTCAATGAACTTTGAATTGATAATTCCTAAATGTAGAACTGTTGATAATTATGATCTTTTTACCCATTTTGTGCAGAAAATGTGAAAATAAAGGTAACACGTCGCCATCCACCTTCGCAATCAGCAACACCACTCATGACGGTTTAGACGTAACTCGCAAACATATCTTAAAATTCGACGGAAATTCTGAGCAATATTCGCTAAACGATAGTTTAAGTACCTTAAAAACGCTCACGTTGGGCGAACCGCGTTCTTGGCAGTCACCAAAAGTGCCGCGAATCTTCGAGACGAAAATATACGATTCGACGAGTCCGGATTTATTTCAACGCTCGATCAAGCCGTCGTCTTCATCACGAAAATTTATTCTCGCGCCACCAAAGTTGAAGTCCGTTGCTCAAACTTCGTGGGTCGCAGGTGGCTACTGGCAAGTCGGCGTTGAACAACCAAGTTTATCACGATCCTCGAGTCAGAGTTCGGGTTTCGGTTCTGCTGGCTCGAATTTCGGTCCTTCGCGAGAGCCATCCGTGAGTAAAGACATCGACAAGTGTTCCGTTGTTTCTGACGTTCAATTCTGTTACACACCACGACCGAATAGCGTGAGTTCCGTAACTTCGTGTTGCCAGCACGGATCCCCGATGCAATTCGCGCGATGCGATAGTCCGATTTACAGTCAACCACTCAGGGTAATGCCGAACTCGTTGTTTATGAATAATACCCAATCACATTTTTCTCCGGTTCATCCAGAGACCACAGGCTGCTTCGAGCATTGTCACTCGCTGCAGAATCAGAGCTTAAACGCCTCGATCGTTCAGCAGAACCAACAAGGAGCCAACTACAACACTGGCTATCTCGCCGTACTCACCAGTCCGGTGTGGCTACCGGTGTTGCTCTGTGGCTCTTTCGTCTTTAATATAGCCGTGTTCTGCACGATCCTTTTGCGTTGAACCCAAGGCTCTTCCTGCTTAAAACATTGTACGCTTAATAATTTTATGAAATTTAGTACATCGGTATATGAAGTTCTCATTGGAGTACATTAAATTTCACGTACAAATTGTAGACTTAAGGAGATTCATACTTTTTAAATAATCTTTGTTATACCGGTAAATTAACATTACAGCAAAATTGAATATTGAATTTGCTATATCCATTAAGACAAAAGTCCTGATGTTAAGCCAGTCAAGCGATAACGCTGAGCCTTTGAGTATAAATTGATAACGAATAAATATCAAGCAGCTTACATCAAAGGTCAATGAGTCACACTTAGAGAGCATAATTCAAAAAATTGTATAAATAAAGTTTAAAAAAATTAACAGAGAATTAGTAAGATGCGAAACTTATAAGAATCTTAATGTTAACAACTAACAATTGATGCCACAGATCAAACTCTTAGCCTCGTTTTAAATCCAAAATTCAGGCATCATTCGAAAAATTGTTAATTAAAATACAAAATTTACAGAGACTTTGTCCTCAAATTGTGACAATTTGTAATTGGTGCATACACAACTAACTCCATGTACCGGTACATTGAATAACTTGAATATTTTTTTACTGTGTATAGAAAATCATTGATATGACCAAATGTGCAACTAGATGTTCACAGAATATTTGCAAATGATCTTTCGATGTGTCCTGTTGGTTGTTTCAATGATTTTCTACAGAATATTTTAAGCAGGGTTGTTGAAATTATTGTCAAGAATACCACGTGTTACCAACGTTCTCGTTATGTACATTTTATGTCGCAATTTTTTCAAACTTAAATTCCGTAAATTCCGTTACATTTCCTTTACATTACCGGTTGCTCAATCGATTGCCGGTCTTTCATTTGACAGTCATTTGATAAGAAAAGAAAGAGAACAAAGGCAAATGATCGATCGGTAAATATTTATTATTTCTATCTAATTTCAATATTTCCATTTGAATAAAATCCTTTTGACGTCTTTATTTAAATCCAATTAGTCTTACAATCTACTGTCATTGATAAACAACTAAAGTAGGTTTCTTCGATGGACTCCAAGTCTCTAATTTCCGTTATACAATGTACGCTAAGATTACAATTAAGCTGTAAAAATCATGTTAAACAAATAATAACAATAATTTATATTTACCGAATTAAAACACGAACGTAAATTTAAGGTTAACAGTAAACTCGACGAAAGTGAAATGCCTCGTTACAACACCAGTTATGCTGTTGTTTATATCCGTTTTGATAGAATGACTGGTGTTGCTCTCAGGCTTCTTCACTTGTATCGTAAATTTCTTTATACGAGTTATTACCGAAATTATAATCGGCGTGTACATTTTATATCTAAACATTTATCGCGTTAACCTACTCCGTTATTCTAATGTCGGAAAGATTCGTTCGTGGATCTCGATTCCATGTAAAATACGATAACGTGTACAAGTAATTGCACTGCCCTTATCTTCGATTACGTAAAACCAATAGAGAATTAATTTTTGGGGGCATTACCATGCCTTCGAACTATTTTGTATGTACGTTAACCCAACAATGAATCATGTTATAAGGTTTTTAAAGATGCGTCGATGTGATGAATAATTTAATAGTAACGAGTCATCGAGAACATCCATTTATTCTTCTTTTTTTTTTTCTTCGATACTCGATATTTGTGATGAATTCGATATTCTTGATGCGTGTTCATTAGATATGTAAATACTTGAAGGAAAGTAAGGGTTTACTTAATTATTTCTTCGATAACTTAGGATACTTTCATTGTTTATCCGATTATCTTTATGGAAATATCGTTTTCTAATGTATTGTGACGCTCGAATCGCCCCCACTCTCTTTACATGTACCGATTATACTTTTGCTAAGTGTGTGAAACGAAATTACCGAAATTGTGCTGTTTCAATGTGTAAAGTGTGGCGATTTTTCTAATTCTCTTCATTGAAGATTGAAAAAAATTTCGTCTCGTATAGTACGAAAATCATTCGGAAATCATTTATTTTCTAGAAAATATTCGCCACGCTATTGATTATTGCGATAAATGCGCAACGCGCTCGGTATCTTCACCATGAAATGTGATAAAAGTAACGTCGTTAGGTCCTATTTTAACTTTGAGCTGGAACGCTCTCGGCGTTACCAATTTACAGTTATTTATTTTGGTACGCTTTTCAACGAGAGAAACCGCTTACGACTAGAGTGCTTCCACATTACTGTTAATCTTTCTTCTTTTTTTTTTTTTTTTAAACATCAATTAATAAGACTGTACAATATTTTCGTTGCGTTAACGGTTTTAGTCAGTTTATTAATAACTTTGTTACGAGCTTGCTCGATGAGAAAATTGTAAAACATAAAAATAAAAACAATGAATTCTCACGTCTGCAATTTATTTATCATTTTCCTTCCTGAGAGGAAGTTCTGTCTTCATGAGAAAAAGAAATTCGAGATTTTCATATGTCAGGACACTAAGAATTGTCTAAAACGTCACAAGGAAAGTGGTTGCGTGTGCGTGTGTTGTAACATATTTCTTAACCTACTTTGACTCCGGGAGCCAACGGAGAGAAATAAGTTGACAAAAAGGCAACCCGCTATTTACAACAAATAATGCCAGGCGGGGCAGTCCTTTCAATTCTCGATCCTGAAGAGACAATAGGACTCGTAGTCGACGTGTGTGACCTCACGTCGGTATAGCTCATCGATAGAAGAATACAAGATAGTGTTTCAGAGAGAGAGAGAGAGAGTCGTTGAAACAATTGCATGACACAATACCAGAATAATAAGCAACGGCACAATATTTAAATAGAAAAGAAAGTCCGTTAGTGAACAATCGAGATAAAGACGGTATCTCCGCTCTTTTGCGCGTGATTATTATAAATTGAGTCCTTTTGAAGCGGAGTCAGTGGTCATTGGAACAAACTGCTTATCGACATAATAAAAAATAATAAGAGTGTAATTGAATCGCATAAAAATAATGACCGCCAAGAAAGTAACAAAGAAAATTAATTAAATACGGCCAACTGAATCGAATACTCTTCGATCGATAAATTGAGCGAAGCATTCACGCGTGAATTGTAAACCTTGAAATTGGTGACGTGTAGACGAAAAGCATCGCAATTAAGCCACACTCGGACTTAAACGAGAAATATCGAGACGACCTCGAGGATGTCTCGCACGTTACGAATAACAATTACAATAAAATCAAATGAATATATTCTAAATCGAAAATTATTCTTTAGCAACTCACCCTGTTCAGTCACCTCGACGAACCGATAGGACTCTTCGAGAATTATATCTTCTCCTGCGATCCCCGATTACTCTCCTCTTCCAGCAGTCTCTTCCTGGATGACTGCGGGGATATACGGGGAAAGGAAGATTCCCCGTTTGACGATACCAAGACGCCGAGATATCGAGAGGAAGATGCTTTTTGTTGTATCGCTGGTCTCGATCTATCCGTCGAGGTGCCTTCATGAAATAAATCAAGCCAAATCAAAATTTACTTTAACTTCTCGTGATTGTCCGATCGACTCGAATGTTCGTCTCCGTAGTTTTCCTAATTTTTGGCCTCTAAAGGCCCCGAAGTCTTGTCCCGGCGTACTAGCTGGAGCAAATTTTTACTCGCGGCTACACGTTTTGTAGCATGACTACCAATTTCACTGTTAAAATGTGTCCAAAAATTGGATTAATTCAAACTCCTCTATAACTTAAAAAAGGCCTTTTATCTATCAAGCTGAATTTTTTCATGCAAGAAGAGCAGTTACGCTTCTTTGTTTATTTATGGGACTCCACACTCGATCACTCATCGTATTATTTCACCGAAATAAATTTGACTAAAATTGGAATTAGCTGATAACGATATCTTAATTCGTATTGAGTTCACAGAGTGGAAAACATATTCGGATAAGCACTCAATTCGATGGCCTTCTTTATCATCGACCAACTGTGTATACATCATATAGAGAAATATTTATTAGAGATAGATAAAGTCTCTGGATATAGACGATCGAGACGCAACGACACGAGCTCAACAAATTAGCAACGATTCATATAGTGAATCATGTTCTACCAATTCAAAATGAATCTCAGATAATTTTCAAGGACTTGGATATAAGCCGGCGAAAGAGGTGTAAATATTATCGCGATAATAATGTGTAGTTTTTCCACAAACTTTGCATTATGAGTTATAACAACGGAGAAAGGAGCCATACGGTAGAAAAGTCAAGGAAAATAAATTGATGTGTTGGTCAAAATTATGTCAAGACGATCTTCCTCTATGAGCAAACAAAAAAATATCAAAATACTTGCTCATAGAGGTGCTTTGTCAATTTTTTGTCAAGATCTATTCTGTAGATTTTTTTTCTTCGTTTCTGCTTTTTTTTTATCTTAACAGCTTCCTTCGTTTTTTCTTCACGCTGTCGCATTTCTTCTTTTTCGAGAAATAATTCTTTGTTTCTCTTTTATTTTTGCCGATAAATAGTTCTTTCGTTGAGTTAGGTTCCCTATAGCAGAAACCTTCTCACAACATTTATGCCATGTGGATCATCGACGGTGCGGGCAAAGCATATTTGCGTATTTAAAGACAGTGATTACATTCTTTAGCTCTGTACAATTCTTTTATATAAAACCTTCATTTTCACGGTATCAGGTGTCAATAGGACAGAGGTGGCACTTTTTAAACTCGTTCTTCAAACATTCTAACGAATCTGTATTGCCAACGGCCTTTTTTGAAAGTGAAGAAAACAGCGACACCGAGAATAAAGCCGTTAATGAAGCAATCAAGAAGCGATATCAAGTGCAAATAATCATTTATGAACTTCATTGTGGAATCGGCACATGTGTTGACTTTGGTTACATAACAATCTTACGACGAAACACAGCACTCTTATAGATTGAGGGGGGGGGGGGGGTGTGTGATTGAAATAGCGAATTTTTTTTACCTTAAATTACGCCTTTCTGGTCTTTATATATGCTTCCACGATTCAGTTTTGGCTGAGTAGCGATCTGTGATCGCAACTGGATCTTTAAGATGAGGGTCGATACCATTTTATTTTTTACCGTTCTTCTACTCGGAAGTGATCCATTGTTGTCCGATACCAACAATGTTGAGATAATCAACTCAACAATGGACGTTGCAGAGATCCAAACGGTCGCCGGGGAGATCCTACAGGACGTTGAAATGATTCCGCTAAATGTCTCAAATGTCGCATTGGAGGCCGAAAACATTACAACGAACACCGTAGAGGTCCGAAAGAGGAATCGTAGAAAATTTAATCTAGGTAAAATGAAAAGTAGAAGCATAAGCTCACAAATACGCGGATTCAGCATAGCTGTCAATTCGATTCGAAATCGAAGTTTAAGTTAATTCATCCGGAAATACCAAATTGTTCCTCGTAGACGAAGCTTTGCTTTCGTCAAAAATTTCTTCTCTTGATTTTGATGCCATTATACTTAAAAAGTGCCAAAACGTCAAGAAATTATCTTTAAAAAAAATTGTCCGTGCGTAAGTGTGCGTGTGATGGGAAGTGAAAAATAAAAATGGCCGTACAACACCCGTCAATTTGCTGCAATTTTCGCTCAAATCGCTAACGGATGTTTTGTTCTATCGTTGTTAGAATTTTTCGAAAAAAAGGGTGTGATCTCTCTAACTTTCGTAAATTTTGAACTATCGAGCTAAAATTTTTTACAAAAATAGACAAGGAAGGGAACAAGGTTGTTCTATATTGACAATAGCAAGAATCGATCACGGCGTTCGGACTTTATAGAATTGTGAGTGTTTGTGATATTCCGAGAAAAAAAATCTGTTTTCGCTTAAACTTTCGTAAATCTACATCAGCCATATTCAATTTGAGTAGCCAAAATCGATCAACGTACCGATAGAGGTAACTATACAGAGTCACTTTTGACACTAAAGACGAAAAATAATGAGCAAGCAACATACAATGTTTTACTTTTCATCTTTAAATCTTTATTTTTCATGCAATATCGAAAGAGTAGATTCCATCGCGTTGATTGCAAAACGAAAAACACCACTTTATCGGGTCGATATTGTGCTGCCTCATAAGTGCACTCTTGGATATAATACTCCAATTGCTTGCAGCCAATGGCTTATTTATTTATTATTTTTATTTCAAGGTCTCAGCGCATGGTGCTCAGAGAACAACCATAAGAGTACCATTTTCATATATTCCCATTGCTGCGTTAAAGAGTACGGTTGCAACTGGTTCTTAGATGCAGGTCAAAGTAAAGACGGCTTGGTCAATCGTGGCTCCACTCGTCGACGTACTTGCAACTGTGAGGAAAACTTCTACGAGTGTATTACGGACGGTGTACAATTCTATGAGAGAAGTATAATACGCTTTATGATGAGCAATGAAATTTGCGCTGTAAAACAAAAAGAATGGAAGAAAACAAAAAAATGGGTGTATTCAGACACGTGGTTAAAAAACTGGTTGGATTAGAAAAAATGCACTGTACGATTAATGTAAAGGATTTAGTGTTTCTCTCTCTCTCACTCTCATCCCGTCATGAACGACATTCGTTCCGATAAAAATAGTCGAATTTCTCCATCGTAAAATTATCCGCCATGATTAATCTCTGAGACAAAAGATGAAAACGATACTGATCGGGACGTAACACGGCAAGCGGCGGCCATTTACGTACAAATTCAACACTGTATATATACCTGCATGGTTCCACCATGCTTGATGTAGCCGCATATATGAAGACCGATATGGACGTAGACGACGGTAATCCACTGGCATGGCGTGTCGATAGTCACGGCACGATTTTATTACTGGGATAGAATTGTGAGATCCTGTTCACCGGCATTCTCTTCTTTTATCCGAAGGATCGATCGAGACGAAGAAATATATCCATTGCAGCTTTTTGTTATCTACCGAAGGGTAGCGACATATTATCTTTTAAGATATAGAAATAAAGTATTGAGGTGATTATAAATAAAGTTATTGATTAAAAATATGTATTGAAATGACTATTAAAAAAAGTTAGTACTTTTAACGAAACGATGTTTGATTTCTTAATATATGACATTCCACGTTGAGTGAACGTGACTTGATATATTTTTCGATGGAATGGCGGACTTGGTTACCCTTTTCTTGTGTCCGTGCGTTGTTATGGGCAATTAAAAATAAATATTCTCCCATTCCACGTCATCGCATAACATACGAGGAAGTAATATATGCGTTATCTTCAATGTGCTACCAATGGGTAGCGTAATGGCGGACTTGGTTCCCCTTTTCTCGTGTCCGTACATTGTTATAGGTAATATCACATCATTACGTAAGATACAATGACGCAATCTATGAGAGGTTTCAATGTAATTCTGGTACTAATTTTATAAACTCTTTTATTGGTTTTGTACTGTTCGGTTCAATAATAAATCGAACGAAGGAAACGAAACCACGATACTTACACAGGTGTGCCGCTTCTCTTTCACTCTATCGTAAGCACCATAGTAGTTCTATCTCTTTCGCCCTCTTTTCCTTAAGATATGTTATACATCTTCTGTCCCTCTTAGATCGTCACAAGTGCGAGAGCAACATTTTCTCATCGCGAATTCTTCCGCCACTCGCTAAAATGGTTGTCATTTAAAATTTATAGATGCAATGGTGCAGAAGTATCAGCATATTAACAATTCATACGATTCTCTACCAAGTCTATTAACGCAAGGACTAACCTTAAGTCATGAGGATTTAAATAGTGGAATTCTTCACTGTAGAACAAAAGTCGGAAACGTAATAAAATTATAATTTTCCTTTTCTATTTTGTAAATGAGAATCTTACGCTCTGGTACCGACTTTTAGTTTCCAAACTACTTGTTTTTCAAGTTCATAAACAATTTAAAGATCTGTGTCGTAGAGATATTGCTCGATTCTTGTGAGAAATAAAGAACAATGGAAAAATTCAATGATTTTTATTAAGCCAGCTTAACTGATTTGGTCGATTAACATTTATATTAAGGTAGCTGTAAACATTGTATATCTATAGCGTCCCCTTTATATCTATTCAATTGCCTAAGTAAATGTAGCTTCGATTGTTTGGAGTGGGTAGTGTGCAATTCGTACAAAGTACTCATATTCAGTAGTACAGATTCCTGCAGGCTCTTTGCGGGGTTCCTAGTAACCGCTTTCTCAAGCAATTGCACAGCGGTTTTGAGCTGCCCGGTGTACAACAAACATACCGCCATGTTGTTGATCAGCATGATATTAGACGGATCGAGAGCCGACGCGTTTTTGAAACAGTTGTAGGCTTCCTGAAAGGCATTTTGAGCAACGGCCATGAGTCCTCTATCTATGAGTTCCCTCATCGTGAGAGCAGTTTTGGAATCCTTACTGCCGATGACGAATTTCTTCTCAGCTGTGGAAACATCCCCCAGAAATAGATGAACTCTCCCGATCGCCGATCTCAAAATCTCTGACTGTTCCTTGCTCCAATCTGGCAATTTGTACAAATCCTCGAGAACATCAATGGCCAGTGCAAAGTTCTTCATTATCAGAGCACAATTTACAATGGAAATAAAAACTGTCGACCTTCTTCCCATCCAAAGTTTCTTGGAGTCCTCCTGTTCGGTAGCACCACATTTCAAAGGACCCCCGTCTTCACCCAAACCCGCTGCTAAATTTTTTATTATTAGCTCCACAGTCGCTAGAACTTTGTGTAGATTGTCCATAGCTTCTTTGGGATTACCGCAATAAGCTGGTACCTCCGCCAAAAGCAATCTGAACGAAAAAGAAGCCATAGATCCAGGCCTCGTGCCGTAAAGCTCAGGATAAAACGTGAAATACATATCCGGCTTGTCCAGATTCCCAAACGGGTGAGCCTCTGCTCTCAGTGCACTCGTCTGCTTCAATTTAGCCAGCAGAGCTAATCTCGTGAACCACAGTTGCAACGAATGAGGAGTGTGCTTGCTAGGATGATTTATCTTACCGTATCCTTGACCGTAGACCGAGATGAGCCTTCCAGAGAGATTCACAGCCGCCCTGTAACATCCCGCTTGTATAAGATTTCTCAGGCCCCGCTCGTCCTGCGTTACATCCGAAGCTGTGAGAACATTTCGGTGGATATTTTCATCCTCGCCCAGAAAGTGTATCGCAGTTTCTTTAGTGGCGTCCACCATGTCGCCTTGTATCGTCAGACCAGGCATTGTGAGATTGTCTCGCTCTGGAAAGCTACTACCAGGAGGGACGGTGGCGATCGATCTGAGTATCCTTCGTGTTTGTTCCGAAGCTATCCACGCGTCTCTGTGCATATCATTCGCAACGATATCCGATGAGCGTTCAGCGCTGAACATATTATCATCTTTGAGAAAGTCACTGGACGAAATGTCCGACATTGCGCTCAACTCAGAAATTCCACAGGGGTCGATCGACAATGCGGCAAACGGATCGACGGGGCTTGGCGCGACGATCTCATCGAATACCGTGCGAACGGTCGGATCGAAGTAACGACCCAGACTCGTACTTGGCGTCGATTCTTCGGTATTAGATTTGTTCTCGGTTAACGACGATATCCCATCATCTTCATCCATTTTTGTAGATTACCGAGTGACTCTACCTTTTTCTTTCGTAGTATTCAAACCAAAATTCGCCTCACATCGACGTCCCTTTCGGAATTACCCGATTTCACTCTTTTTCTCATACTTGTCAATGTCAAATATCTCTCTTAATATACGAGGGGTGACATTCTCGAACTGCTATTTGTTTCACATAAAAGTGAGGTTAAAACGGTGAATAATTAAGTCAAGACCATCGCAGATGCAACTAGCTTTCCATTAGAACATTAGAATTCGTAATTGGTGCCAGAGTCTTTTTTAAATGGTTTAGTAATTGACTGCCCAAGTTACAATACGCAAAGTATGCTTCATACAAACCTACGGTTATTACATCGAAAGCAAATGAGCGCACATGTAGCGACCTCTATTGCTCTACATATACATTGATTTTCGATTCACTTGTTACCGAATGAGCTCGCGTTCTATGTCTATTTCGGCTATATTCCACGCTTTTTAGCTGCCTATTTCATTCGTGCATGTCCGAACGTCAGTTATTATCGTATTGTCATAATTTATAGTTAAATATAATCTGTTTAGATGTCTCAAGGATATTAGTAATCGAAAAGGCAAATAAGTTAACAAACAATATGCCGGTACGTAGTCGCGTTTATTTGGTAATAACGAAACAGTTTGATAAAAGTTAAGCTCTTTCAAAGGGCGTAACCAAATATAACGATCAACAGTCGTAGATTGTTGATAACATTTTTTGTGCCATTTTTTTTTTCTTCAGGCATTTCACTCTAGTTTCATTGACAACGAAACAGCCGTTGGTAACATGGCACTACTGCCAATAAAAACAAATTTTAGGGGCCCCGCACCACCCTACACTGGCAAGGACATGGACATTATAGACGAAGCGCTTTATTACTTCAAAGCTAATGTATTTTTCAGAACTTATGAAATTAAGGTAATTAACCATATGATCTATAAATACGACTTAACGTATACCCTGGGGTCTTTTGCCATTTTTGAATATAAAAAAAATGTTTAGTATACTTTGATATCGTGTGACTAAAGCAAAAAGAATGTATGTTTGATGTTGATATATGGGAAATCTAGCCTTGTTGCTTTAGTCATGCTCCAACCATAAGCAAATATTATTAATTTTATTAATTTAATTAAACAAACAATCTGGGTTCGTTCACAGATGCTGAATTATTTTGTTAAAATGCTTTAATGCGCTTCGACATCGTGTAACTAAAGTTGAAAGAATGTATGTTCAATGTTGATATATGGGCAGCAGCCTTTAGGTTTGAGTCACGAATTGATGATACGTGGACACTATAAATTTTACTTATTAAGTAGACAATCTGGATTCGACAGCTAATGCATGATTTTACTTATTCATAGATAAAGATTTGTCTTTATGAATTCTTTTTGTCGAAGATTTAAAATCTGATTACTCAAAATTGTCCAAAATGTTGAGAAAAGTGGTTTAGAAACAAAGTCCATGCATGCACATGCACCAAATATGCCGTTTTAGGTTTTAGTCACACGATATGTCTGCGATGAGCCGATAGAAAGAGATAAATATGACTTGGACAAGTAAAACCTTAGGGTGTATAAGGTTAATGAATTTCAAAGCAGAGATTTTTTTTTGAGGGGTTCGAACGATGCTAATTTTACCAATTTGTAAATACAATTGACAATTTGTCCGATTGTCTTTAGAGCGAAGCTGATAGGGTGCTCATTTATATTACATTGTACATTACGGAGTGCTTGAAGAGATTGCAAAAGTGCGCGACTCCTCATCAAGCAGGCACAGAGATGCACTCTTTGGCTTTTTCCAAGTTTGATATTCCTGGGGATGTTGGATTTCCTTTGAACTCTGTGTATGCCAAGCCCAGTAGTCTTGCAGAAACTGGTAAATAATCAGACTTATCGATTCACTATTATTACGTGTATGTAAGATTCATCTTCAGACCTAGAAATTGATCATTTTCAAGAGAATTCAATACTAAAATCATTCATTTTCGTCTATTTAATTTAATTTCTTCGTGTAAATTTTTTATTTCTGTTGTGTAGCTTATGGATAAAAGTATATATAATATTTGTGTAAAATATTTCAGATCAAATGAGGCAGTACTTGCTTCAAATAAGGCAAGAAACTGCCGTGAGACTGGTAGAAAAAGTTTACGGCGAGGACGGAAAACCGAGCAAGTGGTGGCTGTGCTTTGCGAAAAAGAAGTTCATGGACAAATCTCTGTCTGGACCTGGCCAGTGAATACTTATCGATAATGCAATACGCGTGTAAACAAAATATCTCACAGCTCTATCCCTAGAATCGCATTCTTTTTATCTTAATTTGAATTTTAATGTACATTTTTTACATTTGAAAAAATCTCTTTTAAACATAATCTTACAGACTCGAAAGAAAAAAAAAAATGTCTTCATAATCTTGAGAAAAAAAACGAGTTTCATGTGAGCGAATGATGAATAAAATGATTTTAAATTCCGCATTTCAACTTTTTATTTATTTATTTATTTTTAGGCTTTTGGCAATCGGTAAAATCCACCCGAGAACAGCAACTGATGCTCTCGAACTTTTCTATCTAAGAATTGTCGCAATTCCGGCAGACCGCACTCAACTGCGCCGGGGCCTTGAGATGCAAACATTTTCAGCATTTGATGAATTCTCTCCAAAGGCATCGAATCGAGATTCGTTAACATTCCTACGATGTATGACCAGAAAACTTGTAGTTCTTCCTCGCGTTGGTCGCTCGCAGATGCCATAGCACTTTCCACTTCTTCTTCGTCAACGACTTCGGTCATTGATCGATTTTTCGAAGAGCTCTCCTCCTGCAAAAGGAAAACATCGTTCGATGTTTCCTTCAGTAAACCTTGCGACACCCAGAATGTTATTTTTCGTCGCAATACCGTCGGCGGTGCGTGCATCACTTCCGCCAATTCTTCCAACGTCCATTTATCTAAATAACAGAAAAATTAAATATCAATTTGTTAAAAAAGCTTTGTTTTCATGAAAAACAATTTTTTTGAGTAAATTTATGTTCAATGACGTTTGGTACAGCATTTGGAAAAAATCCATAAAAGAGATCGAGTTTAAGGGATTTTTAAACAATATCTCTAGAATATAATTTGCTTACTCTTTTCCTGAAAGTGAAGTATTATCGTCGCGTGAATCGGCGTCACGTTAATCTCCAATTTTCTATCCTTGAGTTCGATTTCCAAGTTAACATTTCCGAGATGAGGCTTCCAGCAAAGAGTTCTATTGCCTTTCAAAGCTTCGAAAGCCTTGACATATTTTTTCAATTGTTCTTGTACGAGAGTGGGCAATTCAAGTTTCCATTCTTCTTTAAAAGGCGGCCAGAACTGCGCGGAGAGAATAAGAGCCGAAGTCGAGAAAGGAGCGATATCCAAACTGTAACTAGCGTCTGATTGTATATTTCCGTCGATTCTCTTGGAATCACAAACATCCTTTAACATAACTTCACAGTAGTGCAACTGATTCTCGCCGAATCTGCGTTTAAGTAATTCAAGATTACGAATTTCACGTTCGGTATGATAATTAAGTTGGGCGAGCAGTCTATCGGCCAATAGAGTTCTGTACTCGTTAACGAAGAGATCTTGGCTGCCGTAAACGTTTACGAGCATTGAGATTATGTCGGACATTCGTCGCTGTGTCGATTTAGCTGTAACAAACGAATTATAAACTAAAAAAAAGTAGATAAACGTAACAAATTGAAAGAATCTGTAAGAATTTCGTACCGGGATCGGCGTCGACTGGATCTGGCATCCAGTCTTCCCAATCTTCGTTTTCCTCATCGACAGATCCATCGTCTAATTGTAACGATTCGCCTTTTACTAATTCGTCAGCTAAATCGCTAGGCGAATCGTCCAGAAGACCGCTGACGACACATCTCACGGTATCTTCTCTACTCCTCAAGTAAACCCTAAAAAACGTGGCAAGTATAACTTTTTTTTCTAATTCCTAAATATTTAAAGCGTGAAATGTCTACGCTTACCATTGACTACATTTAAATTATTAAATTCCAAAACTTTATAGGACTTTAAACTCAATTTTTTAATTCACTAATATATCGACATTGTTGTATAAAATGTTTCTCAGCCCTGACCCGTTACCTTGATCAACATGTTTAATTTATTATATTTTCGCGTGTACCGTTTTAACTTTTTACGACCGTTTCCTCTCACTTTTGTCACTTTACAAAACTATTTCCCCTAAGTTCATCCTGTGAGGTGACCGCAGCTGACATAAGTCAACGGCATAAGCCACACTACTGTATTGCATTCATACGAGAGGACAAGGAAACTGCGAGAAATCTGTGTAGATACGGTCAAACCTTGCGACAGAGTCTGATATTCATACAAGGAAATATCCGACTCCGAAAGAATAACCTTCCGCTCAATGATCCAATGCGCCAGCCAGCAAACGGTTAAGCGATCATCCGAGTACCGGTAGCACAAATTGTGGCTTAACTCGTGGAACCCCCAGAGCTGCACGACAACCGTGACTCATCGTCATCGGTCCGTAATCTGCATTTTAAAATGCATAAAAACACGTAGCACAAATAAATCAAAAGAATCAACGAAAACTGATTAACATGGCCCAAGTTAACATTTTAACTGAGAAATATGAATAATAGATTTTTTCAATACGTCGGAATGACATGAATTTAATTTATTGCGCGCTGAGAACCATTTTATGCAATTTTACCATTTTTTTCATCCTAAATAGGCAAACGTGCAGCACGTCGTACCGGCACGGCGGAGCAAGTTGCGTCCATGTGTGACGTTATGTGCCTGCACGAAGCCCATCACGGTACCGTCACAGTTCCAGCATACCGTGGCAACCTCAGAAGGCCTCATGAAGTACTGGAACTGTGATTGTACCATCATGGATTGAACGCAACATGTAGACACTGTAAACCCATTGTTATCGCTACAGCACTCGATGCAGACACAAATCCGTCTCGTACGAAGGAACCACCGTGCCACCATGGAATCGTTTAAATTGGTTGAAATAATATGAAAGAAATCGATACATTTCACTAAGTTCAACGATTGATAGAAAAGTCAAAACGAACATTCGCATTCCTTCAAGTAAAAGAGTAAATCCTACTTGATTGGTTCAGTGACTGTTTCCAGCAGTACACCCCTTGGATCTAATTGTCTAAGAGCTTTTATAGCCGCGATATAAGCCGTCAGTATATCCGGCGTATTAACCCCGGGATGTAACAAACGAGTTTTCAATGCCTCTTGCAAAGTTTGAACCAAAACTTTTTGCAAATCCGTTCTATCCAAGCAGACTCGTAGATCGTCTATCGCTGGTTGTGAGTCGGGGTACTCTAAAGATTTTTTCTTTTTTTATTTTAGCGAAAGAATGTAATAAAATTTAAAGTGAATATCCCTGAACTCACGATTATGCATCTAAAGCATCACTTTACCTATAATAATATTAAATAACTGATCGATCCTGGTTCTCGTGTATGTTTCGTAAAGAAAATGCGACAACTTTCTCTTGAATTTGTACAACGTACGAATTTCTTCGGTAACAGTAGCAGACTTTGACGATCCACCGGAGAAAATTCTCGTTAGCCAGTTGAGAACTACAGTCTCAAGCCACTAAAAACAAAAACAATTCAATATATTTTAATAGCGTGAATCATTTAAATCATTTTTCGGTACATTATATCTCTTATTGTTTTAATTCTTACATGTTCCAGTGGATCAAGCTGAGATATATCAAAAGGCCTCTCGCACGATTGAGTAACGTGATCTTTGATACGAATGTGTATCAACGAAGTTAATACATTGCCGACAAGCCTTTCCAGCAGCTCTAGTTCATTTAATTTTCGGTTTGTCTCATGAAACATGTAAACTATTAACTGACACTGACAGCTATCTAATTCTTTGTTACATCCTCCGCACTCGGTTATATCCACTCCGTTATCTTTAACAGTTGTCAATATTAAATCATTTAAAGTATTATAGTAAATTGAAAGTTGTAACGAACAGCTATAACTTCTTTAAAATAATCACTAAAAGTAAATACTAGCTCGTCTACTATTTAATTATTGTACACAAATGATCTGCAGTATTTGCTATTACGTGATTTATTGATTACTCAAGCGAGTGCAAGTGAGATAGTCACATTGGGGTTTGTGGTGGATCGAGAGAACACACCGACTGAGTCACAAAATTACAGACTCTTTATTTTCTCAGAGACGTTAAATATTTCAAACGATAGGGAGTTAATTTTGAATGCATTTAGTCATCCTGTACGTGAACCTAATTTGTTTTTGCTCATATGAACTCTATTTGAGAAAATAGGAGAGGTAGATACATACAGACGGAGCCTCATATGCGCTAGCTCCGTATTTGATGTCACATCGCCTTGATACAATGTTAAAAATGTATGAATGCGATAGATAAATAACTAATCTTGCTATACCAAATTTTTCTGACTTGGATCGTCTGTCGGTTTTGAGACGAGAACAGCACTCTGCGGAATTGGTAAAGGGAGAGCATTGTTCTCGACTTTTATCCCACAGATCAATCATGACAGGGAAATTTGGATTACACTTCTGTTGCAGCCTGTGTAATATCGCATAATCTTGAGGAGAGACGAAACATCCATGAGTACGAAATAGATAAAAGTAGCATGGTGCTCATGACGGAGTGAGAGAGAAGCAGCACATCTGTAAAAGTATAAGAGGTTTCTCCTCCTTATAATGTCATGCGCTATGAGTTTCTACCAATCTCTCTCGCTCCTCAGAGATCTCAAATTTGCATTCGTAGTGGCTGAGTTGATACAGGGTTTCACCTTAAGGTGAGGCTTTACATCGACAGACAGAGTAGACATTTACTGTGTAAATGTGGGATGGAATGAGCTTTATAAATCCGACCATTACTAGAAAATCTGGATCCGAGAAAATTATATTAGAAATTTTTAACTCTGTCTCCCTCAAACCTCCCCTTAAGGTTAATTCAGTTATTGAATCTGCAAAGTATTTTGAATGGATTTTTATTAGAATATTGTCCATTTCTGTCTCGAGGTAAGCCTGACGGAGAAGTTTTAAGTAGAAAATTCTTACCAACCGAAGTAACATCAGTGTTGCAGAAAACATTGAAGGCAATTTTGTAAAAGTGTTTGATTATTACTTCATGGCAGAGTGGCAATTGGCTCAATAAAGTTGATCTAACAATGAGTTTGAACTGCACTAAAACGTTTGGTTGACCGTAAAGCAGCAGTTTGTCATCACCGTGAGAGAGTACCTCCAGTCTTTTGAGAAGCGGCAAAAACTCTATAGAAATAGCATACAAGTCATCGACGGCACTACGAAAGAGCTCGAATCCCTGTTGCTCGTCGGTAACATTAGTGAACTTTAACCAAAAGTTCGGGGCAACTTTTTGCCTTATGTAGCGCTCTATGTAATTAACAATAAGATTCTGTATTCTTTTGGACAAACTAAGGCTGTTGATTTCTTTCACAATTTCGTTAAATTGCTCATCCGTACAATCCGTTTGCACCTAGAATCAATAATATTCGTATGGTGAAAATGTAATTGAATTAAATTAATTTTTCAACTGTCAAACCAACCTGTCCTTCTAGAATCGGAAAGGCGTATTGCACTCGCGACAATATATTCTCCGGAACGCAAATATTTGTCATTTTGAAAATTTGCTTCTACTTTTGCTCTATTCAACATTCAAATAATCTACAAATCGCTAATAAGGATTCGTTGTGACACTTTGTTGTTGGCAAACACTACTAGTGTGTTTATACACACTTACGCAGAGTTCAAAGCCGGTTTACAAAAAATGTTAGGTTATGTATTTGCGCGAGTGAAAGAGAGAAGAAGCAAACATTTGACGATAACATTTTTTCTCTTTAACATTTGGAAAGAAAGTGAAGTATCGTTAGACGCACTTGGCAATTTCGATTACCAATGATATCAAAAAATTAAATCTAAAGTTTCTTCTATCTTTGTCGCCGAGTCGGTCGCCAAGCAAACGGATGAATCTTATTGGTTGGATCACCGAATAGAGCGATTCTATTCGTCGAGGAGAAACGGCAAAGATGTATCACGTGACATACGAGTGTTAAAGAGATGATAATAATGATAGTTGCTAATTTTCCATACAACGTCATTCTATTGATATTTCGGAAAATAGCAAAGTTTCACTACATGCATAATTAAACTCTGCGTATAATGTCACTTCGCTTTTTTCTAAATCATTTATCTGAATGCTATTGTTTACAGTTTTAGTTACCTACTGAGTAGGTTTTGCCACTGTCCGTTAAGGCAAGGCGAAACCTATAACTTACGGTAGATTTTCTTACCGACTTTGATCGGTAAAAGATTAGATTGGTAATTTACTATTAACGATTAGTAACTGCCTATTGAGTAGTAACCTACTAATTTTCATAAGTAGTTACTGCCTATTAAGTAGTAAACTACTCATCTTCATGAGTAGAAACTGCGTAGTAACTCATCTCTGTTACTACTTAAGCTTTTGTCCAGTTTATCGTCTTTCTGTATATTTTTTATTATACATTTATAAGATTTTTGGATAAATTTCGTGTACACTTTTTCCCAAAAAGTTAAGCTCAATCTGATAAAAATGAAATAAAAATATTCTCCTATCATCGTCTCAAGGAAATGAGGAAATCATATTGGTCGATTCGTCGAATAAAGCCATTCTATTCGTCGAATTTATGGAAACTTACAATTATTCTTTTATATTAAGATTGGACGCTATAATAATAATAATAATAATAATAACATACACAATGCGGATTATATACGCAAGAGGACAGGTTCACCAAGCTTTGATAACTTAAGCTTTCTTATCGCACGTAGGTAGGAAAAATTCAATGACGATACGAGAGAGTAGATAAGCTAGTAGTCTGTAAGTTAAGTCTGTTAATCGCCGTATTGTCAAAGCTACTGTAGAGTAGCGACCGAAGTTAACCGAAATCAGATAGCTATCTATAAGTAAGCTTGTAGTCTATGTTATGTGGACATTGTGGTAGTTCGGCGTTCGACAAAAGGCAGTGGGAATAATTGGGTGGAACTACTCCGTATTTTATTTCCTGTTACAATATCAATATAATCATCGCAATGTCGATCTTCGTAGCAAGACATTTTCCCCGTATCAACCAGGGCTTTATTCATCGCGGTAAGTAGAAATTTATCGCTTAAAAAAACAGCACAAAAAAATAACGAGAAACATAAACCATTTAGAATATTACGATAAAACATTCTACTTAAGGTAAGGGCAGTGCGACGTGTGTTACAGCCGGTCGGTACAAAGTTCGTCTCGTAGTATGGATAACATTATACAACCCTATCAGCTTTAATTCGGAAAAAGAACATTTCTATCGTTGAGTCAACGATCATAGTTCACATCAATACATTTCCGAATTCATTTATATGGCTGAGAACAATTTTTTAAATATCTCCAAAACTCCGGAAAGTTAATTAATCGAATGAAACATCTGACATTATGATCAAAACGAAGAAACAAATGATGAAAATAACACGAAATTTCAACAATTCCTCGAATATTTTAACCCTTCAATGAACCAAAATAGAATCTGGCTCATCAATGGAATGTCATTCCATTTATTTTACTTTTAATATCAACACAATTTTCGTCTGTTATAACGTTTTAAAAGGCTTTTTAATTTGGGATAGGATTCAGTTATCCAATTCACATAAATTGATACCTGAATTGATCTATATAGGTGAAAAAAATGTCTCAACATGAGCATATCTCCAAAACTCAGCAAAGTTAATTAATTCTATAAAACAATTGAGATTATATTCCATATTAACATTACTCCGATTTATCGGAATATTTAACCTTGGTATGGGGCAACATAGAATTTAGCTTATAAAATACAATATTTGGACTTAAAAGTGTATTGTTAATATTAATATATTAACAACTTTCGTAAGTTAGAACTTTTTAAAAGGCTTTTTAATTTGGGATATGATTCAGCTATCAAATTCACATAAATTGATTCCTGAATTGATTTATATAGGTAAAAAAAAATGTCTCAACATGAGCATATCTCCAAAACTCAGCAAAGTTAATTAATTCTATAAAACAATTGACATTATATTCCACATTAATGTTATTCCGATTTATCGAAATATTTAACCCTGGAATGGGGCAACATAGAATTTAGCTGATAAAATAGAATGCTAGGACTTAAAAGTGTATTGTTAATATTAATATATTAACAACAATTTTCGTATGTTAGAACGTTTTAAAAATGTTTGTTATTTCGTACAGAAATATTCAGTTATTTTTCGCGCATATGGCAATTTGATTTTCGTTTATAATTATCGTCTATAAATTTTCAAATCCATTTATATAAATAAGAAAGTTTTTTCATGAAAATGAATAAATTTATAAAACTCGAGAGAGTTAATTAATTCAATGAAACATTTGACATTATAAACCAAACGATGAAAGAAATTACCAACGTAACACGAGATTTTAACGATTTATCGAAATTTTTAACCCTGGAATGGGGCAACATAGAATTTCGTTCATAAAATATCAGGACTTTTAACATCAACAAGATTACCGTCTGTTACACCGTTTTAAAAGGTTTCGATTATAGATTGAAGTCTCTGCTAAATTCTATATTGTTATGATAGACATTGAACATTGTTTAATAGAGAAAATAGGGATGATTGGATGAAAAAAAAACACAATAGTCCATTATAATGTTGATTATTCCTTATTCTCAGCATTGTTATCCTTGAAATATATTAATTTTTTAAAATGTAATTATTTTTATTCAGGAACTATACATGCTGCTGCTGCTTTGGCAACATCATCCAACAATTATGCCACAAAGAGCAATCCTCCAGCAGGCAAGAACATTGTCTTTGTGGATGGTGTACGTACACCTTTCTTGCAATCTGGCACGCAATACAGCAAGTTGATGGCGCATGATCTCACTCAACATGCACTCTTGTAAATACATTGTTTTCTATGCCTTGAATTAAATGATCACATTATATCTCCATGTAATCATTTAATTTCGTCTCTGGTAGTTTCAATTTAGAGTTTGAATTTCATATGTAAATCATATACAATACACTCTCAGTTATTTAACAGAGTCGAATTCGAGGGGCGACCACGTATTTAACGTCGATAGGGGCTTCCCATTCCAGATGATAACATAATGAACGGACGCGTCGTGTTATCGACATCAAAAATGAACGCGAGCAACATTAATTTTTGCTGATTTGATATCCTGGGTTGATGCGTTTGACAGTGCATCCGTTTATCACGTTATCAACCTTAAAAACAATTAACGTGCGGGATTTCGTCTTAGCGCATTGACTAAGAATAGGGGAGGGAGGCAGGTTTCTCCTTACTTTGTCAAATAAATGAAAAAAGTTACGTAACGCGGTACGTGGCGGCGGTCAAATAGGTGAGAGTGCACTGTACTCGTATGTGATGATGTTATTAAGAAAAAAAATGGAAGTAGCATTTCTATCAGAATTCTATAGAATTCTATTAGGAGCCTTTGGGATCTGAAAGGTCATATGGGTTTCTACAAGGATTCTCTGAGATTTCAATAGAATCGTATGAAAACCAATGAAAATTTTATAAGATCTCATTGGGATTTTATGAGATTTTATTAAAATTTCATTAGCATTCTATAAAATTCTATTAGAATTGTATGAGATGTAAGACGGGTCTTATGAGATCTAATTAAGATTCTATATGGTCCAATTAAAATCCTGTATAAGAACTCATTACAATTCTAAAATATTGAATTTAGATTCTATGTGATCCCATTAGGATTCTATGAAATGTCATTAGGATTTTATGAGATCCTACTAAGATTTTATAGGAATTGAATATCAAATCCCACGGGGTTTAGGAGAATTTTTTCTCCAGTATCGGATCCTATGGTAAATTCCATATTGCAGAAGAATCATGTTTAGATTATTTCACTTGCCCCATTATCGTACTAATAATTTTCTCCATCATATTTTGATTCTATGCAAACACAAAATTAATTGGCATCATCAGGAACTTGAGGAAAAGAACAAATATATCGACGGATCTGGTAGACTACATAATCTATGGAACAGTACTGCAGGAAGTTAGAACTTCCAATATTGCCAGAGAGGCTGCCCTATCCGCAGGATACAGCGACCGTACTCCGGCTCACACAGTCACCATGGCTTGCATCAGCAGCAATGTGGCAATGACCACAGGAATAGGACTAATAAATTCTGGAGTCTACGATATAATTGTAGCTGGAGGTGTGGAGTTTATGTCGGACATACCCATAAGACACAATAGAAACATGCGTTCTTTGATGTTGAGAGCAAACAGGGCCAAGAGTTTGCAACAGAAACTTGGTTTGTTGGCCACTATCAGACCCGGCCACTTTGTCCCTGATGTAAGCAGACTTTGATCAACCCCCACTAGTAAAGCTCAATGAGCAGGTCAATGGATCAACTCAAAGATCAATCATTTGTGTTATATCGCAGCTACCAGCAGTCGCAGAATTCTCGACAGGAGAAACAATGGGACACAGCGGCGATCGTCTAGCCGCTGCCTTTGGAGTATCGCGAGCCGAACAGGACGAATACGCCCTGAGATCTCACACTCTGGCCGCTCGTGCACAACAGCAGGGCTTTTTATCGGATATTGTTCCTTATAAAGGTAATTAATTCAATGAAATTATATTTAAAACTGCGAGAGCTTCATTTTTTGGATACTTTAATTGTTTTTAGCGATTTTCTTATTTAGTTCCAGGAGTGAACGAGGTTGTCGACAAGGACAATGGTATAAGAGTATCGACGACCGAACAACTCGCTAAATTGAAACCAGCATTTGTCAAGCCTTACGGCACGGTTACCGCTGCTAATGCATCGTTCCTTACTGACGGTGCATCGGCAGCGCTTATTATGACCGAGGAAAGAGCTCAGCAACTTGGCCTTAAGCCTAAAGCGTACTTGAGACAATTTACTTATGTGTCGCAAGATCCCGTCGATCAACTTCTTTTGGGACCTGCTTATGCCATTCCTAAGGTGATTGACATTTTATTGAAGTCAGAAATACGTATAAAGGTTTTTTGATCTGTACTACACGAGTGCGAGAGAAATGTCGAATGATTTTCGGACAAATTCCATTTGAAAATTCAATCTTTCTACAGCAAAAGCAAAGCATTACGCATTGGACGTGTTTAAATGATCTATGAGATACTCAACATTCAAAATTTGAAACAATTCAACGTAACAATTATCAGATTGAAAAAAGAACGGAGAAATTCTTCATAAGCTGTACATTTATGCTATTGCACATCATTTGTATTTCAATAAGCCAAGGCCTCAGTTTTTTTCTAGCACAATTGTGTTGAAAGAAATACTTAAAGAAGGGAATGAATCGTCTGTGAATACCAACTTTAAAGATTTTACTATTCAACTACCTTGAAAATAGATTTTAAAGAAATTGATGGATGGAATTTTAGATTCTCGAGAAAGCGAATCTTAATATGAAGGACATCGGTGTCTGGGAGGTGCACGAAGCTTTTGCCGCACAGATATTGGCTAATTTGAAGGCTCTGGATTCCGAATGGTTCGCTAAACAGTACTTGAAGAGAAGCACAAAGGTCGGAACACCCGATATTAGCAAATGGAACTCGTGGGGAGGTTCCCTCTCGCTGGGACATCCCTTCGCCGCTACAGGCGTACGATTAGCGACCCATACTGCTAATCGCATGATCCGAGAAAATCAACAGTTCGGCCTGATCGCTGCTTGCGCTGCCGGAGGCCAGGTAAATTAATTAAATAATTTGTCTAATCGATTAAAATTCTTTTCTAATTGAATATTTCTTTAAGATTCTTAGTGAAATTGTAAAATCTACGTATTCTCTG
Source organism: Cylloceria caligata (assembly GCA_963942595.1). Classification (NCBI taxonomy): domain Eukaryota; kingdom Metazoa; phylum Arthropoda; class Insecta; order Hymenoptera; family Ichneumonidae; genus Cylloceria; species Cylloceria caligata. The sequence goes on along the minus strand of OZ012708.1, from coordinate 5,665,404 downwards.
AGACACTGGCTATTGGAATTGGTTGAAACTTGGTTAAATGACGACTGATTAATAGTCAAAACTAAATTTCATTTTTTTGTCCATCAGCATAGAATTCTAAAAATTCGGTGTAAAATTCTTTTTCGATTCATCGACGGTATTTAGCACCGTTTTCTCTTTATTCCACCTAATGTGGACAAATAGAATTAGATTCAACGCCGTCTGTCGATTTTGATTGCCAGAATTTCAATCAATTCCAATGCGTCCTTTTTAAAACAATATTATTAACAAATTTTTAACAACTCTATCATTATTCCTCCATGTGTCCTCAAAAGTACGCTCATATTTTGTTATTTTCAGGGTGTCGGTATGATCATGGAGAGGCATCCTGACGGAAAGCTATAAATCCCATAGATTTTATATTTTTATATACATCACCATCGTGTTGAGTCATCAAAAGGTCCGCGTAAAAATAATCGACGATGAAGAACAAATTACAAGAAATTTTCATGGAGGGCTGGAAGAGAGAAATAAATTAATAATTTATATTTTTTATGAGATCTATCTGGTACTTACCGTGTAATAAGTTTTTGTAGAAAAGGAAAGAGAGATAATGAAGAGCGTTACAGTGTGAGAGATAGATTACATTAAAACTTATTGAATTATATCGTTGCACGTCAAGTACTGTGAAATCCGTTGAATTTATTAATAAAAGATAAGATAAATAAAGATATTTAGTTAGTCAACCAAAGTGTGTACGTTGAATAGCGATGGCAACGAATTTGCCGTTAGATGCTGTCGTACCGCTCTGTCCAGAATTACTTTTATATCCCGACAGCCGCATAACGCTCGAGCTTTCATCGCCTCGAGACGCGAGAGATGCAAACGCTGACCGGAGCCCTGAGCAACGACGACCAGACCGGATTCTTTCGATGCGTCGTTATTCGTCTCTGGGAGAGCTACTATCGATAGAGTAACACCCGGGCCACGTTCTTCTACGAGATTAGCGTCGAGTATGCCTATCCCTCTGGCGTCTTCCTCATCGTACGTTGCCGATGAGTCGGGCAATGTTACTGTACATCCTATCGCGTAATCCTGCGAAATTTCCATAATATTATAATACAGAATGTTGAGTACAGAATGTATTTCGAATGTTAAATTATTAACGTAATTTGCTTCACTCAAACCTTCAAGTTACATTCAGTGAACTGATTAAAGAAAAAAAAAATGATTCAACAAATGAATAAAAAAACTATCTAAATAAAACAAGAGATCATAACTAATTTTTTCAGAGCCAAAGATAAAATTCTGTACCCAGTGTCAATATCGCCATTATTCTATGCTTCTATATAAAAAATTCTGCACAGCAAGTGTCAATCGCAGATTTTTTTTGTATATGACCTCCCAAAAAACTGTAATTTCATCAGCGGCCTAATTATTTCTTTTCAATTCAGATTAAATTTTGAAAACAAATCTCTCTTTGGTTAGAGTTAGCTATTTAACATTTTTTAAAATCGTTAAATTATGAAGCACCTTGATAGGTATCCCAGCATCGATAAGCGCAAGCGTAGCTGCGTTAATGGAAGCGCAATAATCGCTACCATCCAGCTGTAATACTTCTATGAATATATCAATCTGAGATTTTGCAAATTGCTCCAAGTTGAGTATAGCTTCCATCGCGTGTTTCAGCTGAGCGCATGTGTCCTGTGATTTGCGATCGCCTCGTGGTCTTCGTTTTCTATCGCCTGCGGTAAAACTGAAAACTGCTGTACTGTATTGACAATTGATTATTCCTTTTGTGGATTTGTTTGCTGCGCTCCTAGCAGCAGCTCCTCTGGGCTAAAATAATACAAAAATTTTTAATGTGATCTGTCGGAAGAAATAATATTAAATTTAATTGAACAAAAAAAATTATCAACCTGATGAGGACCATACACAGCCGCCAGAATCTTCGTCTTTCCGTGTTCTAAATACGCACTTCCATCAGCCTGCTTGAAAACTCCCAATCTAACGCGAATTCGCCGGAGTTCGAGCGGCTTTCTTCCATCTGTACGCAACCCACCGTGATCTTGCAACTGGTCTCGCTCCATTTTTATTCACACCAATTAAAAAGTTCGCTAAAGCGTTCGTAACTACTGCCAAATTCGTACAAAATTTTTATTTCTACGTTTTGATCCTACGTCAAAGCAGTTGAAACTTTCTAGAACGTGAAATTTTACCGGTGAGGTTATGAACTTGATGTGAATACACCAGCGCGTGTTACACACACTGTTATATATAATATATATGTATAGAAAACTGTGTACATGTGTATATAACACATATATAATTTAGTGCTTACACAGGTGTCGTGAAAGTCTGAACGACAAACGAGAATAAAGCGCCATCTTGCAGAAACTTACTTCCATGAACAAAATGTAAATTTCAAATCCTGTTTACAACATAATTACATGATGTAATATACGAAGCTGCAAAACCCCAGTTTTTCGCTATGCTATTATATTATATTTCGCTATGCCCTTAATGCCCGTGGCATAGAAATTTGAAATAGGAAGATTAGTTCTATCTCTCTCGCGCCTGCACAAGTCCCGCATTGTCTTAAGGGAGGCGAAACATCCATGAGTGCGAAAGAGGTAGAACTAGTATGGCGGACATGGCGGAGTAAAAGAGAAGCAACATATCTGTGTAAGTATGGAAGTTTCGCCTCGCCTTAAGAGAGCTCTACGCAATCCGTACACAACAGTAATAACCACTTGGCGTCAACGGATAGAGATAAGAAATACCTTTCAATTAATAAAAAAATTAATATCACGATTGTTACTTTTACCCTTACTCGTGACATCAACTTTTTACCATTTATTTTCTTGAAATTAAATGCAAAAATATTCGAGTAATAACTGGCCAAACATTTTAAATAACAAATGTATACCATGCCAGGTACTTGCATAAAACAATAAAAAATAAATAAATCATAACTTGAAAATTAAGGAAAGGGTACACATTTTAATTTCATTAGATACGTGTTCATATCTTTGTACGTAATGCGTACTGAGATAATAAATCTAAAGATAAAATAACAAAAAACAAAATATTCAATGATTAAGATATTTTTTATATTAGTTTTAATGGCACTTTCGGTTTATACATTATACTTTAATGTAGTTACATGTAAACATAATAAAACTTAGAAAAACTATTCTGGAGGATTTATCGGAAGCACCGCAGTATATCATGAGCTGTTTTATAAAATGTAAACTTTAAGTCAGAACGTACAAGAGTTGTTGTTACTTCATTATTTTTACGAGACGTGTTCATGGTATTTATCGAGACAACGTAAAAATATTATAAAATAAAGAAAATAATATGTTTTTCTAGGTCGATGAAGATATTCATACAACATGCTTATTTATATTTGAGAGTAAAATCTAATGAAAAGTTCTGGAAAAATAAAAAAGAGTAAATGCAATTGCTTAAAACTACCCTTAGAAGGAATACTTGCATCTAGCCGAGCGGATGATTCCTGGCAACGAATTGTTAACCAAGAATTTCAGTAATCAGATTTGGATATTCGAACAACAATTTGTAGTTTGTTGGGTCTGCAAGTATTTGTGTGTTTTGCTTCATGAATTGGATAGCTTTCTCTTTCAAAGATGAACAAAATAGCTGTTCTGCAATTAGAAGATACTGGATGGCGTTCGCAACCGTCAGGTGGGTCATCATATAAGTTTCACAAAGTTTTATCAGGCCGATCACCTCATACTTGGTTGCTACGATGACCAGTTCAATAACTACTTCGTCTATGTTTACGACTTTTTCCGTGTACATATATCTGAGAAATATCTTGAATATTTTAGCGTCAAAGTCTTTTATGTCAACCTGGTCTTCTTTCTGTTCCTTCATCTCCGTTGTGAACATGGCTTGAAAAACGTCGCTGTACGCGGCAAGAATCACTTTGTGCGCAAACAACTTTTGTTCCTGAACGAGAAATGTTACATCGCAGAATACGTTGGCCTCAAACATCTCTGCGAGATTGTCACGTGCGATAGTATTGACGTTCGAACAATAACTATTTGTACTGACTGGGGAATGGTTAATAGCCTTTGCAACGTAAAGCTCGAAAAATAGTATTAGAGAATCATCTTGCAGGTACTGGGCTACTGATGTTTCAGTGACATCATCGTGGAGGTATATACTGAGAGGAACGTCAATGGAATTTGCTCTTGAAGATTTATATGTCACTAGCTTCTTCATATTCCTATCGACGTAAGATACGCTAGCCTGCATGCTATGGAACGTGAAAATGTTGAACATTTGTACACTTAATGTACTGTGAGAAGTCCTATTATTATGAGAGTAATTTAGTTGAAATGTCAATTGGTAAGTACATTCTTCGGATTGCGCCAACTTAATTTTGGGAGATACAATGCCTTTGTTATAATGATCATAGAGCAGAGACCAGTTATTCAAAGACCACTTAAAGCTCGTGTATACTACGTCAGCTCCAATTTGGCTTTCATGATCACTTCTCGACGTAATATTCATCTTTGTCAATCAAATTTGCGTACACTTTTCTTCGATCTTGTAAATTCTGTCACATAGAGTACCTCAGTGGAGTTCGATTCAGGTATACCTGGAAAATAAAAATATTGTTTCAAGTAATAAAGTTTAAATTTTGCAATACTAATTAAGGGATCATAATTGAACTTATTACAGTAATTTCTGTTCACGTTATTAATATTATATTTTACAGAAAGTATTACTGTACAACATATGTATAATCGACTTCAGTGTTATGAAGTTGAGGCTCGATACCGACACGTCAACTCAAAACCTTCATCGCATTTTCCTCAAAATCTGATGTTAAGTGGGAGATCGGATTTTGAGGGTCACTGCGTGAATGTGACACGAGGGTGTGCCCCGCGAATCTGACATTCTTAAGAGTATCTGGGTGTGTGAAATGTGTGTTAATTTTTAGTTCTGTCTCTCTTGCACTTGCGGTTTCACAGGTCCTAGGTCACACGACGTTGTCTTTGCCTTAAGATTGTATAGGAAAAATGAATTGCAGTTTAACTCGTCTACAAATTGTTACAATGGCTCAAAAAGGTGGTATAGGTGTGCTACATGCATAATGATACGAAAAAACATAAATAATTATACGCTTGATAACACCTGCTGTGAAGCTTTACTGAAAAAATATTTTTTGTTGCTGTTTGGTTAAATAGCTTGGGATCTATAGATCCAATCGATTAAAATATTTAACTGGATATGAAGTAAGTGTCATTTATATGAATTTTGGATGTTACAACAGATGTTGCAGATTTTTTTAATTTCCTATAAAAAGCAACTAATTTTTTTTTAACTTGTTTGCTTCCATTAAAAACGTCCATGTTTGGAGTTTTCCATATTCTCATAACACGTCAGCTCGTGCGATATAGTTACGTTCCTAAGATCAAAAGTATTCACTCTTGTTTCAGATAACTAAAATATTCTGCAAGGTCTATGAGCAAGTGTTATCTATCGATTAAATACATGAAAAAAACTATTATAACTTTATGCACGAACAAAATTACGTGTAGCATTTTAATTTTAAGTAATGTGAATTATATCAGGGTGCAAGAGAAATAGAACAAAAGGCTTGGCAGAGTGAGAAAAAAACACACTGAACGAATATTTTCTAATTTCCAATATTGCAAATCTGGCCAAATATAATATTTTTCAAGATTATTCATCCATAATAAAAATGTTATATTTAATTGTCATATAACAATGGTAATATCAAGGTTAAATTCAGAATGTACCACCACGAAGAAAATGTGATTTACAATATACGTGCGTTGGTTCGTTATTTCCTTGATATTTCTGTGTAAGCCTTTTGTATGCGTTTGCGACAAAAAATGATTGAAAATAACATGACAATCGATAAGTTGTACGACTTTGTGCTTATTGCCATGTTCAGTCATTTTGTTCTAACACGAGGTCTTGTTAGAAAGGAAAAGTCTACATCGAAGTCTCACATGACACTCCTATGATCACTTACAAAATCAACAGCATTCTTCTGGCTATAAATATTATTTCGAACTATTAACTGAATAGCAATCAGTAAATTATTAGTCGAAGGATATATTTATATAATAGCACGTTTATACAGCTCCTGTATACGTAGCTAATACGTTTAGCTACAAAAGGAAAGTATCAGACACAACCTACGCTGGAAAGCATACGTATAATCGATCGTTCAATAGGAAATTCAAGTCTGAATATTCTAACGTGCAATAAATCGAAATAATAACTAAATACCTTCGAGAAGATCTTGAGTTGAATCGAGAGTTCAAAGAAGAAGCTCGTGCTGACGTGCTCGTAATGGCCGTATCGCCCGTATCAACCACCAAATGAAGTAGGAAGTTGGCGACAAATAAGCCAACGAATTCCGTTGTTCATTTGTCCGTCCAAACGAAAAAGTACGGGGATTCCACGGGCTACGCGCTGCGCATGCGCCACGGGATCTGAACACCTCGTCCGCGCCCCTCAGTTTCCGGCTTGATCGATTCCAAAACGGCAATCTTTCTTTTTCAAAGGTGCTAAAAGTTTTCGGTTAAAAGGAAATAGAATCCTACTATGAAACTGATTGATGCAGTAGAATCCTTCGTGCTGATTCCATAATATGTTCGGCACATTGCTTACTCATTATTTTCTACCTTTCCCAAAGCCATCTCAACAAAGGAAGTATATGTCGATCGACTTTGGCTTCCAAATAAACGAACTTTGCGAAAGGTAGAAATTAATGAGGATGTAAGGTTCTACTTAGAAGTTTTGTTCATATTTCCAATAAGAAAATCGTGCCGAGACAACTGGCATCAAGTCCACGAAAGGACGAAATAATGACGGCACAGCGTACCAAAACGGTGACCGCACGATTACAGCATGTGGTGAACCTCTACAGTGTGAATTGCAGCCGTGCGGATCCCACTGTCAGAACGTCATGGCGGCGCGGAAGCTGTCAACTGTCATGTGCGGACATACATGGCAATTCACTGTACCATCACGTCAGGCAACTATTTATTCTATCTGGATACCGTGGACACCAACATATATGCTCAAAATTTTGATAGCTCAAGATTCGGTAGATTTATGATTTTTATAGTAATTTTATTAAATATTTGTAAAAATTAAAAATTATGACTGTACACGTTTATTTGCAAGGGACTATTTACTCGGATGGTTCAGTTATCGTGGACATTTTTGAGAAAATTAAAAAACGTGTTAAATCTCAATGACAGCATTTAGTCAACAGTTGGGCTATGCAACGAAAATTGATCCCCTTGCTGCGTAATAAATTTCAGCTTGACACCTTTATGCGTTTTGAAACGTTATAGAAGTGCAAATTTTCGTCTTTGACACGCCTACAGAAACACACTTTGTTGTTGTCTTTTGACAATATTTCAAAATAAATAAATTAAATGAATAAAAATGACTTATTTCCTTGTCTCAATTTGGTTCTGCCAACATACGGATACCGAGGCAATATCTCATCACCTTCGTTATATGGCTTGCAGAAAGTTCAATGAGCAGTTGTTGCGCTCTACTGCACAATAAAATACATAGAACTCAGCCTTTTATTAAGATATTACATAAATATTAAGTATTTAGAGCTAAACAGTATGTAAAACGCCGGTACAGAAGAAATACAAATATCGAGCACTAATCTAAAGAATAGAACGTAAACTGCATGTAAAACGCATCAGGTGGAGCAGAAATACAAATACCGAGCACTCTATATCTATTCATTACATGCTGAAATTAATAAATGAAGTACAATAAACTGAAATGTGATCAGAAATATTTTTTGTTTCATGATCGATTTACAAAAAAAAAATATGATAAAAACTTAATTTGCTGTTATAAATTTAAAAAAAAAATTAATGCTATTTAGAGCTTATTATCGAAGGCCGTAGTCCTGTGCCGCGAGTCTAGGATTAAATGTTTCTGCAAAATGAGTGAAGAGAAATTTGGAAAGCAAGCTGAAAGAATTTCAAATAATCCTCAAAGTGTACGATACAACATAAATAATAGTTTTACCGTTTCTAATGTAGAGAAATTCAATTCCAAACTTGCAGCTCAGCTTACATATTCATTGAGAATCTGTTAAACTAGTCTCAGATATTTCAATTTCAATCAAGAGTCGAAAGCAATGAATCGACCCTTCTGTCCAGAGCATCCATTTCACTTATAGAGTGGTTCAAGTACTTCACACATATACGTTTCAGCTCCATCACCTTATATTCACCTGCTAGACGGATAAGATGATTAACATCTATTTGTTTGTTATCTATTTTAATTACTTCGCCGGTGTACATGTACCTAACAAAAATCTCAAACACAGTAACATTGATACCGCTTAAATAACTTCTGTGCTGTCTCAATTGTTCTACATTAGACGGACGTAAAATTTCTCTGAAAACTTCACTATTCGCTACAAGTACGAGTTTGTGCATCTCAAACAACCTGCCTTGAACATTGAAAGTGATATCAAAAAATTCCTTAACATTCCCAAATATATATTTGAATGATGGAGACACGACAGTACCGTACTTTGCATCAAACGTGTCTACATAAACGTCAGAGCGTTTTATATCCGTCACAATGGTAAGCTGGAAAAGTAATACGAGAGTATCTTTCCTTTCCAAGTACTTAGAAATATTTACTGAATCTTTCTCGCAAAAATAAAGAATTATTTCTGTATTAGTCACAGAACTTCTATTCGTTGATATTTCATCCCATTCGTTATCGACGATGGAAATTGTCGCATGCATTGCGGGATATTGCACCGCTTGGTGAAAACGGACACGTACATCCTCAATCATACGGTAATCCTGATTTGATATTTCTAACGTACACTCAATTCCCTCTACATTATTTAATGAAAATTTTGGTGAAATAATACGACCCTTACTGTAATTACAAACCAGAGACCATTCTTCTATACGCCATTTGTAAGAGGTGTCCGATTTTATGGCGCTTATCATGCTTTGGTAGTCCATTCGCGAGACAGTATTCATATTGTTTCTATAATTATTTCTTTAGGCAAGCCTAACAAGTTATCAAATATCAGGTCTTGTTAATTTCACATTTAAATGTTAAACGGTTATGTGACTAAACAGGTGGTTTTCTCTTCAGCTGTAAAATAAATATTTAATTATCAATAATAATTCAATAGTAATAGGTCGAAAGTGCACAGAACTGAACTCGTACATATTACACTACTTACATCAAGCTGCACAAGTATTACACGCGTTTCACGTTTTCAGGCCTTTGCGGATTTATGATTTACTTTTATCGAGCATTTTCTGCAATCAAAATTTTTTAAATCGTTAGGAGAGCTTACTACCTGGGTTTAAACGATATGAAACATATTCTCAGTTTCTCTTTCACTCTGCAATAAGCGCCGTTAGTTATATTTCTTTTGCACACATATTTCACATCGTCTTAATCCCTCGAGTGTCGATATATCGACATTGACGCATATTTATATTGCCGTAGCTTGTCAAAACAAAATGCGACTACAAACTCATAAGACTTGAGCAATTTCCAAATCTAAAATACTCGGCAAGTTCTCTTTACTGATCACAATTTTCGTTAAGTTATATTGAAAGGATAAAATTATATAGCAATGTGAATTATTGAAGATTTAATTGTCGACTGAAAGGTAGTTGAACTTTAATTTCTGTAAATTTTTCACATTTTACAAAAAATTCCTTAGCATTCAAATAAACATTCATATTTGTGCCTAAAATTAGGAAATTAATAACCGAAGCATTGGTATGCTTCGAAGAATTAATTTGCGGAATAATAAATTTTACAGTAATAATCAACAAGTAGATACGGATGAATTTCCAAAAGTAATGCACATTTATTATAATAATATGGATTAAGACATATTAACATTAAACTAATAATAATTCGTACCATTACCCGACATAAGATCACAGAACAATTGTGATTTTTTAAAACTTATAGTAAAAGGCGAGGCTAAACCCTTCTCGCTGTTTTGCGATCCGATAAACGCTAATTCGTTCATTAATAATCGTTCTCTGCAACTTTTTTCTAGGATATCAAGCTTCTACAGATAAAAGCAAGTCATATAAGCTGATGTGCAGCTAATTAGGCTATCAACTAGAACTTATTTTATATTTGAAAACGCCATGCAAGCTGAAAAAAAATAGCACTGAATGGTTTTGTTACCACAATTGCGTGGATTTCGACTCCCCTTAAGGACCACGTAACTGAGTACAAGCACACCAGGTGTCACGTGGTACATTACAATAATCTCAATAATCTAAACATTACCAGTGGATATATTAGGACGTTTTTCAGCATCTTTAATAAAGCTTAGGTATCTTTGACACAGCTCTTTCAGGTCCGACACGTCATACTTATCTGCTACAATTATAAGTCCTTTGGCAACTTTGTTTATCCTATTAACTTGGCCAGTGTATAAGTATTCAAGAAATGCCTTGAAAATCGGAAGGGAAGTGTCTTTTATGTATATGACACCTTCTTCCTTCTCTCTCATTTCATTGGTGAACATTGCTCGGAATACATCACTGGCCGATGCAAGAATTACTCTGTGCGCGTACAATTTCATACCTAGAATATTGAAAGTGACGTCGCAGCAATCAACGCTGTCACGCAATTCATTAATCTTTTCGCACACATTAATGTCGAATGTCGGATTACGGATGACTGTATCAGGAAAGGAATTTGTTAGACCTTTGACCATTACAAGCTCTATAAATAATGTCAAAGTATCGTTCGGAAAGAGCTCGTAAGTTCGTTTCTCTGAGTACCTATTCGGATCATCTTTGAAGCATACCTTTATAGTTCTTGGGTGCGTGAATAATGTTTTTGTAACTGTTAACAATTTCTTCAAGTTTTCATTTACAATAGAAACATTAGCTTGTATTAAAAAATCGATCGTTTGAGAAAATGTTATGATCATTAAAGAATCATGGATGTCACTTGATGCATTGAATTTTAAATTACAAGTGATGTTCTCTGTATCAGTTAATAGAAACTCCGGCGATGTAACACCATTTCGATATAGGCCATTGAGGACAGTCCAGTCTTCTAAATACCACTTATAAGTGGTAAGTACTTTAATAGGACGTACAGTCCATTGGGGATCAGGAACTTTATCAAAGAAATTATGCATGTTGCACCTGTGACAATGTTCTTCGTAGCGTAGAGCTTTGTCTATCTACTTGTAAGATATTTAATTTTTGAAAGTTATTCACCCATTAAATGGAGTTTCTCTTCAGCAACACCTGTAGAATAAAATATAAATTTTTACTCGATGAGTCAATTTTTATTGAATTGAAATTAATATTTGTAGATCTAAATCAATGCTACTTACCAAGATGTTCAGCTGCACAAGTATAGCTTTGTGTTTCTGATTGACTATAGGGTCAAAGCTGTATGGATTTGTCGCAATTTGTTTTCACAGGATATTTTTGTAAATAGAAATAATCGTCAGGCTGTTTCTATATCTTATTGTATTGTCAAGCTGTCATTAATGTTGGCTTTGTTCGTTAAAATTAAATAATGCAATCAATATAACAAGGAACAGGAACAATAGGTAGATGCGAAAAATGTTTTTGTTCAGATTAGGTTGACGAAGTTGTTAGAAAAAGAATATTTCAATCTCCATTGAAACATTAATTTTAGAGCTCTTGCTTATATGCTTTTCCGAAGATATCTTAATCACCAGAGAAAAATAAAGAACTTGAAACAGGACAATCGATGCACATTTATTAAATACTTGTATTGGGAAAAGTATTACGCCTGTGGTCATCATGAGAAACACAAAATGGCGGTTTTCAGATTCAGATTCCAAGAATGAAGGTAGGAAGCCTAAAATCTAAATATACTGAATAGAAAATGTTATAAACTGAGATTAAACAAAATCGATTCGGCTACAGAGTAGATGGACGAAGAAAAACCAAATTGACTTTTGTCTAAAATATTCACTGGTTCTAAGTAAATTATATTACTAAAATCATAAATTCTACTTGAAAATAACCCATATCTTCTCACAAATAGTTTTATCAGAATCAATGGAAACTTTCTGAATTAACGCAGAACTACACAAATTGAATTACTTTTACTGAATGTGTCACATGACTTCATACACATGTTTCTTCCACTAAAAAGTAACAATTGATATTTTCTAAACAAAAAAATGTTATCAGACTCAAGGAAAATTTTCTGAATTAACACAGTTAACAAAGTAAATGACGCATAGCGTTTTTTCTAATTTTGCAACAAAGTATGCAGTTTTATTATCGACTGACCTCTATCAGAATAACATTTTTTCACAAAATGAATGCATTCTAATGCGATCTAATTTTAAGGTGATTTCTATAACTTTATTCAATTTCAATGACTCGTTGATCGAAGCTTCAGCAAACTATGACACTTGAACCCGCGGTATTTATCGAAAACATGTTTTCCCAATTGTTTTTTTCGTCCTATGCATTGTTGCGCACGGATAGAACACGTAACTGTTCTACTGTTTATCGTTGAAAAGCAAATTCGTTGTTAAATATTCATATGCAATCGATATAACATGCAATAAAGCACATTGAGCTACATACAATGTTACATAGAATCAGGGAAATCCCTGATAACCTGTCTAACAGTTATATGATCGTCCATGCCGACTTTGTAGTTGAAGTTTTGCAAATATATAATATAAACTAAAAAGTCGAATAATTTCGCTTAAACAAGTAAAATATAGATGACGTATGCCTTAAGGAAGATAGAGGGAAGTATTTACAAATAATTTGAATACTTACGACGGTCGTTTTTGATGGTGAAAATTTGTAAGACTTTCGCTCGCGACGTTCAAAAGTTGCCGATTACTACGATGGTACGATGGTCGCGTTACGCGTACGATTCCCCGTTCGAAATCTTTTGTTCTTCTTCGCTGGTGAAAGAGTGGGCGTCTCCACCACCTTGCCTTTTGTCTATGTGAAAGATTCAACAAAAAATCCTTTGTTCTTCCCAGCGAAAGTGGGGATTAATGACGCATTTTCGGTTCAGTTTGCTTTTCAAACTTCAACGGTACAGTCCTGCTATAACTATCGTACGTTCAACGAGAGAACGACACTGCGCTCTGCGCTGCGCAGCTTTGAGCGCCCTGTGGGTCGGCTGGAGGTAGTGGGACTTGCTTGCTCAGTACCATAGCTAAATTATTGTACATTTGGGCCCTACACCAAAAATCTACGCTCTATAAGATCCAGTTCCATGAACACGGTTCAGACCTCGTTCAATTTTTTAAACTTAGTTTTAACATGGGATAACCAGAGTTTAAACTCCGATTAAGGTTTATGGAACGGCAGCTAAAAGGTTAACCGTTGGGTTTAGGCGCCTGCGACCCCTTGTTCGTTGTAGCCGGGTCTGGCCAGTTGCAGAGTCCGTTTGGCAACCTGGATAGGATAGAGAGGGCGGCACACTAGGCGTGGTTTGACCGTACCGGACGAATTTAGTTTCGGAAGTGTGTCGTTCTCTCGTATTCGAAAAAAAAACAAAAAAACAAAAAAACAACAGAAAAGAAATTTTACAAACGATATTTACAAATGTTATCAAACAAAACATGAGTTATTGTCGCTGCGTCTATTTCTCGGCCAATCACAGCATTAGTATTCTGTATTCCATTCGGAGACCGCAAATTCATTTTTTTTTGTTTTTTTTTTCGAAATTTATTGACTACCAAATGATTTAATGACAATATTCGTCACCACGAATCGATTATCAGATTCATTCAAACCGAATGTGTAAGAAAAAAAATATCGGCTAACGTCACACGAAAATTTGATTAATTAATTTAAAAAGAGCGGTTGACCTCCAAATGTTCGTATTAGGCCACTAATGATCACCAATCGATTGGATATAAAAAAAGTTAAAAAGTCAAAGTTAACTTTATGTAGATCCTTCGGAGGCTACATTCAAACAGGCAAACAGGGGCTTTTTCTTTCTCTTTTTGCTAGCTGCGCAGGCGCTAGATCTTGTGTACGACACCAAGTGGCGCCGCCTGTTATTTTCTGGTACAACAATACCCGAGGTTGAGCTATCGCCGACATGTCATCGTTTATTGGTTTTCAGAAGAATATGGGAATTTTTCGGGGGTTTATTGCTAGATGCTCAGCTTAGAAAATTCTATTGAATCTTGAAATCGATTAAATTGACAAAAATCAACGAGGAAGTCAATTGCCGAGTTTTCAATGGGCTTTCTGTCCATTTCATAAATTTCAATCGGTTTTCATGAGATTTTCTTTATATTATCTTATCAGGCTTACCACATTCTGCTGAATCTAGGGGCTAACTATAAAATAACATACACATCTCAAGGTCCCTAGATATCTATATCTAGTGACTTCGATAAATCTCAGTCCACGGTGCGTTCCCAAGTAGCACAAGTTGAAAAGATATCCATTTGGTATAGAAAAGTAGTTAATTTATGTCCGAATCATATTTTTTTACTTATTATATCTTCAGAATGTCTAAATGATAATCCAAATGAAAAGATACCATTTGGACGTAAATTAAGTAAACTTTTTTGTATACCAAGTCGAGATTTTTCTAACTCGTACTCCTTGGGAATTTATATTTTCATTCACCATGTGTGTTTCACATGGCGCGTACTTTGAGCTTTAAGTATCACATAAACTTGCGCACTGCGCGGCTAGTTTTCCAAAAACCTCAATATCTGATTTATTATCTACCGAGAAGCTAACGACGACGTGCGATTGGCTGGCGCAGTTACGCATTTTACAAAGAATACGCGAAAACAGCCAGAGGAAGGGGTTTCGCCCTCCTTCAGCCTTGCCTTAAGGTGATGTAGTATACTGACAGAGTCGCCATGAGTGCGAGTGAGATACTACCATTGGCGATGATGAGAGAGTGAGAGAGAGCAACAGAAATGTCTACCACGTCACGTTAGAACTCACGGTGGAGTGAGAGAGTAACAGCAGTAAATATGGAGGTTTCGCCTCCTTTTAAGCTAGGTTTTTATACACACGACAGCGACAAACGACACGTGCAAGGAAAAGAGACAAATATATATTTTATCGCAAATCGCGCGTTTAAAAACCTGGCATTACGCGTCATGAGAAACAAGCCTCGCTTTGCTTACTGCGCAGGCGCTATTTACCTTCACAATTGCAACTGCAGATAGCGCTGACTGTTATTTTCATCATTTCATTCATTTCAACACTTCCAGAAAAAAACGCGATGCATAACACAACAACGCTTTCATCGCGATACAATAACAAGATTTCAATACTTGCTAATGAAGCTTGTGGCGTGTTTATTAATTTCTTTGTCGTTAACTTAGTATGCGTGAACTAATATACGCTGCGGATCTGCGTGTTTTTGACATGTGATTAGGTTGATAAGATTAACTCGTAGTGGTTAAGACTGTTTGTATATAATCAACAAGAAAAAAATTCATATTAAATGCACATCAGCATGGAATCTGCGAAGAGACCGATGCCAGACGATCAGGAACCCGTCCTGATTGCGCTTGAAAAAGATAATCCGATTATTCAAGACATTCGAGTTGATAAGAACAACGTAAGTTTCGAACTTAACCCTTCGCGGGGTGAGAACGACATTAGTCGAATTTTATTTTTTAATCTTTACTTTGCATTTGCGTATTATAGTAATTTTTTTATTATTAAAAATTTATCTTTACCTAAAGTATGCTTCAATGAAGTTCACCGAATTATTAAAAATTTTTTTGAAATGTTTTCTAAGTAAACAAAGAGTTTAAAGATAGCTGGATATGCTTGGACACCGCTTGAATAAATAAAAATCCTTTTAATACGTGGCTATCATACTGGGGGAGAGCATCTTTTAAAATTATTTTTTTCTTGAAGTACTACACATCTTAACGTGATGTGGTACACGTTTTACTCGTTCTCTCTCACTCCCTTACGGTCGCTAATGGTGGTATCTCACTTGCACTGATGGCGGCTAAGTCAGTATACAACATCACCTTAAGGGAATGCTCAAGTTGCGTGATCTATAGTTCACGAAGCTGTAAGTGCGAGAGACAGAGTTAAACATTTTTATCATTTTTCTCAGATCCAGATTTCCTGATAAATAGTGAATTTGTGGGAATTGCTCTGTATTACATTCACGCAGCAAGTCTACTTCTCCTGATAACGATTTGTTTTCCTGGGAAATTATCTGTATCCTTGCAAAAAGGGAATTATAGGTTTGTGGTATCGACTCATATGTTACATCAACTTAATGATAAATCTAAATATTCTGTCTTTTTATACAAAGATCACAGTTATTCGAAAAGAATAATTCGTTATGAATTATTTGATTGATTTTTGTTCTCGCAAAAGTCACAATGTTGATGGTTGACCGTATCAGTTTTGAAACTGGTTGCTGACCTCGCCTAGTGGATCAGCACATGATAACGTTTCAATGAATTTCACTACTTCGTAGAATTCATAAAATAATTAATTTATATTTCTCTTCAATTAATCTCTTTTATTTATAGTCAATGTTAATGAACATCATTAAACAGTCGTAGAGCCTTACTCAACTCTTTGCAGTTATATTTTCCATAGGCTTGGCAAGTCTTGCCATGAATCTTACAGGATTCGAACGCAATGAGTTGAAAATCATAAAAAGATAAATAAAAATCAGCATACGCAAGCATTTGATTGAATTTTAATTTAAAGAGGTTCATCAACCTCTTTAGTTTGTAGTCAACATTAATTCAAGAAAATTGTTATCGTTTATTTATTTATTAAACGTGCTTATAGCTCAATTACTTGAAAAACAAAAATCATTTAAAGATAAATAGGAACAAAAATGATTTAATTTGTTTGAAAATAGAAGTTCTGTTCTTTTAGAATAATTTGTAACGATTAGAATGACGGTTTATAACGATTTCATTGAAATAATAATTTGGGTATGGTTCATCCCCCAACCAGTCGATCTGATGAAAATCTATTTATCGTCTTTCGCATTTTACAGTTCAAAATAGGGAGATCGAAGGAGAGCGATCAAATAATTGCCGATGTGTTGATCTCGAGGCACCATGCGATTCTAAAATACGATGAAAATGAAGATTGGACAATAACACACGTGAGCTCTACGATAACATTAGTGAACAACACTATTCTTGAACAGGGAGTGCCAAAAAAATTGTCACACGGAGATACGATACAGTTCAGCGCGTCCGAAGAGTACAAATACGTTTTTACGCTATGTACAAAATTAAGTCAGGGAAAGAAGAGGCCGAGAGTAGATCAATCTCTGCTGGAGACTGTTCTTACGCAGCAGAAAACTTTTGCAGAGACTCAGGAGAACAAGAGAAAGGAGTTAGAGGAGAAGCTGCAGACGAAGCAGAGCGAACAGAATGAACTGAGAACTCAGTTGGATAAACTCTTGAAGGAACAAGAGTTGTCACATGGACAAACTCAGGATCTGACGAATCAGATCGTGGATCTGCAGAGGCATATAAGAGCCGGAAATGACGCTGAATTTCAGCTTCAACAGATGTACAATCAATTGCTATCGACTTTGGAGAGAGAGAGATTGAAGTTCGAGAAACGTCTGAACGAGGAGAGACAGAAGTGGCAGGTTGCTCTGGATATGAGCAAACAGGAGAAGGAAAGCGTGGAGACGAGCATGAAGGAACAGATGGACAAGTGGAGGGAACAGCAACAGGCTGAATGGGCTATTGTGATGGAGAACTTGGTGAAGCAAGAAAAAACTGCTCAAGAGCGACTTCTGATCGAGAAGAATCAGCTGGAACGGAAGTTAAAGGAAACAGAGGACGCCCTTAAGGAACAGGCTGCTATCACCGAGCAACTACAATCCACTGCAAACAAAAACGAAAGACGTAATTGTCTTCTTTACAAATTTTACCGACAATTTTTGCGTTCAGCTTGGAATGAGGAAATTTATTTTTTAATAATATTTTTTGTTTCCTTCTTCATTCGTTCTTTACTTCTGTTACAATTCGTCTTATTAATTATTTAATGAGACCGCAGTGTCCCATTATTTATATTTTTTTAAACGTCGAAATTAAAAACATTTTTTACATTTTTTCTTGCACTCTAAACATGAAGAAATGTTGTTGATAGTTTTTCTATTTTCTATTGCGTAGATCTTTTATGAACTCGTTAACGTATACTTTTAATTTTACAGACGTGATAACTGAATTACCACGAACTGTGGGCCAAGAATGTTTAATCGTCCAACTATTGAACGATGGGACAGCGGATCAAATGGGAATTTTGGAAACGATTGATCTGACGGCCGACAGCCCGGTTCCACCATCCGAACAGGACCGTGGAGTGCTCACCAAAGTTGGTGTCATAATGGACGAGCAATTTGCTTGCAGCGTGTGTTCCGAGCTTTTTATAAAAGCAGTAACGCTCAACTGTACGCACTCGTTTTGCCAGCATTGCATTAAATCTTGGATGAAGAGAAAACGCGATTGTCCTATTTGCAGAGCAGATATAGTAGCGGTCAACAGATCGCTCGCGTTGGATAGTTTTATTGATGTGATGGTTGAAAATTTGTCTCCCGAGCTTAAAGCGCGACGTAATCAAATCTTAACGGAAAGAAAAGGTAGAGTTTGGATAATTATTTTTCTTTTAATTTCTTTGTTTTTTCTTCTAATTTCATTAAATATTATAAATCTTTATGTTGTTCGTTCGTTCTTTCAGCTGAGTCATCGACGAAGACTAAAGCAAAACGCAAAAAGCAAGTTAACCATTAAGACACAAGGATATGCATCGCCTGGCGAGATGCTTGAGCGTTTCTTCAAAACAGGTGAGTTGTACGATTGATACGATATTTCTGTTTAACAAAAGAGCGGGTGAATTTTTTTATATATCTTGATCATTCTTACATCGATATTAGCCATTTTTTTGTATAAGTTTCATCCAATAGTCTCTTTAAAATAAATTATGAATGAAATTATGAATTTGACTGATAAATTTGTTTTTTGTTTGTTTCTCTATAGAGTAAGACCGCTATCAGTATAAAAGGAAGAAGCTCTCGTATAATATTGACGATGCACGAGTCATTTTACTTTATTTAATAATAGTACTAATTTATCTATCTATTGACTCGTACTGCATTGTATTTTGTAAAGTTGTAATAAAAAAATATATTGTAAGAAATTCAAGACGATAGGTTGTTTGATACAATGAGGACTGCCATCCTTTTTTTTTTTTAAATATTAGTTAATACAATGAAAATGATGTATCATATTCGGTACATTCACTTTGGACGCTTTTGCGACTACACACATATGACCAGGATCGTTATTCGTTCATTCAATTCGGCTGTAAAAATAATTGAAAGCACGTCTTCGAGCATATTCGAAAATTTTATTTCTTGTTACATCAACGATAAAAATAATTTGTATTTAAAAGAAAGAGTTTACAAGCCGAGCTGCTTGTGTACCGTCGGAACATAATCGTCGTACTTGGCCTTCATGAAGTTACCAGCAATGGGACCCTCCAAGTTGTATTTCGCTGCGAATTTCTTGATTGAGAATCTACGCCTGTTCTTGTCTCTGTAATTACGAAAAAAAACCTTGCGTTGCACTGATTTCCATCCGCTTTAGGCATCATCGAATGTATCTAAGATCTACAATGACTCACCTAGCTCCGAGACGTCTCTCCGTAAAGGTAATTGCTCCTTGGTTCTGCTTGTACAGAAGGAAGATGTAACGATGGGTACCAGAGTTCTTGGGAGGTGCAGGACCAACGTATTCAGTAAGGACTTCACCCTTGGAGATCTTTTCTTCCGGAATATTTCCGACGAGCCAATGTTGAAATTCACGATTGTATCCTCTCACCGGAATATCCGGATCTGTGTGATAAATACAAGCGAGATTGGTCATTCACGGAACGAAATACCAAACTTTCATCGTAAGAAGATTTTGAAACTAAAAAATAATTAAGAACGTCCAAACAATATTTGACAAAAAAGAAATTGTTACGTTATGGCCATTTTTCCCAACCTACATCTCTCATTAGTTTATCTACTTCGTCATTGTTACATCCAAATCAACTCAGAAAACAATGATTTTTAAGTAAAACAATAATTAAATCATCGAAAGAAATATCAAACTTTATTCGTAGGATTATTTTTACCCTAAAAAAAATACGAACATCCAAAGAATAATTAACAAAAAAGAAATAGCGCCGTTGCGCAGGGATTCTGAAAATGGAAATACTTTAAATACTTTGTCCATATCCAGTCAGTCGACTCGAGAGAAAGTAAAATGTTATTCAGCGTCGTATTGACGATAACCTCGAGAGTAATGTAAATAAATTACCGAGTACAGTCTGAACTACAAATTCGACATAGAAGAAATTCATCAAAAGTTTGTTAGAAATCTCTACTTTCTGTATCCCAGTAATTAGCTTACTTGAAATTTTATAAAAGCACTTCGCGCGTGTCTTAGATCTATGTATTCTGCTAAAAAAAAAAAAGAATTTGTAACAAATTTTTTAATTAAGATCATCCCAAATCTCCATTTCTTCCATTTAAGTAATTGTTTACTCGACATTTTATAATTACTGACTTTTCGGCGTTCAGCTTATACGAATTGACTCAATAGAAAAAATATTTCCAACAAGTTATTACTTTTTTTCTTATTTCATTCTTTCGGCAATCACGAAGCGTGACTTGAGAGAGAAAAAAAAACGCTTCGTGACGAATATTACTCGTAGCATTTCGAAGGATTTGTCAAATTGGAAAGTGTACGACAATCCATCAACGTATAACGGATAATACAAACAGGTTTTCTGTACGGTGAAAGTAGCTCTTCTACGAGCTCAGCTGAACTATGCTTCACCGATGATATATTTTCGACTATGTTCCATTATTATAAAATCAATAGCTAAATAATAAAAAATCTTCATGTTATTTCATCGATATTGATTGAGTTTGCTTAACGTCTATCAATAAAATCTATCGAAAAATAAAGAATAATATTCAGCGTTAACGATTGACGATATATACAATTACGAGAATAATATTACCTGAAATAATTTCTAACAATTAATAATACAAAGAATACTTCACGTAGCAATATTCCAGATATTTTTCACGGATTTATTAATTTTATTCTCACCAGTCAGTACGAGGGTATACAAAACTCCACCATCGTGTTTGTAGTGAATCTCTGGAATATCTTTCGTCTCTGTAGGTGTAAGCTCATTTCCCAAGTCAATCGTTTTATTTCCGTATTTTATCTGATGAAAAATATCGAAAGTGGTGAATCAGAAGAAATGCGCTGTATGTCAATTTGACAAGCGAAGCTTATTACTTAAAAAAATCTATTCATTTCATTATTTTTTTTTTGTTAAATACCTCGATTTTATCGATAGGGGATTTGTCTATTATGTCAGGCTCGATTTTTGCTTCTTTAAATGCAGATTCGACGTCACCCAGGGCCAGTCCAATCGTACAGAGAAAAATACCTGTCAAGTGTATAATTATTTGAACATTTTATTATTGAATTCTAACCGTTTTTTTTTAATAGACTTTTGACTACGCTTTTGATGTATAAAAAATGAATTAATTGCTTTTACGATTAGTCAGATATGTAAAACGAAAGATTTTTATTAAAAATTTTATCAAAAGCTATTGCCATTTATCACAAATTCTACTTTTTCAATAATACTGAAAGAAATAATCGCCTTTAGTCCTTGGTCATTGAATTCTATCGAATACTTTTGTTATTTAATACACTTTCTTTGCAATAAGTTTTATTAATAAAAGAAATTAATCAAAAAATCATGATTGACATTTACTCAATTGTTGTATGTAGTTGTTGTTTTTGTTTTTAAATGAGAAATAATCGCGTGAACAGAACGAAATCGTTATTTGTGTTTAATTGAATATATTTATGTACCTGCCACGAAATGCTTCATCGTTGTTACTTGAAGGTCTCGCTGTAACGGTATGAATATCTCGTAGCTGGAGCCGAGTCTTTTATATATTCGGCCACTATCAATCCGTGCGATCACTGTTTAAAGCTTATTTCACACAGATTTTTACAAGGTCGACGAGAGGTAGCTAATGAATCCGGTCCACGCATATACTCTGTGATTAGGTCGTTGAATCTTTCATTCCAAAAAGAAATTATAAAAATATTTTACTGGAATGCTAAACTTTTATCTCATTTTGATTCCTCGTGAAGAAAACCTTTTTTTTTTTCAGATTTCAATGTCGCGATACTACAAATGGTCTGAAACGTTGAATGTGTATTGGGAATTGGAATAAATTTTTATCTTTCTATCTCGAGAATGACTCGAGGAGCTCTATCGAACTGAAATTTATCACTTCAGTTAAAGCAAAGACTTTCGTTTGGTATAATTTTTGTAAAAATTACTACACAGGTTCGATTGTTATGATAATTTGAATGATTATAATGAAATTTCTGTAGACTCTCACATTTTCATCAAAACTTTTATCTCATTTGAAACGTTGAATGTATATTGGGAATTGGAATAAATTTTTATCTTTCTATCTCGAGAATGACTCGAGGAGTTCTATCGAACTGAAATTTATCATTTAAGTTAAGGCAAAGATTTTCGTTTGGTATAATTTTTGTAAAAATTACTACACCGGTTCGATTGTTATAATGATTTGAATAAGTATAATGAAATTTCTGTAAAGACTCACATTTTCCTCAAAACTTTTATCTCATTTTGCTTTCTCGTGAAGAAAGCTATTTTGTTTTTCAGATTTCAATGTCGCGATGCTACAAATGTGTCTGAAACGTTGAATGTGTATTGGGAATTGGAATAAATTTAAATCTTTCTATCTCGAGAATGACTCGAGGAGCTCTATCGAACTGAAATTTATCACTTGAGTTAAAGCAAAGACTTTCGTTTGGTATAATTTTTGTAAAAATTACTACACAGGTTCGATTTTTATGATAATTTAAATGATTATAATGAAATTTCTGTAAAGACTCTCACATTTTCATCAAAACTTTGATCTCATTCGAAACGTTGAATGTATATTGGGAATTGGAATAAATTTTTTTTCTTTCTATCTCGAGAATGACTCGAAGAGTTCTATCGAAATGAAATTTATCACTTGAGTTAAAACAAAGACTTTCCTTTGGTGTAATTTTTGTAAAAATTACTACAGAGGTTCGATTGTTATGATAATTTGGATGATTAAAACGAAATTTCTGTAAAGACTCTCACTTTGTCATCAAAACTTTTATCTCATATTGCTTTCTCGTAAAAAAAGCTTCTTTGTTTTTCAGAACTGAATAGTATTTCGTTTCTCTAGAATATTTCGATTTACCAATTTGGCAAAAGTTCATGTCATTACGTAAATTTTTCAAAAAATCCCATAAAATTCTAACTTATTTTTCGATTTAGAATAAATTTCACCAATTAATCTAGAACGTAACTAAAATTATAAAGAATTATTTGTCTCTGTATCCAATATTTTACTAAAATTAGAGCGATCGTGAGCTTTTAAAAATAAAAAAATGTATAACTTCATGAAATCTGAATGTTGAATACAATTTTGTCAAAAATCTCGTACGATTCTTGTCAATGATTGCATTTTTAAAGCCCTGTACACACACACGTACACGAGCGTGCGAAATTATTGTCTAATCTACTTTACTCGACTTTTGGATCATTTTTCAATATAAATTAAAAAATCGAAACACATTTCTTTCCAAAAAAAACCTTTTCTTGACGAGGAATCAAAAAAAATATCTTTATGCATCCATTCTTTTCTATTACATTGAAATAAATTTTATCTTAGTTGCTGTTTTAGGTGGAAACTTACATCAACGAAAAAGTCAGAGTCCAAACAGCGTGGTAGGTCACCGATATAGTTCATTACGAAATATCACAATATTTGCGAGTTAATATTACGAACAATAACACAAAATAATTCTTATAACGAGTATGCAACTCGTCATATTACTCGATATTGCACATTTGTCATAAATTCTTATTAATTTATCATAAAAAATGTCAAATAAGATTGAGCTAGCAGCTGTCTTTCTTAAATTTAAACTAAAAAAATCTTACCGAAGGAATTATTTTTATTCTTTTACTTTTCAAGATGATATCGAGCATTCGTCATTAAAGATTTTTAAGAGCTTATCGTGTTTCAATTCGAAATTAGCAAGACATAAAGTGACGTAAAAGTTGGTATAATATTCGTGTTAAAAATCATGATATCTCTCAATATTATAAAAATATTTCGCCACCCTGATATAAAGAGGGGGGGAGGGTCATAAAGTGGTTCAGGTGGGGAGGGGCGGTCAGGAGAAGCGCAAAGGGATGAAGCCCGGAATGAGGCTTCATCCCTTCCTATGAGGGTTGATGACGGAAGCCCTCCTAGTGTCAGATAAATAAATAAATAAATAAATATAATATTCGACACGAGTCCTTCATACATACGAAGGAAGCAATAAATTCCAAATAAATTACCACAGATTAAAAATATTTTACATTTTTGCTCCATAAAGATAGCAAGACCGAGGTGATAAAAACCGTGAACGGATCTTTCGCTTCTGTATTTCAAAAGTTGACGCGACAAAAAAACTTGTAAAATGTTGCCAACATCACTGTCCTGGTTCAATGTAGAATTTGTGGAAAAAATATTAAAGATTTCGGAAAATAATGAAACGATAGAGATGAAGAGTTTAGCGATGGAACCTGTAACCACTACTGGTGATAATTACTTCAGCGATATGATACGAGCCATCGTGGAATATTCATTCGATGAGTCAAATGGTCGTAAGATAACGGAGAAAAAATCGTTGATAATTAAAGCGGCACCGACGTTGGAAGGCGCCAGAAAAAAATTGGTAAGGAAACCTCTGTTTGTATATCTATATACTCATTCGAATTATTAAGAGACGCGACTTCGACTTGATGGTACTTGAAACTTTATTGGTTTTCAATATATTTGTATATATAGTGTAACAACAGTCGCAAAATCTGTTCGATATATCTGGAGCTATGTTCGAGAGCACATCGCCCTAGCAATAAATCCAACAACCGGTTGTCTTTTGAAAAAGCAACCATCTTGCAACCGGAAGTGCGACTGGTCGTTTTTAAACATTTTACGACCGCCCGAACTACTTGAAAATACGCCGGTTCCTCGCAGTTGTACATGGATTAATTATTGCAAATGGTTCCGACTATAGACTTTTTTTATTTAAGGTTCCTTTTGCGATTTCTCGTCAGTTGACAGCCAAACACTTTTTCAATGGCAGTTACAGACGCGATTCATTGAGCGGTTGCAAAATGTTTAAAAATCACGGGTTGTACTCCCGGTTTCAGTGATGATTGCTTTTCCTGATAGAGCGTTCGATACAGCTGTGTCGTAGTGATATAAAGAAAATAGGAACGTTCAATTCGCAACACCTAATAGGCGCTCTTTGACCGGTATAATGTCCCTATGCTACGCATAGAAGAATACGTCGAGGGCAAAGGTATAGAGACGGGCGATGTTGAAGAAAATTAATAATTTGCTGAATGATCGATTATTGTAAAAATGGAATTTTAAAAACAATCGAAAAATCAATTATTTCAAACGATCTATATAATCAAATAAGAGACATTGAAATTTTATTTGGATATGATATAGAGATAATATTTATCTCACGGCACACGGCGAGTCGGCAGAATGCCGTCTTCTATGTTCATATCCAACGACTTTATGCCGGCACAACGTGCTGAATGCCACAGCATTGTGGTAGCACAAAGTCATGAGAAAAGATCACGGCAGTCATATGACGTGTCGGTTATCATGCACGTTATTGCTTAACAGCGTATTATCATCGTGTTTAACAGTTTTATTTCACTTGTCGGTTAGCAGATTCCTAATTGCAGCAAATAACTTTTTTTTTCAGATTAGTGAAAGTTATAATAATTATCGAATCAGGCATTTAAAAAAGAAATTACATAAAACTTGATAACCATTGCGGATTTCAGTCATTATCAATGTCAATCAATATTATTCAAAACTACACTTCCGTAGAAAATGCCGAAACTAACGTGTATCTAACGTCGTTTAATATTAACGAAGAAAAAAAATTAAACTCTGATACATTGTTTGACTTTAATGATTATAATTAATTGGTTTTTGATTTATCGAAGAACATCGCCGTCCCTGGATCAAGGGAGGAAGACCCTAGTATGTCTCATTGTTGATTTGTAACGTGCGTTCACGATCACGAACTCAGATTAAATTGTGAATTATTCTGCTCATCCACACGTTACAAAATTACAATCGTATTATCATTGCTAAAATACTTTTGTGCATCTCGTTGGTCTACAATCGGATAAATAGTTTTGTTCTTTCAACGAAAATGATTTATTAAAGTAATTTTTGTGTTACTTTTATTACAACAATATATGATTTAGTTGAGAAAGGAACATTTTTTTGTCATTTCAATTCATGTCAACAATAAAATAATTTTGCTACGTCAGAATCGTGTTTCGTTGATACAGTTACGATAATAATATATTTGGAAAATATTGTTACAACAACAATACAGTTAACAGGTCCAAATAATATTTTTTTTTGTTAGTCAAATGTGCTCACCAAGCTTTAGAAATTTCGGACCTTTTGCCTTAGATTTAATTTCTGGAAATACCAAAAACTTTACACAAACGTAACAAATCGATTTGTTATGATTAATGAATTAATTCACGTTTTGGGAATTAACGCAAGATCTCAGAGACCGGAGTCTACGACATAGAAATCAAAATGATGGAGACCACTCTCGTCAGAATGAACGAACTGTTGAACGAAGAAGGATATCGTCTGAATGCTCGTGCTATCTACACCGAATCTGGAGATCGTCCTATGCTTGTATTCGAAGATTTAGGATCATTGGGTTATCGTATGGCTGATCGACAAACCAATCTTGATCTTGATCATTGCATTCTCGTTATGAGAGGATTAGCCAAATTTCACGCTAGTTCTGTTGCTCTTTACGAAAAGGTAAACGATAAAACAATCTTTTGCATTCCAATTCTTTTTAAAATCACCCTTAAAAAAATGTCAATGCGTGCACACGCATTTGCAAATCTTAAATTGCATTTTTCTACGTATCTTGAACAGGAATATATCGTCCTGCAACACAATCGCAGAATACTGCAAATATTCACGATGGATTTCTGCATAGTTTATCATTGAGCATAAAACTTATCAAATGGAACATAAATTGAATAAAAAATTTATTTTTATAACGCACATGACTGATAGTAATGTTGTAAAATAAATATATGCGAAACGTTACACGTGCATTCTTGAATTTTACGAAGTACGTCAATGGGCATTATAAATGTTAATGGCTTTTGGTAGTTTACGTATTTACTTTTAGGCGATAAGATTTCATGAAACAAATCATAGAATAAACATTCCACTGATAGCCGTTGTAAACGAATAATATGTCATAACTGGCATGTGCACTAATATCGCATTTAAATAAAATAATAATAAATAATAAATATTTAACACAGCTAATCGTTCAAGTTGATCTTATGCTGCTACACTCGAAATTACAAAGTAATTTTGTATTTTTTTGGATGAATATTCATTATGGAAATTCAACCAAATATTAGTCGACTTAAGGTGATGCGCTGCCGTTCAGTCGGTAACGAAGATAACAATTAAAAAATCTATCGACGAGATTCGTCAATTTTTGTCTCTAGAGGAAACGTTCCAAATCGATTAGCACAATTTGTTATCGCAGAAATGGCATTGTAAATAGTAAACAATGAAGAGGAATCAATGTGCAAGGTTATATACTTTACAGACTTGTTGGATTACACGATCTTGCATATTATTTCCAACATAATTTGTGACATCTGCTATATCTTCGAGTTTATAGTTGAATCATCTTACTTGACCAGTTTAGCAGAATAACGACAAAACAATATATATACTGACATTGATTCTTCCCGCCTCGTTATACATCCATTGACCAGTATACCGTGACATGAATAGTTGACATCTTTGACGCAAGTTTCAACAGTTTTATTCCGTTAAGGGTCTACCTTCACGCGTATCCAGGTCAATATATCCAATTAGCTTGTGCTTATTTTATCAAATGAAAAAAAGTTGAGTATCAACGATGCGACATCATCAACCAAAATCTAGTGACATTAATTTTTTAGTACTAGTGACTAGGACAGTATTGAGTTGAGATTCTGACCGCAAGATTGCGATGAGGCGAAGTGTATCTCGCATGTGACACAGCGGCAGCAATTCAATACACGTAATAATCGATTAAATGTCTTTAGAACCATAATTTCCACAAAGCAAGAGCTTACCTTTCAGATTTGTACATGTTGGATCCAAAAAGAAGTGTCGTTAGTAAGCGCTTGAAGCTCCTATATTTCTATTCTTATTTTTGGAGGATCCGAATGTAACGGAATACAGACATGGCGTGTTTCATACAAATGTCCCCAAACACATCAAGAGTTTTTTTATAAATGGACTTAAGGCTTTTGCGAATGAAATACTCGATTGGCCGGAATTGGGATCGAGGTACGCAGTTTGAATTTTCATCGTATCCAAGTATAAAAACCGTTCAAAATTGTTATCAATAAGATAAGCGAATTTTTGTTTTCTCTAATCGTTGAAACGCGTATATCAACTGCGCCGTCGTCGTTACGTTCAATCTACATCAGTCATGAAACATTCTGTTACACGTCACGACAAAAAAGCTTTACTTCATTTAAAAACATTCTTTTTTTCCACAGTAGACGCAGTTTCTCGGAGAAAGTTTTTCAATTAGCCGATGTATTTTATGAAAAAGCTTATGAATGTTACAAACCAAAAGCCGATGGATTTAACGTATTGAATCACGGCGATTGCTTTGCCAGTAACATGCTCTTCCGGTACAACGACGAGAACAAGGTCATCGATCATATTTTTGTAAGTCTACTTATATCCATCGAAACAATAGGTATTTTCGAATCCACAAATTATCATCACCATCATCATCGGGGTTTGACGACACTCCGGCAACCTCTCCGAGTCCATTGCACCACCGGGTGATTCCTCGTCCACAATGGCAATCACCAGGGTGTACGCGCCACAAGCTACGCATAGATTTAGGCCTCACTCGGATCCCTTGGACGATATACGTATTAGACATCCATTTTAACATATATTTTTGAAGACATATACAGCTTCAATAATACCGACGCAATCTATACGAAATCTATAAGATACTAAACGGATGATTGTACGATAAGAATAAAGATTAAGTTGGCGTCAGTATGCATTTCCGTAACTCATTTCAGTTAGATATTTCAATCATCGTGTAACAGTATTTATGTTTTTTATACTGCAATAATCAGGCTTGATTATTATAATTGAATTACTTCTTAGATTTAGATTTCTAGTGACACCATTATGAATCCATTTGTTCAATTCTACATAGAATCAGCGATTTTAGTATTATCGTCGTAAACTTGGGGTAAAAGTTTTCACAAAATCCACAAAACGTATTTTAAAATACTCCGTTGAGCATTTGTGCATTTCTTCTTTCAGGTTGACTTTCAAATGTGCTGTTGGACAACACCGCTTATGGATATTTTAAGGTTTATGAACTCAAATATAACGGAGGATGTTGATTTGTATCATCATGACCTTCTTCTTCAGGAATATTTGGATAATCTGACGAAAACCATGTCCAGAATTGGTTGCAAAACAAAACCTCCGAAGATGTCAGTCTTTAAAAAGATTCAACCAGAATATGAGATTTTATCAGTTATTATGTCGTGCGTAGGTTTGCCTATTATGCTTGCCAACTCGAGCAAAGACAAATCACTCGACGAACTTTTGCAACAAACCGGTGGATTCGAAACCGCTGTTTACAAGATACCGGAATATCGTAGGAGGATGCTCAGACGTTTACATGCTTGGAACGCTAACGGAGTATTCGATCTTTGATACATTTATTACATTTGTATTAAATATTTTAAGAGTTGCATCAATTACGCTTTGAATAATACAAACGTATATCTTCTATAATGTTCGATCCTTGGTGTTTTAATCTAACTCAAGTGGATTTATCAGGATTTGTAATCTCTTGAGACTCAGCTTTGCTCTCGCAGATCTTTCACATTTTCTGTATTTTTTAAAAAAGTTTTACATATAACTTTTGTGGATCTCTCATAATTTTTTATATTCAGAGTTGTCAGCACGACTTGTAAAGTCGTGGAATATTCAATATACGAGGACAATTCGGATTGAGTGTGATAAGTGGCCTAGCGTAGCTCAGTGGTCGATTGATAATCGAAAGTTCCCGGCTTAAACGTCCGACATTTTTTTCGGATTGTTCCTCATGTATTTTCCTTTTTCTGGGTTGCAGACTTTTGTCAACTTTCCCAATATTTACGTTTATTTAATATTTAAGGAAGCTATCGCGGATCGACTTTACTTTCTTCGGGTTAAATTTCGCTATCATAGAATCGAGATGATGGATGCAACAGTTGTGAAAGTCCAGTGACAATTTTTTAATGCTAACCCTATAGCAATTTTGACTAAATCCAGCGATTAATTCAATTTTTTATTTCAAACCGAGAATTAAAACCAAAAAAGTTAAACCTTCTCGTAAGCGAACACACGATGATTGTTGCCTGGGAAAAAGAGAACGTTAAATACATACTTCTCGTTCATATAAACGATAAGCAATAGCGCACTGTTTGTTATCAAATGACATAGGTTCATATTCGATATAAAAATACCAAGCATAACGATAATCCAACTGCATTTATTTATTTACTTTTTAAGAAAATAACAAGTCGGTCGTTTACAAAAGTAATTAAACATTGCATTTATTAATCACCACAAGCATGCAAGTAACAGGTATCCAACACAACACATTTCATCATACGAATCGTCAAGAGGGATTGAAAGTAAACATATATTACAATGGTTTGGAAAGAGAAAATTCTTCTCTCGAAAATAAAGGTGAAGTTTGGAATGTTTCGAAGTTCAAATGTCTTTCTATGTTCCTGGCACCTGCAAAAAAGTTAATAAATCTTCGACCCACATAGCAGCATCGAAGATGGATCTAACCAAAGATGACAATATACTTATTATCTTTTAGTACATCCGTAAACTTACGTTAAAAATTTACTTTAATCATATTCAATCCCTTAAAGTATAGTAACGTACCAGTATGTCACCTATTTCAATTCGATTTTTCATGATTTTCACATGTTTTTTAAACACATGCGACGATTTTAAAAGCATATTTAGGTTCCAGGGAGATGAATTACTAATAAACAATTATTATTAAAGATTAGATTTTCATCTAAGTGAATGTTATGAATAAACAAAGAGCAAAAAACGTATTTTTTACTTAATAAAAGTAATTCTGACTAATCAACCAGGTAAACCGTAAAAAAAAAATTAGTAGAAAGAGGTTATTGCGGTGGCCGATTACGAATATGAACTCAACAATAATAAATTCAAATTGGCGTACCAAAATGCAAAAAGTGACTTAAATTGGATGAAACTCTGTACTCGGGAGTTTTTGAGGTCGCTGATTACGACTCTGAACTCAAAATTGATAAATTCGTAATGATGGATCGAGAAGAGCGACCGAAGATCAAAGTAATTGCTGAATTCGTTCGGAATTTTAAACTCAGTATCGGGGAATCTTATTTCGAATCTGAAATAAAAAATGTTACTTACATTGCAAAAAAGGTTCACAATGTGTGTGACTTGATATTGGAAAAAGTATTTCCACTATTAATTCGCATTTGAGTATGCCATTTCGAATTACTGAATTTGGAGTTCAGATTTGAATCTGAATCAAGTCACTTTTTGTATTTTGGTCTGCCATATGGGATCCGCCATTTTGAATGATTGGATTTTGAATTCAGGTTTGTAATCAGCGACCTCAAAGACTACAGTGCATCAAATTTAAAATAAATCATACGTAAGGAAAAACGTATGCTTCAATGAGTAAAGTACGTACTTGTATATAATAAATTCTTTTCATGTAAACATAAATTACTAGATTTAAGTGTCAGGATACTTAAAAATTAAATAAAAATTGTGTGACGTCCAGTCATATCATCTAGAAAAATGTATAGAGGTGTGCGCTAGACTCCAAAAATTCGAACAGATCTATTATGAGAACAACCTCGATCGATCGTGCTCAGTCTTGGCACACAAGTAGGGCATCACGACTCATTCTTTGGTAGAATGTTCGCTAAAATTGAAAATAGAGCGCGCAAGCTCCACCTAGATAGAAATATAACGGTACGGGGACTACACGATGGCGGCACGGAGCGGCCCGGCACGACGGTACATGATTGCTTTCGTGCCGTCATGACATTTCGACAGCACGGTGTATCAATACTGCGTCTGCACGGTTGCAGCACGTGTAGAACCTGACGACTTACCGAAGCCGTACGGTCACGGTATTGGCACGTTGTGCTGTCGAAATTTCGTCCTGACGTGGACGTACATGACGGTAGAAGCCGGTAACTGTCACAGCACTTTTTTTTTACTAGACAACTTTTGTACATTATCAGCTAATCGATCTAAATAACTCTTTATAATTGCAAATACGCTGTAGATAGTTTGGCCAAAATGGTCAAGGCTCGAATTTTATGGGATAAAAATTTTTACAAAAAAAAAAAAACAACGTGATGGTACTTTCACAAAACTTGATATAGTTAAAAGTTTCTACACAAATAAAGTACCATTCAGTGATGTTTCGTACAGAACTTCGTATAAATACGTAAAGTGGTTCAGCTTTTAAGAGATTTTAAATAAATATTTTAAGAGATTTTGGCTACACGACGTTATTATTCAACAATGACTGTGCAATCACCATTATTGTAAAATTCAACTTTGCGCATAGCTGCTTCATTATTTTTAATTTTTCTTTCATACTATCGGGATACTTAAATAGATCAACATTCTTTCTTACACTCAATGCTCACAAATTCATATCGATCATTGTTTATCGAATTTTGAATACAAGTTGCACATTGATGAGTCACACTTGCTTCCTGTTCGAGCTGCTTTATTCTTTTTTCTAATTTTGTCCTTGTTTCTTCGAGCTCATTCTTAATAATTGTTCGTAACTTTTCACTTATCTCGTACATTTTTTTCAATCGAAGAAACTGCTCTTGGTTATTACTCTGTTCGGATGTTATGTTTCTTTCAAATTCCTCTTGTAGATACATCAGACTTTCCTCGTTGTCGAAATCTTTCTCGGTATTGAAATCCTCATTAAATTCCGTCTTTATGTCTACCGATTCTATTTTTATCTCCATATTTGCCGCGTTCAAGAGATCTTGAGTTACTTCATTTTCATGGAACCAATTTTTTGTATCGGGGTCGTTTGTAGCTATTGAAGAAATACTTTTTTGTAGGTCGTCTCTTTCAATGGCCGGAATCAATATTTGAGCTGATGCATCTTCTGAAATATGGAACAAGAAAAAGTGTTAATAGTAGTTTATGCTATAAGTGCGCGAAGTGGCGCATTTCTTGACTATCGTCAAGTTGCAACAAAGCCTTAAAGCGAATGTTGGAAAGTCACAAAGCCTACTTGGAAACTTCAATTCAAGAGAAATGTAAAGTTGAAAATGTGATTATTTTTTTTTATATTAGAATTTTTAAGAGTACGACAAACTCTATTCGAAGAAGCTTATAGTTGATTCACCTTTATTTATTAAAGTAATTATGAATTGACAAGAATTTTTTCTCTGTCAAGTATCAAAAATATAATGATGAAGTATAATGTTTATAAGTTATTCATTGTCCGTGAAAATGAAAGGAAACATTTAAATAATTATTAAGAGTTAGATTCAAGTCTTTTGTTGGATATTTAATATGTGAAGATATATCAATTTGTTTATTTATTGTTGTTTTCTATTTTTAATGGAGACGTGGTCAGAATTTGTGATTGATCTTGAGCAATCTTGACAATCTTTGATGGCAAGGCATTTGAACTCTCACGTGTGTCACCTTGTTCAAAATGTTGATTTTGTCGAGACGTCGATGGACCAGCATTTTCTTGATCTCTTATATGAATATTTTCGCCTGTTTTATCACTCATTCTTCGATTTTTCCCTACAGAATTGTCAATATACCCTTCGGAAACTTGATTAGATTTCCAACCTCCATGCTGTTTCAATATAGTGCGATCATCTCCAGCATCAGTGAGTAAAGTCGCAGATGTTCGACGAAAACTATGTCCAGTATAAAGTTCAGGTTCTGGTAAACCAAGATAGGTAGCAATTATTTTCGGCATATTTCCAATTTTGTTTTTACCAATGGGCTGTTGTGTACATTTTCCCTTTTGGTAGTTCACAAAAAATCTATCGCTTTTTGCATTTTCTGGACGTAGAGTCATATATTGTTTGACAATGTGATAAAATTTGTCTGTAATTGTGAAGGATCTTTCCAAGTGTGTTTTTGTTTTTGGTAGCTTCACTAAAATCAT
Source organism: Cylloceria caligata (assembly GCA_963942595.1). Classification (NCBI taxonomy): domain Eukaryota; kingdom Metazoa; phylum Arthropoda; class Insecta; order Hymenoptera; family Ichneumonidae; genus Cylloceria; species Cylloceria caligata. The sequence continues at coordinate 5,630,888 of OZ012708.1, read as the reverse complement.
TGAACTCTCATACTCTATGACATCTTTTACCATCATATTGCATTGCTCTTCTCTTCGACAAGAACCATTAACACCAAAAATTAAAACAACCTGTCAATTATTACAAATATTATATTTATAAATTAAAAACCATATCAATAAGTGGATATGATTTTATTTTTACCTTAGTTGCTAAGTATTGGTGATCGGGTGCATCATTCAGAAATCTTTGCACCTCTTCTGCCGAGAAAACTTTTGATTTCTTACTTTTGAAACCGGTATTTTTCTTTTTCAAAAATGCAATGAGCTTAGTATACGTCTTTAGATTAATATTGTGGTGAATTCTTAATGTGCTCTTCAGCATAGAGTAGTGTGGCCACAACGACGATGGTTTCAAAGATGACGTAAGCTCATTGAAATATGTGAGCAATACATTTTCCGAAAAGGACGTAGCGTTTTTTTTTCGCTTCCACTCCATGAACTTGTGATAGATTGCCATGTACTTGTCTTTAGATTTATCGGGCAGTAGATTTCTTGCAACATTATTAGCTGTTTCAAGAAGTACTGGCGGTGTCACAGGTCTTGTTAGGTTATCCATTATGAGATTTATTTTTAACGCGTAATGACGTTTCTGTCGCCTCGAGTATAGTCGCGCTCATAAATTTATTGGTCGTGACATCTCGTTGCAAGGTAAAGTTAAAACAGTGAAATTATATAGCACTTTAACGCACTAGTGCAGTAAAGTAATGTGGACAGTGGGAGTACGTTAATCGGCCACTTTAACCACGACATGCAGCGCTCGAGAAGTGAACTTTCCAAGCAAGTGTTGCATAAAGTCTATAAATTTGATTATTAAGGGGATATCCTAGTGTAACCAACGTCCAAACAGGCCAATTTTCGGGAATTTATTTCGGAAAAACTACAAATGCAATATTTTAAATTTTTGAATATGTTTTTATTTACAACTTAAGGAGTATATATAAAAATTTTCATTAAAAAATATTTTAATTTTCACACATTATTCTTCTTCGCATCGGCTAATGTTTTCCGTGCGCGATCGCTCGGTGTACACGATTTTTCAAAAAGAGCTGGTTTGAAACAGAAAAAAAACTGTCCTCATTAACTACATGGTATTAGCTATGACGTGACAGAGAGCTTTTTCTTTTTTCATCTTAGGTTATGAGAAAAAAAATTCCTGAACTTTGTCGCAATTTTCAGAGTAATATATGCGTGTTCTTATTATTAATATATATTGCAAAAAAAAACGTATTGGCAAAATCGTCCGTCACGTCGAACGTGTATTCCTCTGAACATGTGTATCAAATTTCAAGTCGATTCATCAATCACAGCCTGAGATATCGTGTACACCGTTTTGAAAAACGTAGTTTCGAGAAAAACGCATTTAAAGTGTGAGCACTAGTTTTTTTGTGAAATCAATCAATTTACATGTCATACCGTTAATCTGCCATTCCTGCCTCATACAGTGGACCTTCCTCCTCAAGGAAAGCTTCTTCAAGGGCTGATCGCATCGTTCTTCGTTGGATACGGTCTTCTTTTGAGGCCTCGAGTGACCTGCACTTATTGGCACTTCCACCGAACGTGTTTTTAATTTTTTCGCGGAGGTACATGTTGATTCAGTTTCTCGCTCGAATGAATGTCGGTTGGGTATCGCTGGTCTTTTTTTTGCTTCGACAAGGCCGTCCAGAACTTGAACGCCCACCCTTCTTATCACGGAACGTTCGATACATTGTAAGCAATTTGGGATTCTATGAAAGGATGTGTACTGTGGCACAGTAAAGAGCAAACTGACTGTTTGACTGCCGACACGCTATACTACACTTATATATACTATTCAGACGACAAAACTATTTTGGGTGACTCATTTCTATAGGGCATATTCAAAAACCTAACCGTTATTCGCAGATATTCTATAGAAGGACGGGATCTCGGTGCCCGACGTTCTGCGTAACCAGACGGACAGTTTCGGTCGTCAACCTGCCTCAGGTAGTCATCTACCTGTCTCAGTCGTCAAATTCTTCCTTCGCTATAAACGCTATAACTCAAAAAGTACGTCGAAAATCTACATGGGACCTTTTGCATATTATTCTAAACACTTCAAAGTATTTTTTAAAGAAATAAAAACCATTTTTGATTTTTTGAAAATTTTACACTAGGATATCCCCTTAAAAGAGTCTCTAGCCAACGTTGAAACAAAGGATGAAACCTATTTGGCGAAAAGTATTTCTCAATTCTATCAAATGTCTCATTGAAAAGGAGCAATATTTAAGAACGGTTTGTAAGAAATTGAATTGACTTCAGTATTGTTCTGATAAGATTTATTAAGGGGGTATTACCGTCTAGAAACTTGTCGTCGTCTCCAGTATCTTTCAATTTTTTCGCTGGCGTACTGGTATGCTCAGTATCAGCTTCGAAAATGTATCGATTTCCTTGAAATTTTCTTTTTTTTGGTATCGGCTTACGTGCACAGCCACCTCGCTTGCCTTTTCGATCCATTTTTGAATTACGCACGTCTACTTCGTTTAGAGCGCAAAAATATACTGACTATTTGTAAGGATACCATGGGTATTGGACTGCAAGAGGGGCAAGGGACAGGGAAATTCCCCAAGCCGGTATACAATGGACACAACATGGTCGAGGCACTACTACGCAACCTTTAAGCCTGTGTAACTATGGGAGTTCTACGAATTTCAAATTAATATTTTTGATACACATTCTCAAAACCACAAATTATAAGAAAATGAAAAAAAAAATTCAATTGACAGATAAGCGTTAGTAGTGATAAACCGCTCGAACATGACATAATGATAGTTATGAATATCAATAGTAGCGTAAAGTAAATTAATGTAAAGTTAAGTTGTACATTAGAAAATAATACAACATTGTGAATAAGAGTATATATATATATATATATGCCTACTTGAATTATCTTCAACCTCATGTAATCGTCCTGATAATTTTTTTGCAGCCGAACTCGTGTATTTTGTTTCACTCTCCATTTTATCTGGCCTCTGAAGAGGCTTCTTTTTTTTTAGGACGTGAACATCGTTCATTTTTACTGCCTTTACGATCTAGACAACGCCGTTTCAACATTTTCGAAAATCACAAATACGACACACAACTGCTCGCTTCGAACGATCAAAGAGAACTAACTTTCAATTTCAGAAAACTGAATAAATGCGCATAATGATTTATAAACGTCCCAACACATACTGTAGGATAACTAAAGAATCGACAGGCTAAAAGACTCCGAAGGTAAAGGCCAGCTGCCTCAAATAAGTCTGCGCAGGTAGGCGTGCATCAGGCCCTCTCGTTGGGCAGTCGGGTTTTCTATAATAACTCTCGATCTATAGGGAATTTTTACAATCGACTTTCACAGAAATACGCCTAAAACTATAGAAAATAATAATCTGTAAAAAAAAAATCATTTTTTTGAAAATTCTGGACGTATGTAAGGCCTTAAATCCATCTTCGGTGTCTTTCATCGGTGTTAAAATCATTGTGGTCTTAATTGGCATAAAGGGAGCTTCAAACGTACATTTCTGCATCCTTTTTGATGCTACTCCTTTGTAGCATGTAAAGGTATGCTTATGTGTCTGTAATTTAATATTATCAGATGCCTCTGCTGCAGATACTGATATGAGGAAGTCTATGAGATCGATGGCTTTATTATAATCTTTTCCAAGGGTTTCTTCAGGAGCATTGTCTAGCCAAGCTGAAATGTGCGCATGAGGACTTCCCCGATGTTGAAATTCGATCCTCTTGAAATAATGCAAAATTCTGTATTTCTTGAAAGGGCTAAAGCTTTTCAATTGCAGTATTTTCAAGAGAACGTTAATCAATTTATTGAATTATATAGCGCAAGTAACGGCGTCTTCATTAATAGGTGTGCTCTTTTCTATAAAATGTAAGGTTGAAGCATCTTCAACGGATAATCCAGAATTATATTTCAAATTGTGCAATAATTGAAGTAACTTCGGCAATCCTATTTCGTTAGCACTTATTGTAAAAAAAAATTGTTGGATTGCCGTATTGCCTTATCATTGCAAACAGATCCTTTTTTCTTTCTGACCAATAATATACAGAATTCGGAATTGTGCGTAGAAAAGCCAAATTACTTTCAATACAGCCATGTATGTAATTTTCTGATTCTACTTGTTCTTTAGTGATAGTAGTACATTTTCCAATGTGTTTGAACGCAATAGAAAGCGAATCTCGTATTCTTATTCTCATTATTTTCATGGCCAAGTGTAACAAATGCTGAGGGGTAACTCCTCGTTGGTCAGATCATCTAAGCTCACTTGTTGTCATCATAAAAGGTGTGACTGTAACGCCATCACGAAAGGTTCTAAATTGACCCAAGTAGATTTGCGGAAAAGATAGCTCATCTGCGGGTTCATCAAATAATAGACTAATGGGAACAATTGCCTTCTTCAGGAGTAATGCTTAGGTACATATCGTCGTTCCACATTAATGTTTGTTGCTGTGCGACTAAGCTTTCGTCAATTGGTATTTTTTCAGAAATGTCATTGTCACCATCTTTATCGTAGATAATTTCATTTTGCACATGATCCTCGCCGTTAAAGAAACTATCATCAATCGTAATAGCATAAGACATGTAAAGAGGTGTATCTTTCAAGTATTGCAACCACGCTTTTATTTTTCTTATGTTGACTAAACCATGAACATAGCTGGATTTGTGTATCTTCCTTCTCTTGATGTAAACCGTAATATTATAATCGTCATCTACATTGCGTGGCAATGTACGTACCATTGTATATACCTCTATCGGAACATTTATCACTTGCCCATAGATTCCAAATTGAAAGTGAACATGCCGAATTCTTCGAATTTGCATAAACGGGATTCTTGGAGATATAAGCCGTTCTGTTACCAAATCTAATGGAAATTTTTTAGATTTTCCGGAAATGGTGGATATTTAAATCCATTATATACCGAAAGTGGTGGAACACGATTCTTCTTAATTATTGTTAAGCAAGTTGAGCATGTTTTAACTTCTACTATACTATAGTATATCAATATTGAGAAGCATTGTTTTTATAAATTCAATATTAGGAGATGTGTCGTTTGTTAAGAAAAATTTTCAAGTCTTTTTTAAACCACAGTCTATCGCAAATGTCGCAAGCATGTCCAAAATCATTTTCAATGAAATTTTTTTTAAATTCTCGATGTGCGAAGTTTCGTTCGAAAGAAAAGTATGTTTGCACAGATAGATTATGTTGAGAATCCATATTTTGTGTATTATGTAGAACAGTACTTGAAGGAAAGTTTTTGAGTAATTGATTCATAATTTGTTGCTATTGGTTCATGTAAGTGTAGAACGTGCTTCATCTGAGCTGGTAAAGGAGGATCATTGGGCATTTTATCGTCATTATCTGAATGTGATACTGAAACGTACAGTTCATTACCTTTTAATAGACTAGCAGTATGAGTTGGTGGGACATATGGCACATCTCGTGTTGATGGTCCTGCTATTTGTGAGGTATGGTAATGCTGACACTTAGAAACATGCTTTGCAACTGGTTTTGAGGATTGATCCGTCTGTAGGTTAATCAATTTTGCAGCCCTTTTCTTATCTCTATAACGCTGACTTTTTTGTTTGTCCTTTTCTCTACGGCGTATAATCATTTCCTCCGTCTCAGTTGTTGTTGTCGTTAATGGTTGAGAATTAGGTGAACTAACTATTGCACTAGATTTCGTCTTCTTCTTATCTCTATATCGTTGACATCTAATTTTATTTTGCAATTTTCTTTTCTTTTCTATATTTTCATCATTTCTTTCTTGACTCATGTCACCATCGGAGATAACCGCTTCTACTAATTCGTCTTTAACTTTTTGTATTTTTCTTTTACCACCGTCTGAAGACATATTCAATTTTTTCCACGTAGTATGGATCTAAACAAATGGAAAAGTGGTATTGAAAAACACTAATTATTTTACAACATTTTTCGCAAAACACGTATTTTATGTTTGATAACTGCAACTAATAAACAATCATTTCGGAAAAATCAATCTTGCAATATGAGAACATATAATCTAAAATGAAAATTTTTATGAAGATTTTTTTGATTATGACTACGCGATTTTTGCAACTTAAAATTTCAATAACATGAGGCGATAAACAACTATTTTGTTGAGTAATGTATATATTTTTTAACCGGAAATTTCAACAATACATGCTAATAAACGTCAAATTTCAAATGAAAAAGAACATTTTACAATAAAAAATTTCGACAACAGAAACTAATAAACAATAACTTTGCATTAGTAACCATATTTTCAGAGTTCGACTCATAAATCTAATATTATAAAATTTTACGGAATTTGTAATTTGGAAATTCGCGGCAAAAGTATGATTGAACAACTAGAAATTTGTTTGACCACGCTAATAAAATAACCTATAAGCCACTATGAAGTACCCATTGAATGACGTATGGCAGAGGTTAAATATCAAAGACAAAATTGCCTAACGACATTTATACGAATATTGACAATATGTATACATGCTTTGTTTATGTTATTCATTTTTCTATATTAAAATAGTAACACGATAGATACTCACCGTTGTATAATCAATGCACCGTATACACACTTTAATCTTTCCACGCAGTCAATTTAATCATACTTCTATACATCCACACTGCACTAATATTCCACTCTTAGAATAATGTAAAATAGTCCAGATGAGCAATAAACTGTACGTAGATACGATGTTTTACAATGTATAACCTTCCACGAGGACTGAAGACACGAGTTAATAATGCATATGCTATGTGCTGGCGTCCTCGCTGCGCGCGCACCCGTCACAGTTACAGATATACCGTTACACTAGCATGTCGGTGACGCGACGCACGATATTTTACCCACGCAAGAATCACTCGACCTGGCCTAAGGAGTGGGGAGCATGTCGGTGACGCGAACGCACTATATTTTACCCATGCAAGAATCATTAAACAAATCATATATATTAACCACCAATATCGACGTGTCAGATGGGTTAGCGAATGGTGCTACAGGAAAATTGGTCCACATAGAATATAATGGTGAAACAGGTCGTCTATGGCTAGAATTCCCGGAGTCAACGAAAACTGGTGAGAAGATACCTAAGAAAGCTGCTGCGTCAATACAAAGACACAACCTCAGTCGACTGGCTGTTCCGATAGATCGAAAAACTTCTACAATTCCACTTGTTGCGAATAAAACGATTGTCGCAAAACGCAATCATTTCCCGTTAGTGTCAGCATGTGCTATAACAATACACAAATCTCGGGGAGGTACATTCAGTGAGATTGTGTATGAGTATGAGAAAACTCACCCTCAAGAGCTCGTATACGTAGCGTTATCACGTGTTACCAGTATTAAAGGTTTATATATTATTACTAATAATGGAGATCAACGATTTTATCATAGGTGACGCAGAGCGGCATTTCTGATGGGCTTGCAAGCGGAATTCGAAAGGTTTTCATTGTACAGACTGCAAACAATTGGAAGATTATTGACAGAATTAATTACAAATAGATCAGAAATGTCAATCTTCTCATTTAATTGTCAAAGTCTACGTGCTCATGTAGCAGATATAAATTCGGATAAAATTGCAACAAAATCAAATTTCTTGATACTTTCTGAGACATGGTTGGATAATGACGATCATATTGATATTCCGAATTTCGATATTCTGGTGAAATTTAAACGCGATATTAGAGCAGGTGGAGTAGCGATATATCACAATACGAATGATAGTGCTCGTATTGTTACTCCACAAATGGATATAAGTACGCATCAAACAGAATCATTGTCCGTACATCTTTCTAATATAGGAGAAATGTGTGCTTGTCATAGCACCTTAGAAGACGGGCAAATGGTTCTAATTGTTGCTATATAGTTGCTATTTCTCCAAATGAAGCAATAGAATCTATCATCGAATTCATTCACGAAAATTTAATTAAATATAAGCCAGAGGTGTCCATGATACTTAAAAAAAAATTCCACGAATTGCCAATGATTTTAAGTGGAGATTTTAACATACATTTTGCCGAACCAACTTCATTGCCTTTAATAGAATTTTTAAATAATACCTTCAGTTTACAAATGTCAAATAACAGAAATGAGCCAACAACAAGATCAGGAACTACCATAGATGCAGTATTTCAAAGATTTTTAAATAAAATTCCAACCAAAACATTTGTATCTTATTTTAGTTACCATAAGCCGTTAGTAAAATGTTTGGAAATTGACAATGATGAAAATAATGATAATATATGAGTTAATTTTACCGATGTAAAAAACTATATAATAAAAAATAATTTTTATATTAAATATAGCGATTTCTATATTTCATAAAATATTACCTCCAGTCACATTGTTTATCTCTCTCACTCTCCCTCTCCCTCTTGGGGCAATAAATAAGAAATTAATCAATCTCTCCCTGTCTCTTTGCTTACCTCTTCATAGTGTCTATGTCTCATTCTCTCGTAAATTACCCAGATTACAAAGTTTCCCTTCTACCGCATGTGAATTGCACTTTTTTTTTCGTTTCATAACATAGAATTCACAACGTCCCAAAAGAAGTTTCACTTCAAAAATCGAATTTTTGAATTTTCTAGACGGTAATACCCCCTTAATGTAAATATATATTAATATTGAATCCCGAAGGTCATTCACTTTGTCAATAACTATTTTGGTCTCTTAGAATTCTATCACATTCTTGCTAGATATATTTGAGAAGACGGTGAGATAACTATCTGTACAACTAAAGTTTCATCGGTATCTTTCTAGACATTTTAACGCAGTATCGGAGCCTACTTTCCTTCCGTTATTGCTTGTTAAAATGTTGGTATAAGATCTAGTGTGCATGCCGATCGTACTGGCGGTATGATTGGCGACGCGACTGGACGATAGCGAATTGTAAATTACGTAGCGTCGGAGATCTCATATTTCTAATGAAATTACGTGCGTGTGAGAATTAAATTTGAAGCTTGCGAATTTTTTAATACACATTTCTGTCTATTCAGCAGCTATACGGAGCCTGTTTTTTTGACCACTACTATATGTAAAATGGTAAAATGGTTTTTTCTCGACTACGCTGAAATGACCACATTGCACGCGTACAACGCGAGTCGAAAGTGGCACTTTCCGAGCTATGACTAGTGCGCATGCGCACATGACCAACAGCTGCTATTTTTCTACCGTAAAGCAAAAAGGGTTACTTTTCTCCCCTAGGGCAAAAACTAAAAGACTGCCCGAGCGAGAAACGAGGCGCTCGGGATAATAATGATAAGAAGCTTTCGTACGGAATATCCAACGAACGTTTTGGAATTGCCAATGGGATATAACGTCTTGATCATTGACCTTGTGAATTGAATTCGGCCAAAAACGTTCCATGCGTTTTAAATTTCCAATTTTCAACATTTAAGGTTATCGATCACGGTTTATTATTCAGTTGACTAAGGTTTTTTTTTCAAGCAGCGGGGGGCCTGCCCCCCCCCCCTCCGCAGCACCAGAGCTTCGGCAATAAACGCTTCGCGACCTAAGATATAGCGTGAGTGGAGCGACCGTATTGTCGCTAAATTTTATTAACTTACATTGATTGTAACAATAATAGCGCTGCTGCATACACAACAATGTGCTAGTTTTAGCGAAGGCGGAAGAAAAATATCGTATGCTACGTGGGAGGAAGCCCGATTGCAACCTCGTGTAATAGCTGCCCCCGCTGCGCGCGGGCAGCTAAAGTGACGCTCGAAATCGGGCACTTTCCTCTCTTGTAGCATAATGTACTATTTTATCCTGGCTGCGAATAAATAAGTGAATAAATAAATAAATAAATAAATAAATAAATAAATAAATAAACAGACCTTCGAGGACTTCTTCACGATTTGTAATGTTCCATTTAGGTACATCTTCATCTCCGACTAAATCATCCTCTCTGTTGTATAATGTGGGCGTTGCATTTCTTCTCAGTTTCTTCGTACCATCTTGATGCTGCTTTTCCCACATCTCAGGTGCAAAGTGTAACTGAAATAGAAATGAAGCATTACGTATAGCATAATAATTGTAATATTCGTGTTAACAAAAAAAAAGATTCAATAAATAAAAAAAGGATGCGTGGAGTCCACGTATACGACAGAAATGAAACTTCTTGCTAATTAGTTGTAAATGGAGATAAATTATTAGTATTTTTTTATTCAAGAAGAAATTATAATTGGTAATAGTAAGGATGCGGGTATGATCTGAAATGAAAAACCAATTAAACATTAATGCTTTTAAATATATTTTACAAGAAATTCGTTATTTAATTTGACAAAGTCATGAATCAATTATGGTAATTAGTTCCTTTTTTTATGAATCTGTATCCGTAGAATTTTGACAAATGAATGCAATAGTACATGTGATATTGGAGATATCTGTACTGCAAGATGTCATCTTGCTAATGGAGGATTCGTGTTAATTGTTGCTGTGTATATATCACCTAACAAGAAACTTGATGATATCATCGAATTCCTTCATCACGTGTTGTTATCATTCACACCAGGTGATGCAGCATTACTGAGAAAAAATTGGGGGACTCTACCAATGATAATGAGCAGTGACTTGAATATCCAGTTCTCCAAACCTAACAGTCAACCTCTCATTGACTTTTTGGCTAGAGAATTCAATTAAAAAAACAACAATAATGTAAATACTCCAACTACCGGGTACAACAATTGATGCTGTATTCTCTAGGAATCCAGAAAATATTAAATCCCAAACGTTCGTATCGTATTTTAGCTACCATAAGCCAACTGTCACTATGATAGACACTGATAATTCTACGGATACAGATTCATGAAAAATAACGAACTAATAACTATAATTGATTCATGACTTTGTTAAATTTAATAATGAATTTCTTGTCAAATATATTTGAAAACATGAATTTTTAATTGATTTTTCATTTCAAAACATACCCGCATCCTTAGTTATTTATTACCAATTATTATCTCTTCTTGAATAAAAAAAGGGTGCGTGGAACGCCAGGCGTTAGAAGTGAAACTTATTAGGTTAGAGATGAAGCTCATTTTATGCATTGCTTGTTGTATTTGTACTCGATTATTGTTTATTTTTAGGATTACGATTGTTGAAAAATTGTTTATCAAATTCATCATGAGCAGTTCGAAATATTTGAAATTTCGTGTAGGCACGGGTAGGTCTATTTCCAGATGTTGATGGCTCCACTGTATCAGGTTCATTCCGTTGATCTCTCATACCACGTGTATTTTCACTTGTAGACGGTACCCTTGAGTCAGTGGCATTTAAATCCTCTGTATCACTTACTGTATCGTCACCTATCGATGCATTCAGTATATTTGAAGTCGATGGGAGGTTATGTTGTCCACCGTTTGCTTTTAACGCCTTCCGCCTGGCTCGATATTCTCTGTCTCTTTCTGCACGAGTTTTTGGCGGTTTTTTGGGTGGTTTATTTGCTTTTTGTCGTTGCCTAAAGGCTCGCATTTTTTCCGCACTTGTCATTTTCTTCATTTCACTTATTTCAAAACGGAAATTATTCTGATAAAAATTCACGCGTGTTTAGTCTAATACGAAAGCGTCTACTAGTTCCTTACGCTACGTACCAATACAGTACGCCAGGCGCATGCGCATAGAGTGTGTCTGCCGTATGCAAAGAAGAGAGTAGAAATGATTCTCTCTCTCTTTCTACGCAACTGCTAGTTGGGGTCGGAGAAAGGGCACGTAAACACACCCTACACACTGGTATGTGCGTAGAGTATGTATGATGAAGTGGAAGAGTCGCCTCTACTATCTCTGTCGAGAGAGGTTAGAAGCGACGCTCTCACTCTTCCCTCTCAGCTCCCTGTTAGAGGGGGCTTCCCCTCACGGGGTCACTCATTTTCGTCGTCCGGTTCGAACGAATTTACTGCCCTACCGGGCCTAAAGAAATTTCACTTCAAAAATACTAATATTTTATCTCTATTTACAACTAATTAGCAAGAAGTCACTTCTGTCGTGCGTGAACTCCACGCAGCCAAAACTATTATCTAAATTTTTTCTGCAATTCTTTCCCTACATTTCCGTGGGCTGTGGAATCACTGTATGGCAGAATTGTGTTCGTAGGATCACATAACTTATTTTCTGGTGGTATTTCCATAGGTACTAATAATTCTTGTGGTGACGCGAAAGTCGGTATGTAAGAATTCTCTGTTGAGCCACTTGCATTGCCTGCATTCAATAATGCCTTTTTTCGAGCCCTGTACTTTCGCATCCGTTCACTGGCACTTTTTGGCGCCTCTTTTGGCAATTTATTTCCGCGTTGTCTCTCATAATACGCCCTATTTGTTTCTGACTTTTTCTTTTTTTTATCCATGATGTTAAATGACGATCTCTATTTAATATAAAAAAACGAAAGAACAAAAAACACTCCACTGAAAAATAAATTGCACTTATCAAAGTCAATCTCACAAGTCTATAAGTCCTTTTGACATTTCAAATCATAGTATTTACACAACAAAAATGAATTACACTTATAAACCTAACCTCACAAGTCTTTTTTACATTTTAAATCACACTATTCACATAAAAATGCATTATACTTATGAAATTAATTGCACAAATCAATAACTCTTTTCTACACGAATAAATAAATTGTAGATACTTCAAACGAAATAGTCAAAATATGGTAGCGTCAATGGTTTGCCGTTACGAAAACTGAGGAATAGTCAAACATAGGCAGCGTTACAAGAATTCAGTAGCATCACTGCTGTGTCATATCTACCCCTCCTCTGCTGTCGCCCCTTTCGACCGCTCGCGCATGCATCGGAGTGGCATCGCCTGTGAGGCACTCTCCTCCACTGCCCCCCCCCCCCCCCCCCCCCCCCCCCCGTCACGTATCGAGTCATTCCCCACACGCGATCTTAATTATCGTAAATGCTAGAAAATTGTTGCCCCCTCAGCAAAGAAGTTTCACTTCATTCTTACCTCGCACAGAGCTGAATGTTTCGTCGATGACCAATTCTTTTTGTTTACATATTGCTCCCACTTCTGCCGAAGGGCTTTGTCTCGAGGGAAATAACACATCTTTATGCCTTTAGTCGATCTGCTTGGGCAAGCTACACATCGTGGCATATTTTTTCCTTGGCTAAAACATAAATACATTTTATACACATTGACAATAGAAAAGTTATTTTCGGAATTTCTGTGAATTATTAAAATTTTTTAAGTTTTCCAACTATTTATCAAAGTACAACTTTGTGAGGTTAAGGTATTTTATTATTCTATGAACAATTATTATGTTCGTATTATCGAGATTTACTTTATGCAATATTCTTGCCTATGTACGCAAACGAAATGTTTTTTTTTTTAATTTATATTCACCATTGTAACATCGAGTTAACCAGAGTTACTAGTTTCTCTATGGCTTTCTCTATAATTTTCTTCTCATCAGCGCGGCACTCCACATCATTCTCTTTCTCATTCTATCTTACCCACAGTTACAGCGGAAACAGTTTCTGAATGCTTTACAAACACGGACCTAGGTCAACCGCTCGACCAGGTCGAGCTAATTTCAGTCTGAATTATGTATTTTTGTTTGGATTATCATTTAAACATCTTTGACATATCACAAACAAACAAACACAAAGGTATCATTCGGATGGAAATTAATTAGACTTTTCAATTTGTGCCAATTGAGCTTATGCGGCAGATGATTGGTTAACCTTAAATTCAAACTAGAAATTGGAACAAACAATTGGGAATTATTGAGAATTAAACTGCTGGAGAAAAAACAAAAATGTATTTTGTGTTACCGTTTAGTCTTTTACATGCTGACTCACTTATTCACAATTACATTTCCATACAGGAAGCAGCGAATCGGAGAGTAGCACTATTTTATCTGGACTCTGTATTGAGGAAGAAACTACATTGATGATGAGTACAGTATTTTATGCTGTGCTATGTTGCAACGAAAAGGTCCAATCCGAATTTTGATTGCATGATAAAAAAAAAATTATTAACAAATTTATTTTCGCAAAATTTAGAATTAACAATAATAATTCAGAGAACATTTTTTTTATCAATAATAACGCCAGAAATAAACGTTGGAAAAGCCGAAAGATTCAAAATTTTATGGCCCTGGAGAAACGCGTTGCCATTGGTTAAGTAACGTGATATACGTTACGCTCGCTCGACTGTGCCTAGCGATACCTAGAAGTACCTAACAGTGTTCGATTGTCGTTCAAAATGAACGAAAAGCAGTGAAATCCAAACGGCAAATAAATAATAAGAACATTTTGCGAAAAACAATTCTTGAAATTTACCAGAAATCAACTTTTTCGCAATTTTTCGATTCCGATAGTATTTCGTCCAGTTCCGCTTGATGGCGTCTTTTCTTGGCGATTGGCCGATGATCTGTATTAGATCGTTTTCGATTTGGTTGACAATTGAAATAATGTGGCACGACGTTAGCCTTCAGCTTGACAGAACCTCCCATCATGGAAAATCGTATGTAATTGTCCATGTCCTCTTTGAGATCGAAATGATCTTGGCAACAGAAAAAGTTTGATTTCGTTGGCGTGTCCGGACGTCCAGCCGCGTTAAACCAAATTTTTTTCCTTTTTTCGTCGTTTGGCACACAACAAAACACTTTATCTGGTGTACTTTTCGTTGTATTTTTGCACAACGGCACAAAACAATAACGATAACTCTTATATATTTTCGACATTTTATTTCGCAACAGGAAATCGAAAATTCGTCCCGTACACGACCGTTCAGCATGGGATATACGTTAGAAGTGACGCCCTCCACGCGCAACGTGATGTCACACAGTAGCTCGGGTGCGCTCGAGTTTTTCCGGAACGTTCGAGTAGCCGGAAACCGCTTTAATTTTCAAAGGGCCATAACTTCGTGTATAATGAATGGAAAATTACGAAAAAAAAATTCATCTGTGATTATCGTATACGTAGATGTTATAAAAAATGCGTGAGGCTCTCGCGCGTTAGAAGTGAAACGTCTTAGATTTTGGAAACTGTTGATTTTATGCATTGCTCTCTTTGCCTCTGTTGACGCTATTATTATTTCAGGATTAGGAAACGGTTATGTGGAATTTAATTGAAGAAAATCTCTCTTAATTAAATGAAATCTTACTTTTATTCATCAATTTCCATTAATTCATACTCTAAGAACGAAATCATGGGTTTATGATAGCTGAAGTATGATACCAATTATTTCGACTGTAAATTTTCCAAATAACGAAAGAATACTGCGTCGACGGTAGTGCCTGATCTGGTTGTAGACTGACCTTTCTGCATTAGGTTCATTTCGTTGATCTCTTATACCACGTGTATTTGCACTTGTAGACGCTACTCCTGAGTCAGTGGCATTCAAATTCTCCGTACCACTTACTGTGTGTTCACCTAACGACGCTATTGATACATCCAGTATATTTGTCGTCGTTGGGAGGTTATGTTGTTCACCGTGTTCCTTTAACGCCTTCCGCCTGGCTCGAAACTCTCTATTTCTTTCTAAAGTAGTTTTTGGCGCTTTTTTTGGTGGTTTATTTGCATTTTTTCGTTTTCTAAAGGCTCGCACTCTTTCTGTACTTGTCTTTTTCTTCATTTCACTTGTCATACAACGAAAATTGTTGACTAATAAATATTAAAACGTGCTCAGCTAACGTACATTACAAAACGCAAGCGTCTACTGAGTACTGATTCCCTATGCTACGTATTAACACAGTACACGCGACGCATGCGCGTAGACTGTCTATGACGTATGCGACAGAGAGAGTATAAATTATTGTCCCTCTCTTTCTTCCCAACTACCGGTTGGAATCGGAGAAAGGGAACCGTTTCGATTCTCGTCTCGACAAGCCAACTCGTGTACCATGATTAAAGAAAATGCTACTTATACACACAGACGCACTGCGCATGCATGTGAGTGCGTATGACGCATTTGACAGAGAGAGTAGAAATGATTCTCTCACTCTTTCCTTTTAACTATCGTTTGAAGTCGGAGAAGGGGAAGCGTTGCACTTTTTGTCTGATCCAGACCAATTTGCCCTACCGCGCTTAACCGTTTTAGTGCCAGGGGTTTTTAAGAATCCGTGTCGGATTGTGCCATGCAGCGCGATAGCGCTTCGTTTTGACGATCGTGACCAAACATCGCGACACAGTTCACCACAGTACGTGGTTGTTTTTTGTTGTTTTTTTTTATCTTGTAGCTTGTATTTGAGTAATCGATGCTTTTGTTGATTCGCTATTGAAATAAAATATGTATATGTATATATAAATATATATATGAGGATATGATATGTATATAAATATGTATATGTATATGTGTATTTTGTTGTTAACTATAATTCACTGAATTTTCATTGCACACAAATTGCGTTTTGTTTTCAATTTGAAGAATATTATGGAAAAAGTAGAAAAATTAAATTCACATTTTTCCAACTTTTTTCTACTATTTACTCACATTTATGACTAAATATAGCTTTTGGTAAATAAAAAAGTAAAAATTTGGGAAAAGCCACAAAACGATATAATTACCGTAGATCTAATAATTTTTTTAGGTCTTTACCTATGGGCTTGTCATCATGAAAAAATATGGAAAATTTTTGTTTTTTATACAAGAATTTACTGTAAAATTTAAAACCAAAAAAAAACGTCCTTTTTGAAAAATCACTATTTTGCTATCTATTTTGTTACCAAACTAATGACGAAAAAAATCTAAAAATTTCTGTACAGTGTTTTTTTATATTGCCCTATAACATACTAAAAGGAAAATAAAATACGAGGGAAAAAACAGGTCATTTTCACTAAGAATGCCTCATATAGAGGTTATGACGCGCACGGCTTGTTAAACTTTGAATAGTGAAGATAAGTTAGGACGCGCACGGCTTTGTAAACACATACGCATATACGAAAGCAGATAACCGAGCAATAACTTGTGTTTTAACAAGACTAGTAATATTAAATTTTGTTGACAAAAAACATAACACATTGAAGCTGATTTTGACTAGATTTGTACATGTAGTATTTCTCATTATTGAAGAACAGAGTATAATGCCTGCAGTATAACACTGGTACTTACCTGACTCCATCATCACTATCCTCAACTATCATCACTGAATCACGTTCACAATTCATTGTTCATTATTTATTAATAACAATAACTACATACGCACACAAGAATACAACTGACGCGCACGCCGCTTGGCTTTCAGCCTGCAATAATATACCTATACATAACGCGCACACCGCGTGGCTTGTATAGCAGAGTGCCGTACGCAGCTGACTGTCCCCACTCCGAGCGCTGAGAGAAAGAGAGAAAGAGAAAGAGAAAGAGAGAGAGAGAGACATAGTATAGCCGTATACGCTACTGCGGCCCGCCCCTCTCCAAGTGGTGGAGAGAGAGAGAGAGAGAGAGAGAGAGAGAGAGAGAGAGAGAGAGCGTGCTAACTATAGCAAAACTGTCGTGACGTTTTGCTATAGTCCAAATGTTACACTTTTCTCGGTCTAGCCTCCATCCTGCCAAGCGTATACCGTGCGATAAGGAACTTCGTTCCAATATCAAACAAATATAAATCATATTTCACAGAGAATATACAGTAGAAAGATTAATAAATTACTTACGCATCTGAATCATGATTTTTTGCTAGCAAGGTATTTAATCGAATACTTTGATTTTTTAATTTTTTTTTCCGTCTATATTCCTTCATATATCCAGCACGACTTGTAGTCGAGATGCTATAATATCAACATAAAATAAAATAATTTAGAAAATATTAATAAATATATATCAGCTAATAATGTTGATAATCTTTAATAAGTAAAATTAATAAGCGGTAAATGTAAATATTTATAATGTGATATGTTACCTTGGAAGATGGTCTGTATTTTGCCGCTGTAATTCAATGTTTTGTTTCATTATTGTTATATCGTGTAATGTTTGTTGTGCATCAGTTGAAGGTTTTTTAATTTCTTCATTAGATCTTTGTCGAAGATGGTCAGTATTTTTCAGCTGTATTTCAATTAGTTTGTTTTTTTTTTTTTTTTTTCTGTCACGATATTCTTTAGATCTTTGCTTAGACGTTTTAGGTTTTTTAATTTCTTCTAATTTTTCTCTCTCACGACATTCATCACATCTTTGTGCACTGATGTTTTGTACTCTTTTATCCTGTATTTTTTTTCTCTCACGATATTCTTTACATGTTTGCGCATTTGTTTTTTTTTTTGATCTTGTAGCTTGTATCTGAGTAGTCGATGCTTTTGTTGATTCGCTATTGAAATAAAATATGTATATGTATATATATATATATATATATATATGAGGATATGATATGTATATAAATATGTATATGTATATGTATATGTGTATTTTGTTGTCTGTTTGTGGAAAATTTATAGTTAATGTATTGATTATTAATTTAATTAAATATCGAGTTTAGTGATTATTGCCTAATTTCAGCTTTTTAACTATAATTCACTGAATTTTCATTGCACACAAAAGCGTGTTGTTTTCAGTTTGAAGAATATTATGGAAAAACAAGAAAAACTATATAACTATATAAAAAAAATTTCCAACGATTTTTCTTCAATTTTTCGAATTTTCTGGTAAATTGACTTTAAATTGACATTTTTCCAACTTTTTTCTACTATTTACTCACATTTATGACTAAATATAACTTTTGGTAAATAAAAAAGTAAAAATTTGGGAAAAGCCACAAAACGGCATAATTACCGTAGATCTAATTATTTTTTTTTAGGTGTTTTCCTATGGGCTTGCCCATCATGAAAAAATATGGAAAATTTTTGTTTTTTATCCAAGAATTTACTGTGAAATTTAAAACCGAAAAAAAACGTCCTTTTTGAAAAATCACTACTTTGCTATCTGTGACCAAACTAATGACGAAAAAAATCTAAAAATTTCTGTACAGTGTTTTTTTATATTGCCCTACAACATACTAAAAGGGGGAAAAAATACGAGGGAAAAAACAGGTCATTTTCACTAAGAATGCCCCATATAGAGGTTATGACGCGCACGGCTTTGTAAACACATGTAGTATTTATCATTATTGAAGAACAGAGTATAATGGCTGCATTATAACACTGGTACTTACCTAACTCCATCACTATCCTCAACTATCATAACTGTATCACGTTCACAATTCATTGTTCATTATTTATTAATAACAATAACTACATACGCACACAAGAATACAACTGACGCGCGCGCCGCTTGGCTTGTATAGCAGAGTGCCGTACGCAGCGTCGCAGCTGCCTGTCCCCACTCCGAGCGCTGTGAGAGAGAGGAGAGCGTGCTAACGTACTATAGCAAAATTGTCGTGACGTTTTGTTATAGTCCTAATGTTACACTTTCCTCGGTGTAGCCCCCATCCTGCTAAGCGTATACCGCGATAAGGAACTTCGTTCCAAAAAACGTATAGCATTATCACATAGCCAACACAAAAACGCACATGATACGTCCACTCCGATTTTGATTTAGATACGATGAACTGAGAAGTTTTTCTCAGAAAAACAGTTTTTATTCTTGACAAAATATCCACGAGTTATGGCCGAACGCCCCGCCAAGTATGAATGCTGCGGAGAGCGCTAGAGTTCCGGTTTACTACCAGGGGCTTCGGACTCGGTTAACCATAGAAAAACCGTAGATGTAGTAATGTATGTAAAACCGTAGGCAGTCTACTGTCGAAATTTTATTCAATTCTATTCGGTTTGTTACAAGAAAAGAATCTCAAAAAATTCGTTGCGATGGTTTGAGCGGGTGTGAGTATGTCGCTTACACATATGTGTTGCTTCTCTCTCGCTCTGCTATGAGTGCCATATTCGTTCTATCCCTTTCGCACTCGTGGATGTTTCGCCTCCTCTTAACTTACGACACTATACAACGAAAAAGACTAATAAATTAGCCGAATGATGGGATTCGTTCCAATTCGGTTATATCATTATTGATTTTTACATTTTTTATAGCATCTACGTATGCTATAATGGTAGATTAATTTTTTTTTCGCCGAAGTTTGAAACCAAGTCCTCGATGTCCATACTTAGTAAATAAAACATCTTTATTGTTTACATTTATATTTATATATATTTACATTTTAAAAACTGTTGTAACGTAGAAAAAACCAGGAAAAACTGTATAATACTGTACCCTGACGTTTGATCTACGTGTACGTCGAAACTCGTATCTTTCGACTTTTTTAATTACTTCGCAGATACACTAGCATGACGTGTATTTGCCTCATGGGCATGTGGAAGCACTCCATGCAATTTTCGCTTTTTCGGCTTCGAACCTGGACGTCTCCGGTTGGTAGTTTGATGTACAGTCTTCTTTTCCATTTCGGCAATCACGAGCACAGATGTTGACGGTTGAAAATTTCAAACACGACTAATGTAGACAGAACGTTGTAACTTGGATTTCAGTTACTTCTTGCTCCAAAAAGTCTAATTTAAAGGTCTCCTTCGAAGAATAAGCGATCATAAATAAATAGATTTCAGTAGGGATAGTATATTTACAAAAGGTAGCAGCTGCTCATGTATACAAAGGCAGATAGGCGGTACTGCTCCGAGCGGTGCGTATTAGCGCGCTCAGGTAGCTAAGTAAACGTAGCTCAAAAGTACACTTAGACTGCTCAGATCATTATAAAATTTTACTATGATACTTTCAAATATGTATACTTTCGAAAAATGCAATAAAAAAATCGATTTTTTGAAAATTCTAATTTGGGTAGACCCCTTAAGGCGAGGCGAAACCTATAACTCCAGCCATGAGTGCGAAAGAGGTAGAACTAGTATGGCGGACACGGCGGAGTGAAAGAGAAGCAGCACATCTGCGTAAGTATGGAGGTTTTGCCTCCTCTTAAGGCGAGGTGGAACCTTTACTTACACACATGTGTGTTGTTTATCTTTCACTCCGCCTTGATCGTCGCACTAGATCTATCTCTATCATAGTAATGGAGGTTTCGCCACCCCTTAAGGTGATGTAGGTTGGCGATGGTGATAGGATTGGCGATCGTGAGGGAGTGAGAGAGAAAGAGAGAGAGAGAGAGCGCGACAGAAACGTGTAACATATATCGCGTTAAAAAAAAATCAGCATTTCAGCACTCTGGCCTTCTCCCTAAAGAACTCTATGCTTCGTAGCGGCAACAGTGACACACGTGGAGAAATAACAAACCGAAAGTACAGTATCGTTTACTAAACTCAAAGTTTTCACGCATTGTAATTGTCACATATGATGTCAATTTTCATGTTCAATTAAACTCGTGTTTACATATCATACAAGTGATGAATCACATTGATATTCAGAAACACTGAAAGTCTCAACGTTTATCGATAATGACGCAGATTAAAACGTTGCCATTGCTGCCAGGAGCGAAATTTATTGTTGTCAATGACGGTAGGTTATGTTTCCTGTTTATTTCTTATTTTTATCAAATCACTTGAATCCTCGCTTTTAATACCATTACCACGTCATTATATTATATTTTTTTATTAAGCAGGTTCGATGATTACGCTAATTTCAAGATAGAAGTCAATTTTTTAATATCTTGGTAAATAGATTATCTCCATTCAGGCTAAATTAATGGAAAAAAAATTTCTCATCCATTTTTTTACATACGCAACGTCTCGTTTCATGTTTGCTATACATGTAAATATACTCCACCACTCGTCTTTCATGCCATCTTACTCGAAATGTAGATTATAAAGGTAGATGAAATTGCTATGCGATACTTGTTTGATATAAACATTTTTTTTAAATATCTTGGTAGATAAAATATTTCTATTCAGGCAAAATTTTAAAAATTGATAAAAATGAGTTGTGTTTATGATAACTTACAACTTGATGAAAAATAATACTTGATATGCACAATTTGCACCAAAATATTTATTTAAAAAACCTATTACATCAACTAATTAAATTTGGATATAATTTTATTGAAATCTACATTTTTTAATCATCTTGAGAATAAAAAAATGATTACTATTATTATTTTATATTTCAATGAATTATTCTCAAGTCCGATACTTTCTCCAGGGCAGGAGATTACACGAGCGGAGACTCTGATCTTCGGTTGGTTACAAATGTGGAATGACAAGGGACTCGGCAATGCAGTGGAATTTTTATTATTTTCTGGACCAAAATTCGTCTATGAAAAAAACGTTGAGCAGTTCAAAAACATTGACCTAAAGTTCCACGACTATTATACTGTATTTGTCGATGATACGGATAAGGACGATATAGCCAAATTGGATCGTATCATCAGTGGAAATATACTTCAAGCCAATTCGGTTGTGATAATCGATTGCATGAGTTCCCTCGTGCTGAATGTTGGCTTGGCGAAGGCTTTGCGATTTGTGGAAAAATTGAGTACTCGAACTGCTCAGTTAATTTGCATCTACAGAAGAGATTTTGGTGAACATAAAATCCCCAGAATCGAGACTCTGGGAACTACGCATGTTCGACTGGAAAGACCTGCAATTTACGGATTAGATAGAGATTACATACAGTACGAGGTATCGTTGAATCACCGTAAACAAGGCGGCGGTATATTGATGCACAGGGCTGTGATAAGTCAAGAATATGCATTGAATACGTACGAAATTGTGAGAGAAAGACTGCCACCGGTCCCCAGTAACTCAGAAGCCAGTACAGTTACCCCTCATGTGCCTGAGAAACCTCAGGCTAGCTTCAGAATTGAAATGAACGCTCGCGAACAGGAGCAGAGAAAAAATACTCCGTTACCTTACAGTATAAACACAGCTGCACCTAACGTATCGCAGATACTCTACGAACCTGATAGCATCGATGATTTGGACGAAGAAGACCCCGACGACGATTTACCATTTTAATGGTAATCGAAAAATTAAGTTAAAAAAATAAATAAATAAAAAATTTTAATTGACAATCGAAACTTTGATATTGCATCAAACGGAATGGAAATTTTTCTACATGTTGAACTTCGCAAAACTGTAATAATTCATTTACGGGGAGGAACAACACATTTTTTAATAGCATAGACAGCAATTGAGTTCTTAGATTTTTTTATGTTCCCCGCATCGTATTTTTAATTGGTTGCGGTCCAAGACTCTTCCTGAATCCCGAAACATCAATGTAAACAACTTAAATTCATAGTTCATCGCATAACATACCTTTTTTTAGTCGAAAGTCGAGAAAGTGACATCGGACGATCGACATTGCGACTTTAACTTTATTAGTCGTTACGTATGTTATTATGGTTCTGAGATGAGCTACGATCAAAAAGTACCCGGAACTTGTCAATAAAACGAAAACGGTTCAATTATTCATCGATATTTTACAGGCTATTGGAGAGAGTGAGATAGAAACAGACTGTCGTGCACTAGCAGACTGCTTTGAATATTCTATAAAATCAGGACATTGTTGTTTCGAGCTCCCATTTTTGTATTACATTCTATCATGGATTTACTACGTATAAAAAAATCCTGACATTCCATTGTTCCTTCATTATTCAATAAAAAAAAATCACAACGTCTCGTCTATCTACGCAACTGTCTGAGGTTCCAATAGTACAAAACTGGCTACAAGCAACGCTACTAATTTATTTTTATTTTTATCAAGGATAAATAAAGTTCTAACGCATATTTACTGTCGCGTATTTATTCTTTGAACTCTTTGGCAAAAACATAGCGTGAGGCATCTGAACCTCAAATGTAGCAAAAAATATTTGCTCGTTATACAATCCTTTTTTTTCTCCATTGTATAAGAAATTCTTTCTTTTCTTTTTGCTACAAAGATATAACTTATTCTATTATTTTGGACTAAGCTTAACAATTATATCTTTGTAAGGACAATTGCGAAACAGGATACACACATTGTTCTGTTCGTTACAATTTCTTAGCCTTTCGTATAACCATTACGTTGCATCTTTCATAGCCCTTAAAAAATCATTTATCTATCACAAAAATAAAACTATGAATACTATTGTATGCCTTGTAATAAACTATACATGATTGTTTGTAGAAACTTCTGACTTTACTGTATTCCCGCACAGCGGATTGAATAGATATTTTCTTGGCAACAAGTTACTCCTACGCACACATTTGAAAAAATATATTAAAGAATATACTGTGTGCTTGTTTATACAGTAAATGATGGTTAAAAAAAGATATTTCTGTTTAGATAACATGGTCTATCAAGAATCATGTATATTACAAACAAATAAAAATTTGTTCAATTAAATTACTATCCCTCTGAAGTTAAAATCTCGAAAAAGATCGTTTTTCGTGAATTAAATAATGTCAATATCGCTAAGTACCTCTGTGAATATATTTTTTTTCGCGTAAACTGTGCCTCCTTCATCGGTGTGTCTATTTCCGTGAAAGCGACGTTTTTTTGGTTTTGATCCTGGACCGCGCCTATGAACAGGGTTATCTTGACGATGGGTTTTCTTTGAATCCATGGTGAACAGAAAATAAATTCACAAAAGTCACACTCGAAGATGTTTCACTTTCAGGGCACGAAACACGACTGCTGCTTTGAAATAACAGTAGTGCCGTTTTCACAAGTCTTTTCATTCCAAAAATATAGGTTGGATAGAGAACTATAAAGATTTCACCACAGTTGGTAAGCAGGTAAACGATATTTATAAAAGGACAGTAGTTGTGAATTAAAAACGCAATAACTATAGACAGTAGAACCACGAGTAACCGGCATTAATGTAGATTATATAATGAAAGTTTACTTTCTGAAAAATCTAATAACAATTTTTAAATCTGCAATATGTAGATTAAAAAAATTTGGGAACGAATCGCACTCTTTTTAAGCTTTTTAGAAACTTTACTTCTCTCGCTGTGAATATATAAACCGAGAGACAGCGATATCTTCATAAATTAAATTAATAAATATCTTTTTTTAAACCTCACTACTGTTGTAATCTTTGTCAAATGCTAAAATGATATTTCTTATTTTTACAATAAAATGGATATTGCTAACACAGCCATCGCAGTAGTCTAGGGATACAGAGTTACTGGCATTCGAACTTCTTTTCGTGAACCTTAATCCTTGCACAACATTTTCCAAGATGCTGGGAAATTCTGCTTGAAAAGGAATTTCGCAAGATTCGACCTTTCGCACACCATTCTTAAGGAGAGACTCAACTAAAGTGAACCGATCATTCGAGAATCCGCAAGTGCGAGATACAGAGATAAATATTTTTCTCTGATTTAAATTTTCTGATGAATTATTGGATTTGTGGAGCACGCTCCGTGCTACATTCATAGAGTGAACCGCTATTTTAACGTTCCTTCAAAAATTTGAGTTCACGAAAAAAGTTTTGTAGTCAACTGTCGGTATCGAACCTCGCCTTAATGTACGATGTACCAGTCCATCGCATTCCACACTATTCACTCTGCACGATATCAATAGATTGTATCGCTGCGTACAATTGTAGGAACCTACGATTAATTTGTTCGATATTGAGTAAAAACGACTGCATTTAACGTACGAAGAATGCACGATTATTGAAGCTGAGTCTGTCATCGCATATAAAATATTTTCAATCTCGATTCAACCTATCACAAAGCAATAAAAAATTCACACGTCACAAGAAGCAGAAAATAAAGAAAACGGCATCGCTACTTGCATGTTAAACTAAAATGAATCATTCGCGTATGATTATCTGAGATTCGGAAGGAACGTATGGTTGAGTTTTCAGTTATCCAAAGTTGTTAACGACGTCGATTAACGTTAATTCAATAAAATAATTTAAATTGAAAAATGCAATGATCTTATGTATCGAGCCCGTTTGCCGATGAAAGTGTCAAGCGAATATTTAAAATGTCTACACCCCGAGAGTGAATTAAAAAAAGATAACAGCTAACAAACGGATTTTTTCGTGAGAACTTGAGACGCGATTTTAAGCCCGGAAGGTGTACAAGAGATTGCGGTCTTGAAAATGTTCAGTTCCATCAATATGATTCAGTACTCGGCTCTCGAGAAGACAGCGACCGTAGCGCACGGCTTCCTCACGACTCTGAGCCACTCCTGCCTCTATCAACCAGTCAATGAGATCGCTTCCCGAAAAAGCGCCTTGATAGACCTTCAACAATCGTCTGCGACACATCGCTATGCGACTTCGACATTCCGTCAAGTGGCATCGTTTAAATTGTTCGCGTATAAATCGAGCCTCGGTACTCAGTGCATCTTCATCCGGAAGCTTCAACTCGCGTGCTGCGCAAAAAGATATTAAAACATAATTCGACGATTCTTTTCAATTGAAATAATATTGCAGATAATTTGCAGCTACCGGTTTTTGCTACGTTTTTGAAATTGCATTTTTCGCCTTTCACAAGAAAATCTGATAAATGCGAGTTTTCTCATATTTTATGATCATAAAATGAAGATTTTATCACTTATAATCTACTGTAACGGCCCAGTGAAGTATTTTTCATATTTAATAATTATTGGCTGTTATCAATAAACCATAATTCGAATAATTCGAAGTAACAAACTATAATTCGTAGAAATAAATCATATTTCGAATATTCATTTTGCCAGAAATTTGATTCGTATACCAACTTGATTTGAATAATGAAGAACCTTACCTTCTCTCCATTTTCGACAAATCTTTTTCATCGATTCTCCAATTCGTCCTAATCCGGGATCAAGCCCGAATATAGTAAAGGCGATTAAAGATTGACCGAAATTTAGCGCCACATCCAAAAACGCTAATTCAGCGTACACGCCGGTTAATTGTTCCATAATCAATGTTCCAATGGATAAGGACAAGCCCTGTTCATAATATCCTTGATAAGTTGATTTTTCGACAACGATTATATACATTTTGCGTTCTGAAATAACGCTTTACGGTTTCATAGGTGAAACTTTGCTTTCGTGGTAAAAAGAATTCGAGATATTCATATCAGTGTCCTTGTAATTGTGTAAAACGTCGAGAAAAGCGATTTAGAAATCACTTTATCTCTCTCTCCCTCTCTCGCGTGTGTGTCTGTGATTTTCGTTGTTGACTCTAATTGTCGTCAACGTTGCAAAGTAGAATCTTGTACATTGCTTTCTCATTCTTCTTGAACCACAGTACACAAAGCTTTCTCTATGAGGAACCTGAAGTTGAGCAACGCATTTTCACATAGAGGACGTAGACTGCGATTCAAAAGAGTGAGGATACGATGTGCAAGGTTCTAAGTTGCAAAATTTGTTATACTCACAATGAACATCGAGCATAAAAGTAGAATTAAAAACACAAGATGACGAAGAATCTGCGGATCGTCAGGTTCGTTCGTACTTGGTTCTGTGTCAGAAAGTAAGTTCTGTTCGCATTCCAGAATACCGGTTGTTGCAGCGCACAAACCGCGCGGAAAGTCGCATGTACCATCCAATCCACAATTTCCGCTGAAATCGCACACAGTTTTTAAATGTAATTATTAAAAATAAATGTATCGCGTTTTTAAATACAGAAAGTATTTACTTATTGGGTAGACTTGGTGTAGGCGATACAAGATCCTCCACATCCACGACATTTCTACTCTCGACAAGCTCTGGCTCAGAATTTTCGGGCTGTGACAAGAGACCCGCGTAAGCCGCTGCACTGTGCCGTCTCTGGTATCTTTGATTTAATATCAAGCAGCCCAATGTTACTGAAAGAACGAGAAATTATGTTAATTATTGGGTGTGTTGAATCTCAAATTAGAAATCTTTAAGACTACGTGTTATTCCTCGGTAAGTAACGTAAATTGTAATGCAAAAAAGGAGGACGCTGAACTCCTCTCACAATTGTGCAATTAGACCAAATGATCAATCGTCGCGGAGAAATTCGTAATACAAAAATGCTGATATCCCTCCCGCACGATCGGTGATTTGACAAAGGCAGATAAAGCGCATCGTCTCAAGTCCGGTGAATTATATAAAAAAAATGTAGTTCAGAAAGTTCGTATATTTTAATATAATTTTCATGACATTAATCAAATTAATAAATTCTATAAAAATAGGAAAAAAAATCATAAAATTCATGATATTCACAAAAATCGTAAAATTCGCTTACGATACACTTACCTATAAAGCAGAATAGTAAAACGAGTATCGACATAGCAGCTTGTACTCTGCCTAATTGAAAATTCGGATTTCTGAGATCAAGATCAGCCGGTGGTTTCGGTGTCACCGTTACACACATGATTATCACGATCAGAAGAGGAACGCTGCAAAGATGTGTTGTCGTTAACAATTTGAGAATATTCATACTGACGAATTTATCATTTAAAAAAAACGATAAACTTACCCCCAAGCAATGGGAAAAAACCATTTTTGTAAGTTTTGCACAAAGGGTAACGATCGAGAGGTGAGGAATAGAAGAGACGCCGCCAGTGCAGCAGTCCATGCTCGACTTGCGTATACTCCTCCAGTAACTAGAATAAATTGTATGTACCTGTAACAATGAAAGAAATTATTTAAATAATTTCTATAACAATTATTAGATTTGCGAAACATAAACGAATTATTAGAGCAAGTTTGTTTTACCATAGAAGTGAACCAGTGCTGCTTGGATCTAACTTCGTCCATATAATTACACCGATTGATACGGCAAACTGCAACACAACGTGCCTTGAGATTTCGAATAAATAGAACGCATTTTTCACAAATTAATGGAAGCGCGAATAATAATTAAAAAGGAAGATATCGCATTTTAAATATTCAAGACTCACTCAATATCTTTTCTCGAATATTGTATATTAGATATATATGCAGAGCGTCTAACGACGAATGCAGCTAGAATTTCATGATAATTTAGATATTTTCAGGCACAAAGTAGACTGTTGCATGATGTTATTTATGAATCGTAGCTATATACGAGAAATTCCATGTTAGTTCAGCAGCTAAATAAAGTTTTTCTCCAAACAAAATCTAGAATCGAGATCTACAATATTAAATAACAAATTATTGTATTATAAAAAAAAATTATTGAGTAATTAAAAACCACATTTTCATAGCCAAATCATCAACAATATTTATTCTTATGAGAAAGGAAGCTCTTAATATCATCAAATTCCGTAAGAAAATAACGAATTGTCAATGTTTCAAACCACCGCAATTTTTCAAATATTTGTTTTTAAAGTTTATATCCGTTTGTCAAAGTAACTCGCTGTCAGCAATGCCAATTTTGAAAAATCGTACTCAGCGTACAGTCAGATATTTTTGTGAGCAGCAAAACTGCGAATGATTTAACTTTATTATTATCTCAATGAATCTTTGCTTTACAAACCTGAGCGATAACGATGCACAGAGTGCATCGATGCGTCATTCGCTTGTATTTTTTTCCTTCCAGTCCAATGAAACATATCAGCAGCCATATGCAGGCGGCAGTCGAAGCGACGCTCGTATCCAATGAAAATGTATTGAGTTGTCTTCCATAATTAGGTGGGCTGACGCCGTTGTTAAGCGCTGTTATGAGTTTTGCCGAGACGAACATCAAAGGGGCTGAGAGGAAGGTGCACGCGACCATCGACGACGCGATGAGGTCAATATCGAGATTGTATCGCAATGTGAAGATAAACAGAGCGGGGGCCGTAGGTATTGTACCGTAGAGAAAGCCGTAGGTACTTAAATCTGTCGTATCAGTCTCATTGACTCCTGCGTCTAACAGAATCACCGATTCTCTGATAACCAACGGCAGAACTAGCAATTTTACGCATATTAATATTCCCGGTATCACGAGAGCCGCGCCCTTCAACGTGTGCACCTTTCCGACCATCATAAGACCGAGCAGAAAGAGAGCACTTGCTGAGAACGCACTTCCAAGAACTTGGAGAGTGGATGATAGAATTCTTGGTATTTGGTGACTGAAGATGAGATTCCCAACGATACCCAGTACGGTCATGAAGAGGATCGGATTTAAGGCGATTCCCTTCATCACCGACCAGATCAGCGACCATCTTCCAGCTGTCTGGTCACTCGTGCGACGTTTTCCGATCTCCAGGAAGACAAAACCAATGGGGTTCAGTATC
This sequence comes from Cylloceria caligata, assembly GCA_963942595.1. NCBI lineage: Eukaryota > Metazoa > Arthropoda > Insecta > Hymenoptera > Ichneumonidae > Cylloceria > Cylloceria caligata. Next base: position 5,600,874 of record OZ012708.1, on the reverse strand, counting down.
GCCAGTGATATGGGAGCCATCAGGTAGAGGTATGAGGAATACTCGGGATGAGTATCGCCGTAAAGAGCGTCAACTGAAAAAATGTAATAATTATTATTTGTTATATTTACATTGAATTTTGATGTTGAACAGAATTGTTAGAAAAGCTTTTTACGAAACATACAGCTCATAATGAATCTTCTTTACGGGAAGGTAACAGTATTTAAGAAAAAACACCGTTTTCAATGCTTAAAGAATTGAGTTGGAAACGAGATGGCAAAGGAGCGATTTCAAATTCTTTGAAAATCGCTGTAGACTCACTCATGGGATAGCCAATGGCGAAATCATTGCTCTGCGTCGAAAAAATAGCAAACAGTGCCGCCCGTCCAGGATTCGAAGCTCTAGTTGTTATCATAGATACAGCAAGAACGACGAAAAAGATGGAACTTTTGGCGAGAAAAACGGCCAAAAGAAATCGCCAGTTAACGAGCGAAAAGTCCAATTTTGCCAGTGATAAAAATATCAATGACGGCAATGCGAATGTTCCTACGAACGTGTTCAACCCATTTGCTTCAGATCTTGTGATGATATCCAATCTTCCGGCTGCATACCTGTACAAGAAATTTGTTTCAGTTCAGTTCAAAATTATCTGTGCGAAATGCTAATAAAATTGAGAAAAAGAATTTTACAAGGTTTGAGAAATTTGTTTTATTCCAACCTTTTGGGTTTTTACAAGACTTTCCTTTCAGTTTTTACTTTACACTACTAATTCCTCTAACCCTTCCCTGTGATGCATCTGCAGTTAGCTTATGCCCCACTACTGTTTTGCATTAGTACGAGGGCACAGGGAAACTGCGAACAATCTGTATCGGTACAGTCGATTTTTCCAACCGAGTCTGGTGTTCCAGCAGGTAATCACCAGACACCGGAAAAATGACCTCCTGCTCAACAATTCAATGCACCAGTCAACGAATAGCTAAGCGGTTTGAGTACTGACAACTGCTCGGCTCGGGAGACCACCTGAGCCATACGGAAACTGCTAACCCGTCGCCGTTAATTGGATAAAAAATTGGTATTTTCTAATAAAATGCAGATTGTGAAGTATCAATGTTACCTACCCGCATAATATAATGGCGAAGCATTGTATCAGTGCCAAATATAGATTATCCGTTGGAGTATCTCCCATTGTTAGGAGATCACTCATGGTTACCGATGAGGTTGCACTGTTTATCGTTTAATCCAATTCATAGGGTTCCTGAAAATAAATAAGAGAACCATATAAAAAATCTCTAACTTGAAATTGTACAGTTGTTTTCGTAGTAGAGAAACATTATTTTATATAATTCTAATCAATAACAGAATGTTATTAGTGATTTAAAAGAATTGAAAGTAAAATTCTGTGCTACAAGTACAATATAGAGCATTCAGTGTTGGTGTACTTTGAAATATTTGTTATTATTGATGTGATTGTTGATGCACAGTAATAACAACTGTAACAGGAATTATATTAATTTACGGAGTACTGTACGCAAATAAAATAAGTTAATCGACCATGACAATTTGTTAACAATAGTAATTATCGGTCTTCAATTCAAAAGCAATGAGACTTATTAATTTGTCTACGGGAGTTTATTAAGCGTGAGTCTACTTTTATATTGAAATATTTGTTATTATTGATGTAATCGTTGATACACAGCAATAATAACTGTAACAGGAATTATATTCATTTACAGTGTAGCATACTTGCATAAAATAGGTTAATCGAGGATGACAATTTGGTAACAATAGTACATTATTGGTCTTAGTTGAAAAGCAATGAGACTTATTTATTTATCTATGAGAGTCGATTAAGCATCAGTGTACTTTTATATTAAAATATTTCTTAATATTGATGTAATCGTTGATGCACAGTAATAATAACTGTAACAGGAATTATATTAATTTACAGAGCACTGTACGCACATAAAATAAGTTAATCGAGAAAGACAATACACTAACAATAGTAATTAATGATCTTTAATTGAAATGCAATGAGACTTATCCATTTGTTTATCAGTCTTACTCTAAGCTATCGTACGTGGTGCAGTAAAAAAATATTTTTTTATCGCAAAAAAAATCAATGAAAAACAAATTACCTTGTACAAGGGATATATCAAAACGAAGATTGCTTTGTATCCGACTATATTTCCGACATGCAATATGTTTGTACGAGGCGTAAAAAAAAATGAAATCTCACTCGTCAGGTGATGTGGTCCTTGTGCGAACGTCCGCGTGGTTATGAATCATATTTTTAGTTTGAAAGAATCGTCTTTATTCATTCGGACAAGCTTTGGTATCATCGTTCTGTGTAGCCATCTGAATAAATGTTTTTCAACTTCGTACAATATTGTTGTTGTATTAAATTCCGAGCTGTGTCATCGTCAGCTGATCGTTCGTGTCAATTATTGCTTTTTTTTTTGTATATAGCCATATAACGTCAACGTTGATTGAGTTTTTTACTCGATAAATCGGAAATATTTGGATAATCACAACGAAGATACTTGTTATGACAACTTTGATTAATCAATTTCGGTTGATTAGCACGTAGCACGGTGACACGGACGAGTGAACCAAAGAGGATTCCTCTTTGGAGCGAACCAGAGCGAACTGAATAAAACCTGTGAATGTGATGCCCGACAATGGTCAGATCAGAAAACACGCATGCCGCGCAGTTTAATTTCCTCCACATTGCTCCCACCACATCGTCTTCGCGTTGCGCAGTAGACACTCTGTGCCACTTTATCTTATAAAGGGTGTCCCAGCAAGAGCGGATTTAAATTTGCCGCCATTTCGTTAATACGAGTTGTACGGTGATTTTTTTTGGACATTTGTCACGTACAGACCACGCGATTTAAGAATATGGAGAAGTATTCAAACCAACAACGTTTAATTATTGTAAAAACACATTACAAAAATGGTGAAAGTTTTGCGAAAACAGTTTGCCAATTACGTCAAGTTTTTGGTCGCAATAATGCATTGTTGGTCGTCGTCCTTGTCGGTCACTCGAAAATATAGCCACAGTAACGGAATGTGTGGCCGAGAATCCAGGAACTTCCATTCGGCATCGTGGTCATCAAATTCTTAATAAAATCCACACGCCTTCACCGATTACAACCAAACCAAGCACAAATATTGTTAAGAGCCTAAGGAAGATCACTGGATATATCTCACCCCTAAACCCCACCCTCTTCACCCCCTAAAAAAAGATTCTTCAAAAATATTCACGCGAATCAACTGATTTCAACCAAACCTTACACAAATATTATAGCGGGTCTAAGACGGGTACGACAAATATCGTACTGTATACATATCCACCCACTTAAATCCCTAAAAAAAGATTTAGTATAAAAATCCACAGCCCTTGACTGATTTCAACCAAACTTTACACAAATTTTGATAAGTTCTAATGGAAGGTCATTGTATAAATATAGCTCACCGATTAAAATCGCGCCTTCATCCTCTAAAAATGGTTAGTTTTTCTGCCTTAACCGATTGTAATAATAATTTTGTCTTTATTTATTTATTTATTTATTTGTTTATTGTCTTTTATTGATTATAATTTGAGGAGTTATCACAATATCTGATGATCTCCTGGTATGACCAATCAGCTCCAAATGCAAACCATATAATTGTTATCCATATTCAATCAATTCGGGCAAGCACGCTTATAAGTGAGTTCGAAACACGAGACGAACAAGCACTTGGCATAGTTTAACGAATGTATCTCATTATCATATAAGACGTTCGCCCTATTGTTTACATGAAGCCTGCCGGCCGAATACTGCGGGACAAGATAGTCGCTCAGAACAACAATGTACACATTAATGAATCTTTCTTAATATTCGAAATATCAATCTTTAGCATAATTCAAATATCACGCTTCATCAGACATAATTTATTAGATATTAGCACAAATCATCAACAGGTATGCACGCATAATGGTATATCTTGCTTTGCCCAATCTGGACTTGCATTCATATCATATAAATAGACATTTATAGTAAACAAGTAGGCACGTAGCCTAATCCAACGGCGCTAAGTCCATCTAGAACCGCACGCAACAATACATTCGACTATTAGACGTTTCTTCGCTACGTAATTTGTGCCCATTAACTCACATTCACCTATTTAAAAATATTTATCCGTGATAGTTTTCTAACAACATCGTTTTCACGTATTTAATGAAATGCGGGTCATCTTGATTTGACAAATTGATTGCACAAATTTATGATTTATATATGTCACAAACCGACTTTGATTAGTTTTAAAACAAGGCCAGTTAAATACTAATGACAGATTAAAAACACGACGCACGTTAATGGATGATCGAATCCATTAATCTCATATCATTAATCTCATATCATTAATTGTAATTTAGCGGGAAATATTGTATGGTGATAAACAATATATTAGAGACGCGTCACTTATCTCATTGGCCCGAGGCGTTACGTGAGCATCCCGGTAATTCCACGTATCGACGATTCCACTATAGCAGTCGACCATGTCCATACATCAGCAAGCCTAGACAACTGCTTTGGTGAGTCTACCAGACCTTGGCTTCGGTACGTCCATCGATACTCGGTAGTCGCGATAGCAGTGGGTGAAGCTCCGTTCAAAATTCCTAGCGAAAGGTTTCGATTGTCTCATTTATTCCAATGTTGAAAATGAGTTCATTCGAGCGACGTACGAGATCCTCGTTATCGTTGAGTATGATTAATATGATTGTAATGCGCCTTAATATTGGCGGGGCGTTGTACCGTCCTTTTGAGTATTTTTTCTTTACTAATTTGAAAATTATTTATACAAGTTTTGACTATTTGGCTCGGATGGCCATTACTATTACTGTTACATCGTTTCGTTGTACTTTCACGATCGTGATTTGCAACGCGATGCTATCTAGAAATCAGTCGGCGGACGATTCGGCTGTTCGGCGTCGCTCGCTTCCGCGAGGCCTCGTAAGCCTTTGAATCGGTTAAGAGGGTTAAACTCATCCGCTATTCTTATATTACCTGCTTCGAACGCTTTTATCGTATTTACAACTGTCTACATATCGAGAATTCTGGTCGGTAGGATATCGACGATAATTCTTACACGATTTAAACAAAACTTCACAAACAAAATAGAAACTCACACACTCTATATATTTCACCCCATAAAACCACCCCCAACGAAAACAATCTTTATCCCCCACTGAAAGTAATGTGGTTTTTTTCAACTTTTTTAAAAACCGATTTAGCTGTTATTCCCCGTATGATGTGGCACTCGGGCAACGCCGGGTAAATCAGCTAGATTTCAATAAAAGTAAAGAAGGTGGTTTTCGGTTAATTCGGTTTTTTGCGATTTTCTCAGCTCCTGTTGGAGATATCGCAAATAAAAAAGGTCATAACTTTTGAATCGTTCGACCGATCCTTAAAATTCTTTTTGCATTCGAAGGAGCACAGAAAAACAAAGAAAATGCGACTAGGCCCATCCCGATATTTCAATTTTTCGATCCGAGAACGCAGATTGTATGTCACCTCCAAAATAGCATTTTTCACATAACTAAGAAAACGATTATCTTTCGCAAAAAAATTGAAAAAAATTATTCTACGGTCCTAAATGCATGGATATTGATGTATTATCAAGCCTTGTTCGTTAGAAAGTCAAAGTGCCGCGGAAACAGTCGCTATCAGAGAGAAAACGATACATATCGTAATTTTTGTAAACGTAAAGCAGGTGGTTTTCGGTTAATTCGGTTTTTTGCGATTTTCTCAGCTCCTGTTGGAGATATCACAAATCCACGGCCAGGTTCATGATTAGCGCGACGAAATACGTCAGATAACGTCCATCCCATGTGGGAAATATCCCAAAAATCGTTTTCCGCGTTTTTCTCGGCTCCTGTGGGAGATAGAGCGAAAAGGGGCATAATACAGGATCCTCGATTTTCCCTGATTTTGGTAGTCGTAAAAAAGGTCATAACTTTTGAATCGTTTAACCGATCCTTAAAATTCTTTTTGCATTCGAAAGAGCACAGAAAAACAAAGAAAATGCGACCAGGCTCATCTCGATATTTCAATTTTTCGATCCGAGAGCGCAGATTGTGTGTCACCTCCAAAATAACATTTTTCACCCAACTAAAAAATCGATTATCTTTCGCAAAAAAATTGAAAAAAATTATTCTACTATCCTAAATGCATGGAAATCCATGTATTATCAAGCCTTGTTCGTTAGAAAGACAAAGAGCAGCGGAAACAGTCGTTTTTAGCGAGGAAACGATGTCTATCGTCATTTTCGATAAAAGTAAAGAAGGTGGTTTTCGATTAATTCGGTTTTCTGCGATTTTCTCACCTCCTGTTGGAGATATCGCAAATCCACGGCCAGATTCGTTATCAGCGCGATGAAATACGTCAGATAGGGTTCATGTATAGTGCGAAATATAGAAAAATCCGTTTTTCGAATTTTTTTCGTCTCCTGCAAGAGATAAACACAGGATCCTCGATTTTCCCCGATTTTGTCGACCTTTAAAGTGGTCATAACTTTTTAATGGTTTAACCGATCCCAATAATTTCTTTTGCATTCGAAGGAGCATAGAAAAAGGAAGAAAATGCGACTGGGTTTATCTCGATATTTCAATTTTTCGAACCGAGAGCGCAGATTGTATGTTCACTTCAAAAATATCATTTTTCACATAACTGAGAAATCGATTATCTTTCGCAAAAAAATTGAAAAATATTCTGCATCGCAAATCCACGGCCAGATTCGTTATCAGCACGACGAAATACATCGGATAGGGTCTGTATGAATTGTGAAAAATAGAAAAATCCGTTTTTCGCGTGTTTCTCGACTCCTACAAGAGATAGAGCACAAATTGGCTTAAGACAGGATCCTCGATTTTCCCTGATTATGTTAATGTTTAAAGTGGGTATAACTTTTGAATGGTTTAATCGATCCTCAAAATTCCGTATTCCATGGTGTAAAAGTTATTCATGTCATTTAAAATAGTCGAACAAATTATTAAAATTAAGAAAGATTGGCTATCAGAAGGATTTAAAAAAAATGTTTTCCCTTCACTAATTTAATGCTGACCGATTATGGTTATTGCGTTATTGTTAAATATTGACAATTAACGTGGTGTGGTAAAGCTTCGGCAACGAAACGTAAAGAAGAAGTACGAAATATTAAGGTCGTTCGTTGCCGAAGCTTTACCACACCAATCAAACATGCGACCAAAGCAACACATAATTAATTGACAATTAACCCTTCTTAATTTATGTTGAGTTAGTTTCTTAAGTTTTTAACGTTAAGGCTTAGAGTCGCTCCAATTTTTCGAGAGGAGATAGTTTCGAGTAAACAATTTTCCCGGCAGAGGAGAGCACACGACAAGACTCTTCCACGAATTGGCGGAAGACCGCTTACAATACCGACGCCTCGAAGGTATTTGTTGCATTACGGGCAAGGGTAGAATCCCCCGTAGTACCGATTTTCTCGTGTCAAGCTGTATTTTCGTCGTATACGCAAGGGGAGCGGTCATCGACGATCTCAACAAGTATTACGCTACCGATTCGCTACAGCATGCTGTCGAAATAATCGCGGGGTGACTCGAGTCAGGGAGCCAGTCGCGATTGGTCAAGGTGTTTGGCAAGGTTAAAAATAATAATAACGTTCGACTCCTGTAAAATACTGGTAAACGTTAGTTTGCATCGGAACACCGTCGAAGTGCGTCGAGTTGGGAATCGCCTTTCTGTGTTGACATTTTTTCTGCCTGAAATCGATCGCGTTTAATAGTTCGGCTCCCGCGACAGCGTGTACCCGATACAGTGTACGTTGCTTCCGTGTTTTGCTCTCATAATATTTACGAATAACACTTTCATTGCTCGCAAGTGTCGTTCGTTACAAGTGCACAGGTACCGAAGTAATGCTTGAATACAGTTCTCGCCCTCCTCGGACTAGCAGAGTCTACTTTGGTGAGTCATGTAAACATTATTTAACGGTGTAAGGGTCTTAAGAATTTAACTGGATATATTTATGAGGTTCTCATAAACCACCGGTGCGTTCGTAACATACGCGTGGTGTCACACACGTGTCGCGCTAGTAAAAATTTCCGATGTGTTCTCGCTAGCTCTGATGAAATATTCCAACAATGAAAATTTATATCGTTTTGCTCTCGTTCATTCGAAGGATTATATCGAAGCTCGCGTTTGATTGAGATTTCGTCAAAGTGTGCTACTTACCGGGCCATAATCCCGACTCAAGCACAACCTACAGCGTGAACGTTCGTGTATTTCCGTAACCCATCTCTCTTACTCAGGCATCCGCTCGCGTTTGTCAATTGTACACGACCCCAATGATTAACAGGTTTCTTTCCTTTATAGTTTCCTTCAAACTTTTCACGTGCATTATTACGAGATTCCTGTCGCATACCTATTTGTAAGTTTCGGTGATTAGAAAATTAACAGGCAGTCAGCATATTTACAGAAGCGTTCGAAAGTTTCCGGAAAAAATACGTCGTCATCCCGATATTTCAATTTTTCGAACCGAGAGCGCAGATTGTATGTTTACCTCTAAAATACCATTTTCAAATAATTAAAAAATCGATTAGCTTTCGCAAAAAAATTTAAAAAAATTCCGCTATTGTCCGAAATGCATAGGAATTTATGTATTATCAAGCCTTGTTCGTTAAAAAGCCAAAGAGCAGCGAAAACAATCGTTATGAGCGAGGAAACGATAGATATCGTTATTTCAATAAACGTAAAGAAGGTGGTTTTCCGATAACTCGGTTTTCTGCGATTTTCTCAGCTCCTGTTGGAGATATCGCAAATCCACGGCCAGATTCGTTGTCAGCGCGACGAAAGACATTAGGTAGGGTCCATCCAAAGTGCGAAATATCGAAAAATTCGTTTTTTGCGTTTTTCTCGGCTCCTATGGGATATAGAGCGAAAAAAGGCTTAATACAGGATCCTTTATTTTCCCTGATTTTGTTTATCGATAAAAAGGTCATAACTTTTGAATGGTTCAACCGATCTTCAAACTTCTTTTTGCATTCGAAGGAGCATAGAAAAAGGAAAAAAATGCGACTAGGTATATCTCGATGTTTCAATTTTTCGAGACGAGAGCGCAGATTGTATGTTTACTTCAAAAATATCATTTTTCACATAACTGAGAAATCGATTATCTTTCGCAAAAAAATTGAAAAATATTCTGCGACTGTCCGAAATGCATGAAAATTGATATTTTATCAAGCCTCGTTCGTGAGAAAGACAAAGAGCAGCGGAAACAGTCGTTTTTAGCGAGGAAACGATGTCTATCGTCATTTTCGATAAAAGTAAAGAAGGTGGTTTTCGATTAATTCGGTTTTCTGCGATTTTCTCAGCTCCTGTTGGAGATATCGCAAATCCACGGCCAGATTCGTGATCAGCGCGGCGAAATACATCAGATAGCGTCCACCCATGTGGGAAATATCTCAAAAATCGTTTTTCGCGTTTTTCTCGGCTCCTGTGGGAGATAGAGCGAAAAGGGGCTTAATACAGGATCCTTGATTTCCCCTGATTTTGGTAGTCGTAAAAAAGGTCATGACTTTTGAATCGTTTAACCGATCCTGAAAATTCTTTTTGCATTCGAAAGAGTACAGAAAAACAAAGAAAATGCGACTAGGCTCATCTCGATATTTCAATTTTTCGATCCGAGAGCGCAGATTGTGTGTCTCCTCCAAAATAACATTTTTCACCCAACTAAAAAATCGATTATCTTTCGCAAAAAAATTGAAAAAAATTATTCTACGGTTCTAAATGCATGGAAATTGATGTATTTTCAAGCCTTGTTCGTTAGAAAGTCAAAGCGCAGCGGAAACAGTCGCTATTACAGAGAAAACGATCGATATCGTGATTTTTGTAGACGTAAAGCAGGTAGTTTTCGGTTAATTCGGTTTTTTGCGATTTTCTCAGCTCCTGTTGGAGATATCGCAAATCCACGGCCAGATTCGTGATCAGCGCGACGAAATACATCAGATAGCGTCCATCCCATGTGGGAAATATCCGAAAAATTCGTTTTTTGCGTTTTTCTCGGCTCCTATGGGATATAGAGCGAAAAAAGGCTTAATACAGGATCCTTTATTTTCCCTGATTTTGTTTATCGATAAAAAGGTCATAACTTTTGAATGGTTCAACCGATCTTCAAACTTCTTTTTGCATTCGAAGGAGCATAGAAAAAGGAAAAAAATGCGACTAGGTATATCTCGATGTTTCAATTTTTCGAGACGAGAGCGCAGATTGTATGTTTACTTCAAAAATATCATTTTTCACATAACTGAGAAATCGATTATCTTTCGCAAAAAAATTGAAAAATATTCTGCGACTGTCCGAAATGCATGAAAATTGATATTTTATCAAGCCTCGTTCGTGAGAAAGACAAAGAGCAGCGGAAACAGTCGTTTTTAGCGAGGAAACGATGTCTATCGTCATTTTCGATAAAAGTAAAGAAGGTGGTTTTCGATTAATTCGGTTTTCTGCGATTTTCTCAGCTCCTGTTGGAGATATCGCAAATCCACGGCCAGATTCGTGATCAGCGCGGCGAAATACATCAGATAGCGTCCACCCATGTGGGAAATATCTCAAAAATCGTTTTTCGCGTTTTTCTCGGCTCCTGTGGGAGATAGAGCGAAAAGGGGCTTAATACAGGATCCTTGATTTCCCCTGATTTTGGTAGTCGTAAAAAAGGTCATGACTTTTGAATCGTTTAACCGATCCTGAAAATTCTTTTTGCATTCGAAAGAGTACAGAAAAACAAAGAAAATGCGACTAGGCTCATCTCGATATTTCAATTTTTCGATCCGAGAGCGCAGATTGTGTGTCTCCTCCAAAATAACATTTTTCACCCAACTAAAAAATCGATTATCTTTCGCAAAAAAATTGAAAAAAATTATTCTACGGTTCTAAATGCATGGAAATTGATGTATTTTCAAGCCTTGTTCGTTAGAAAGTCAAAGCGCAGCGGAAACAGTCGCTATTACAGAGAAAACGATCGATATCGTGATTTTTGTAGACGTAAAGCAGGTAGTTTTCGGTTAATTCGGTTTTTTGCGATTTTCTCAGCTCCTGTTGGAGATATCGCAAATCCACGGCCAGATTCGTGATCAGCGCGACGAAATACATCAGATAGCGTCCATCCCATGTGGGAAATATCCGAAAAATTCGTTTTTTGCGTTTTTCTCGGCTCCTATGGGATATAGAGCGAAAAAAGGCTTAATACAGGATCCTTTATTTTCCCTGATTTTGTTTATCGATAAAAAGGTCATAACTTTTGAATGGTTCAACCGATCTTCAAACTTCTTTTTGCATTCGAAGGAGCATAGAAAAAGGAAAAAAATACGACTAGGTATATCTCGATGTTTCAATTTTTCGAGACGAGAGCGCAGATTGTATGTTTACTTCAAAAATATCATTTTTCACATAACTGAGAAATCGATTATCTTTCGCAAAAAAATTGAAAAATATTCTGCGACTGTCCGAAATGCATGAAAATTGATATTTTATCGGGCCTCGTTCGTGAGAAAGACAAAGAGCAGCGGAAACAGTCGTTTTTAGCGAGGAAACGATGTCTATCGTCATTTTCGATAAAAGTAAAGAAGGTGGTTTTCGATTAATTCGGTTTTCTGCGATTTTCTCAGCTCCTGTTGGAGATATCGCAAATCCACGGCCAGATTCGTGATCAGCGCGACGAAATACATCAGATAGCGTCCACCCATGTGGGAAATATCTCAAAAATCGTTTTTCGCGTTTTTCTCGGCTCCTGTGGGAGATAGAGCGAAAAGGGGCTTAATACAGGATCCTTGATTTCCCCTGATTTTGGTAGTCGTAAAAAAGGTCATGACTTTTGAATCGTTTAACCGATCCTGAAAATTCTTTTTGCATTCGAAAGAGCACAGAAAAACAAAGAAAATGGGACTAGGCTCATCTCGATATTTAAATTTTTCGATCCGAGAGCGCAGATTGTGTGTCACCTCCAAAATAACATTTTTCACCCAACTAAAAAATCGATTATCTTTCGCAAAAAAATTGAAAAAAATTATTCTACGGTTCTAAATGCATGGAAATTGATGTATTATCAAGCCTTGTTCGTTAGAAAGTCGAAGCGCAGCGGAAACAGTCGCTATTACAGAGAAAACGATCGATATCGTGATTTTTGTAGACGTAAAGCAGGTAGTTTTCGGTTAATTCGGTTTTTTGCGATTTTCTCAGCTCCTGTTGGAGATATCGCAAATCCACGGCCAGATTCGTGATCAGCGCGACGAAATACATCAGATAGCGTCCATTACATGTGGGAAATATCCCAAAAATCGTTTTCCGCGTTTTTCTCGGCTCCTGTGGGAGATAGAGCGAAAAGGGGCTTAATACAGGATCTTCGATTTTCCCTGATTTTGGTAGTCGTAAAAAAGGTGAAAACTTTTGAATCGTTTAACCGATCCTTAAAAGTCTTTTTGCATTCGAAAGAGCACAGAAAAACAAAGAAAATGCGACTAGGCTCATCTCGATATTTCAATTTTTCGATCCGAGAGCGCAGATTGTGTGTCACCTCCAAAATAACATTTTTCACCCAACTAAAAAATCGATTATCTTTCGCAAAAAAATTGAAAAAAATTATTCTACGGTTCTAAATGCATGGAAATTGATGTATTTTCAAGCCTTGTTCGTTAGAAAGTCAAAGCGCAGCGGAAACAGTCGCTATTACAGAGAAAACGATCGATATCGTGATTTTTGTAGACGTAAAGCAGGTAGTTTTCGGTTAATTCGGTTTTTTGCGATTTTCTCAGCTCCTGTTGGAGATATCGCAAATCCACGGCCAGATTCGTGATCAGCGCGACGAAATACATCAGATAGCGTCCATCCCATGTGGGAAATATCCGAAAAATCGTTTTTCGCGTTTTTCTCGGCTCCTGTGGGAGATAGAGCGAAAAGGGGCTTAATACAGGATCCTCGATTTTCCCTGATTTTGGTAGTCGTAAAAAAGGTCATAACTTTTGAATCGTTTAACCGATCCTTAAAATTCTTTTTGCATTCGAAAGAGCACAGAAAAACAATGAAAATGCGACTAGGCTCATCTCGATATTTCAATTTTTCGATCCGAGAGCGCAGATTGTGTGTCACCTCCAAAATAAGATTTTTCACCCAACTAAAAAATCGATTATCTTTCGCAAAAAAATTGAAAAAAATTATTCTACGGTTCTAAATGCATGAAAATTGATGTATAATCAAGCCTTGTTCGTTAGAAAGTCAAAGCGCAGCGGAAACAGTCGCTATTACAGAGAAAACGATCGATATCGTGATTTTTGTAGACGTAAAGCAGGTAGTTTTCGGTTAATTCGGTTTTTTGCGATTTTCTCAGCTCCTGTTGGAGATATCGCAAATCCACGGCCAGATTCGTGATCAGCGCGACGAAATACATCAGATAGCGTCCATCACATGTGGGAAATATCCCAAAAATCGTTTTCCGCGTTTTTCTCGGCTCCTGTGGGAGATAGAGCGAAAAGGGGCTTAATACAGGATCCTTGATTTCCCCTGATTTTGGTAGTCGTAAAAAAGGTCATAACTTTTGAATCGTTTAACCGATCCCAATAATTTCTTTTGCATTCGAAAGAGCACAGAAAAACAAAGAAAATGCGACTAGGCTCATCTCAATATTTCAATTTTGCGATCCGAGAGCGCTGATTGTGTGTCACCTCTAAAATAACATTTTTCGCCTAACTAAAAAATCGATAATCTTTCGCAAAAAAATTGAAAAAAATTATTCTACGGTTCTAAATGCATGGAAATTGATGTATTATCAATCCTTGTTCGTTAGAAACTAAAAGCGCAGCGGAAACAGTCGCTATTACAGAGAAAACGATCGATATCGCGATTTTTGTAGACGTAAAGCAGGTAGTTTTCGGTTAATTGGGTTTTTTGCGATTTTCTCAGCTCCTGTTGGAGAAATCGCAAATCCACGGCCAGATTCGTGATCAGCGCGACGAAATCCATCAGATAGCGTCCATCCTATGTGGGAAATATCCCAAAAATCGTTTTCCGCGTTTTTCTCGGCTCCTGTGGGAGATAGAGCGAAAAGGGGCTTAATACAGGATCCTCGATTTTCCCTGATTTTGGTAGTCGTAAAAAAGGTCATAACTTTTAAATCGTTTAACCGATCCTTAAAAGTCTTTTTGCATTCGAAAGAGCACAGAAAAACAAAGAAAATGCGACTAGGCTCATCTCGATATTTCAATTTTTCGATCCGAGAGCGCAGATTGTGTGTCACCTCCAAAATAAGATTTTTCACCCAACTAAAAAATCGATTATCTTTCGCAAAAAAATTAAAAAAAATTATTCTACGGTTCTAAATGCATGAAAATTGATGTATAATCAAGCCTTGTTCGTTAGAAAGTCAAAGCGCAGCGGAAACAGTCGCTATTACAGAGAAAACGATCGATATCGTGATTTTTGTAGACGTAAAGCAGGTAGTTTTCGGTTAATTCGGTTTTTTGCGATTTTCTCAGCTCCTGTTGGAGATATCGCAAATCCACGGCCAGATTCGTGATCAGCGCGACGAAATACATCAGATAGCGTCCATCACATGTGGGAAATATCCCAAAAATCGTTTTCCGCGTTTTTCTCGGCTCCTGTGGGAGATAGAGCGAAAAGGGGCTTAATACAGGATCCTTGATTTCCCCTGATTTTGGTAGTCGTAAAAAAGGTCATAACTTTTGAATCGTTTAACCGATCCCAATAATTTCTTTTGCATTCGAAAGAGCACAGAAAAACAAAGAAAATGCGACTAGGCTCATCTCAATATTTCAATTTTGCGATCCGAGAGCGCTGATTGTGTGTCACCTCTAAAATAACATTTTTCGCCTAACTAAAAAATCGATAATCTTTCGCAAAAAAATTGAAAAAAATTATTCTACGGTTCTAAATGCATGGAAATTGATGTATTATCAATCCTTGTTCGTTAGAAACTAAAAGCGCAGCGGAAACAGTCGCTATTACAGAGAAAACGATCGATATCGCGATTTTTGTAGACGTAAAGCAGGTAGTTTTCGGTTAATTGGGTTTTTTGCGATTTTCTCAGCTCCTGTTGGAGAAATCGCAAATCCACGGCCAGATTCGTGATCAGCGCGACGAAATCCATCAGATAGCGTCCATCCTATGTGGGAAATATCCCAAAAATCGTTTTCCGCGTTTTTCTCGGCTCCTGTGGGAGATAGAGCGAAAAGGGGCTTAATACAGGATCCTCGATTTTCCCTGATTTTGGTAGTCGTAAAAAAGGTCATAACTTTTAAATCGTTTAACCGATCCTTAAAAGTCTTTTTGCATTCGAAAGAGCACAGAAAAACAAAGAAAATGCGACTAGGCTCATCTCGATATTTCAATTTTTCGATCCGAGAGCGCAGATTGTGTGTCACCTCCAAAATAACATTTTTCACCCAACTAAAAAATCGATTATCTTTCGCAAAAAAATTGAAAAAAATTATTCTACGGTTCTAAATGCATGGAAATTGATGTATTATCAAGCCTTGTTCGGTAGAAAGTCAAAGCGCAGCGGAAACAGTCGCTATTACAGAGAAAACGATCGATATCGTGATTTTTGTAGACGTAAAGCAGGTAGTTTTCGGTTAATTCGGTTTTTTGCGATTTTCTCAGCTCCTGTTGGAGATATCGCAAATCCACGGCCAGATTCGTGATCAGCGCGACGAAATACATCAGATAGCGTCCATTACATGTGGGAAATATCCCAAAAATCGTTTTCCGCGTTTTTCTCGGCTCCTGTGAGAGATAGAGCGAAAAGGGGCTTAATACAGGATCTTCGATTTTCCCTGATTTTGGTAGTCGTAAAAAAGGTCATAACTTTTGAATCGTTTAACCGATCCTTAAAAGTCTTTTTGCATTCGAAAAAGCACAGAAAAACAATGAAAATGCGACTAGGCTCATCTCGATATTTCAATTTTTCGATCCGAGAGCGCAGATTGTGTGTCACCTCCAAAATAACATTTTTCACCCAACTAAAAAATCGATTATCTTTCGCAAAAAAATTGAAAAAAATTATTCTACGGTTCTAAATGCATGGAAATTGATGTATAATCAAGCCTTGTTCGTTAGAAAGTCAAAGCGCAGCGGAAACAGTCGCTATTACAGAGAAAACGATCGATATCGTGATTTTTGTAGACGTAAAGCAGGTAGTTTTCGGTTAATTCGGTTTTTTGCGATTTTCTCAGCTCCTGTTGGAGATATCGCAAATCCACGGCCAGATTCGTGATCAGCGCGACGAAATACATCAGATAGCGTCCATCCCATGTGGGAAATATCCGAAAAATCGTTTTTCGCGTTTTTCTCGGCCCCTGTGGGAGATAGAGCGAAAAGGGGCTTAATACAGGATCCTCGATTTTCCCTGATTTTGGTAGTCGTAAAAAAGGTCATAACTTTTGAATCGTTTAACCGATCCTTAAAAGTCTTTTTGCATTCGAAAGAGCACAGAAAAACAAAGAAAATGCGACTAGACTCATCTCGATATTTCAATTTTTCGATCCGAGAGCGCAGATTGTGTGTCACCTCCAAAATAACATTTTTCACCCAACTAAAAAATCGATCATCTTTCGCAAAAAAATACAAAAAAATTATTCTACGGTTCTAAATGCATGGAAATTGATGTATTATCAAGCCTTGTTCGTTAGAAAGTCGAAGCGCAGCGGAAACAGTCGCTATTACAGAGAAAACGATCGATATCGTGATTTTTGTAGACGTGAAGCAGGTAGTTTTCGGTTAATTCGGTTTTTTGCGATTTTCTCAGCTCCTGTTGGAGATATCGCAAATCCACGGCCAGATTCGTGATCAGCGCGACGAAATACATCAGATAGCGTCCATTACATGTGGGAAATATCCCAAAAATCGTTTTCCGCGTTTTTCTCGGCTCCTGTGGGAGATAGAGCGAAAAGGGGCTTAATACAGGATCTTCGATTTTCCCTGATTTTGGTAGTCGTAAAAAAGGTCATAACTTTTGAATCGTTTAACCGATCCTTAAAAGTCTTTTTGCATTCGAAAGAGCACAGAAAAAAGAAGAAAATGCGACTAGGCTCATCTCGATATTTCAATTTTTCGATCCGAGAGCGCAGATTGTGTGTCTCCTCCAAAATAACATTTTTCACCCAACTAAAAAATCGATTATCTTTCGCAAAAAAATTGAAAAAAATTATTCTACGGTTCTAAATGCATGGAAATTGATGTATTTTCAAGCCTTGTTCGTTAGAAAGTCAAAGCGCAGCGGAAACAGTCGCTATTACAGAGAAAACGATCGATATCGTGATTTTTGTAGACGTAAAGCAGGTAGTTTTCGGTTAATTCGGTTTTTTGCGATTTTCTCAGCTCCTGTTGGAGATATCGCAAATCCACGGCCAGATTCGTGATCAGCGCGACGAAATACATCAGATAGCGTCCATTACATGTGGGAAATATCCCAAAAATCGTTTTCCGCGTTTTTCTCGGCTCCTGTGAGAGATAGAGCGAAAAGGGGCTTAATACAGGATCTTCGATTTTCCCTGATTTTGGTAGTCGTAAAAAAGGTCATAACTTTTGAATCGTTTAACCGATCCTTAAAAGTCTTTTTGCATTCGAAAAAGCACAGAAAAACAATGAAAATGCGACTAGGCTCATCTCGATATTTCAATTTTTCGATCCGAGAGCGCAGATTGTGTGTCACCTCCAAAATAACATTTTTCACCCAACTAAAAAATCGATTATCTTTCGCAAAAAAATTGAAAAAAATTATTCTACGGTTCTAAATGCATGGAAATTGATGTATTTTCAAGCCTTGTTCGTTAGAAAGTCAAAGCGCAGCGGAAACAGTCGCTATTACAGAGAAAACGATCGATATCGTGATTTTTGTAGACGTAAAGCAGGTAGTTTTCGGTTAATTCGGTTTTTTGCGATTTTCTCAGCTCCTGTTGGAGATATCGCAAATCCACGGCCAGATTCGTGATCAGCGCGACGAAATACATCAGATAGCGTCCATTACATGTGGGAAATATCCCAAAAATCGTTTTCCGCGTTTTTCTCGGCTCCTGTGAGAGATAGAGCGAAAAGGGGCTTAATACAGGATCTTCGATTTTCCCTGATTTTGGTAGTCGTAAAAAAGGTCATAACTTTTGAATCGTTTAACCGATCCTTAAAAGTTTTTTTGCATTCGAAAAAGCACAGAAAAACAATGGAAATGCGACTAGGCTCATCTCGATATTTCAATTTTTCGATCCGAGAGCGCAGATTGTGTGTCACCTCCAAAATAACATTTTTCACCCAACTAAAAAATCGATTATCTTTCGCAAAAAAATTGAAAAAAATTATTCTACGGTTCTAAATGCATGGAAATTGATGTATAATCAAGCCTTGTTCGTTAGAAAGTCAAAGCGCAGCGGAAACAGTCGCTATTACAGAGAAAACGATCGATATCGTGATTTTTGTAGACGTAAAGCAGGTAGTTTTCGGTTAATTCGGTTTTTTGCGATTTTCTCAGCTCCTGTTGGAGATATCGCAAATCCACGGCCAGATTCGTGATCAGCGCGACGAAATACATCAGATAGCGTCCATCCCATGTAGGAAATATCCCAAAAATCGTTTTTCGCGTTTTTCTCGGCTCCTGTGGGAGATAGAGCGAAAAGGGGCTCAATACAGGATCCTCGATTTTCCCTGATTTTGGTAGTCGTAAAAAAGGTCATAACTTTTGAATCGTTTAACCGATCCTTAAAATTCTTTTTGCATTCGAAAGAGCACAGAAAAACGAAGAAAATGCGACTAGGCTCATCTCGATATTTCAATTTTTCGATCCGAGAGCGCAGATTGTGTGTCACCTCCAAAATAACATTTTTCACCTAACTAAAAAATCGATTATCTTTCGCAAAAAAATTGAAAAAAATTATTCTACGGTTCTAAATGCATGGAAATTGATGTATTTTCAAGCCTTGTTCGTTAGAAAGTCAAAGCGCAGCGGAAACAGTCGCTATTACAGAGAAAACGATCGATATCGTGATTTTTGTAGACGTAAAGCAGGTAGTTTTCGGTTAATTCGGTTTTTTGCGATTTTCTCAGCTCCTGTTGGAGATATCGCAAATCCACGGCCAGATTCGTGATCAGCGCGACGAAATACATCAGATAGCGTCCATCCCATGTGGGAAATATCCGAAAAATCGTTTTTCGCGTTTTTCTCGGCCCCTGTGGGAGATAGAGCGAAAAGGGGCTTAATACAGGATCCTCGATTTTCCCTGATTTTGGTAGTCGTAAAAAAGGTCATAACTTTTGAATCGTTTAACCGATCCTTAAAAGTCTTTTTGCATTCGAAAGAGCACAGAAAAACAAAGAAAATGCGACTAGACTCATCTCGATATTTCAATTTTTCGATCCGAGAGAGCAGATTGTGTGTCACCTCCAAAATAACATTTTTCACCCAACTAAAAAATCGATCATCTTTCGCAAAAAAATACAAAAAAATTATTCTACGGTTCTAAATGCATGGAAATTGATGTATTATCAAGCCTTGTTCGTTAGAAAGTCGAAGCGCAGCGGAAACAGTCGCTATTACAGAGAAAACGATCGATATCGTGATTTTTGTAGACGTGAAGCAGGTAGTTTTCGGTTAATTCGGTTTTTTGCGATTTTCTCAGCTTCTGTTAGAGATATCGCAAATCCACGGCCAGATTCGTGATCAGCGCGACGAAATACATCAGATAGCGTCCATTACATGTGGGAAATATCCCAAAAATCGTTTTCCGCGTTTTTCTCGGCTCCTGTGGGAGATAGAGCGAAAAGGGGCTTAATACAGGATCTTCGATTTTCCCTGATTTTGGTAGTCGTAAAAAAGGTCATAACTTTTGAATCGTTTAACCGATCCTTAAAAGTCTTTTTGCATTCGAAGGAGCACAGAAAAACAAAGAAAATGCGACTAGGCTCATCTCGATATTTCAATTTTTCGATCCGAGAGCGCAGATTGTGTGTCTCCTCCAAAATAACATTTTTCACCCAACTAAAAAATCGATTATCTTTCGCAAAAAAATTGAAAAAAATTATTCTACGGTTCTAAATGCATGGAAATTGATGTATTTTCAAGCCTTGTTCGTTAGAAAGTCAAAGCGCAGCGGAAACAGTCGCTATTACAGAGAAAACGATCGATATCGTGATTTTTGTAGACGTAAAGCAGGTAGTTTTCGGTTAATTCGGTTTTTTGCGATTTTCTCAGCTCCTGTTGGAGATATCGCAAATCCACGGCCAGATTCGTGATCAGCGCGACGAAATACATCAGATAGCGTCCATCCCATGTAGGAAATATCCCAAAAATCGTTTTTCGCGTTTTTCTCGGCTCCTGTGGGAGATAGAGCGAAAAGGGGCTCAATACAGGATCCTCGATTTTCCCTGATTTTGGTAGTCGTAAAAAAGGTCATAACTTTTGAATCGTTTAACCGATCCTTAAAATTCTTTTTGCATTCGAAAGAGCACAGAAAAACAAAGAAAATGCGACTAGGCTCATCTCGATATTTCAATTTTTCGATCCGAGAGCGCAGATTGTGTGTCACCTCCAAAATAACATTTTTCACCTAACTAAAAAATCGATTATCTTTCGCAAAAAAATTGAAAAAAATTATTCTACGGTTCTAAATGCATGGAAATTGATGTATTTTCAAGCCTTGTTCGTTAGAAAGTCAAAGCGCAGCGGAAACAGTCGCTATTACAGAGAAAACGATCGATATCGTGATTTTTGTAGACGTAAAGCAGGTAGTTTTCGGTTAATTCGGTTTTTTGCGATTTTCTCAGCTCCTGTTGGAGATATCGCAAATCCACGGCCAGATTCGTGATCAGCGCGACGAAATACATCAGATAGCGTCCATCCCATGTGGGAAATATCCGAAAAATCGTTTTTCGCGTTTTTCTCGGCCCCTGTGGGAGATAGAGCGAAAAGGGGCTTAATACAGGATCCTCGATTTTCCCTGATTTTGGTAGTCGTAAAAAAGGTAATAACTTTTGAATCGTTTAACCGATCCTTAAAAGTCTTTTTGCATTCGAAAGAGCACAGAAAAACAAAGAAAATGCGACTAGACTCATCTCGATATTTCAATTTTTCGATCCGAGAGCGCAGATTGTGTGTCACCTCCAAAATAACATTTTTCACCCAACTAAAAAATCGATCATCTTTCGCAAAAAAATACAAAAAAATTATTCTACGGTTCTAAATGCATGGAAATTGATGTATTATCAAGCCTTGTTCGTTAGAAAGTCGAAGCGCAGCGGAAACAGTCGCTATTACAGAGAAAACGATCGATATCGTGATTTTTGTAGACGTGAAGCAGGTAGTTTTCGGTTAATTCGGTTTTTTGCGATTTTCTCAGCTCCTGTTGGAGATATCGCAAATCCACGGCCAGATTCGTGATCAGCGCGACGAAATACATCAGATAGCGTCCATTACATGTGGGAAATATCCCAAAAATCGTTTTCCGCGTTTTTCTCGGCTCCTGTGGGAGATAGAGCGAAAAGGGGCTTAATACAGGATCTTCGATTTTCCCTGATTTTGGTAGTCGTAAAAAAGGTCATAACTTTTGAATCGTTTAACCGATCCTTAAAAGTCTTTTTGCATTCGAAAGAGCACAGAAAAAAGAAGAAAATGCGACTAGGCTCATCTCGATATTTCAATTTTTCGATCCGAGAGCGCAGATTGTGTGTCTCCTCCAAAATAACATTTTTCACCCAACTAAAAAATCGATTATCTTTCGCAAAAAAATTGAAAAAAATTATTCTACGGTTCTAAATGCATGGAAATTGATGTATTTTCAAGCCTTGTTCGTTAGAAAGTCAAAGCGCAGCGGAAACAGTCGCTATTACAGAGAAAACGATCGATATCGTGATTTTTGTAGACGTAAAGCAGGTAGTTTTCGGTTAATTCGGTTTTTTGCGATTTTCTCAGCTCCTGTTGGAGATATCGCAAATCCACGGCCAGATTCGTGATCAGCGCGACGAAATACATCAGATAGCGTCCATTACATGTGGGAAATATCCCAAAAATCGTTTTCCGCGTTTTTCTCGGCTCCTGTGAGAGATAGAGCGAAAAGGGGCTTAATACAGGATCTTCGATTTTCCCTGATTTTGGTAGTCGTAAAAAAGGTCATAACTTTTGAATCGTTTAACCGATCCTTAAAAGTCTTTTTGCATTCGAAAAAGCACAGAAAAACAATGAAAATGCGACTAGGCTCATCTCGATATTTCAATTTTTCGATCCGAGAGCGCAGATTGTGTGTCACCTCCAAAATAACATTTTTCACCCAACTAAAAAATCGATTATCTTTCGCAAAAAAATTGAAAAAAATTATTCTACGGTTCTAAATGCATGGAAATTGATGTATTTTCAAGCCTTGTTCGTTAGAAAGTCAAAGCGCAGCGGAAACAGTCGCTATTACAGAGAAAACGATCGATATCGTGATTTTTGTAGACGTAAAGCAGGTAGTTTTCGGTTAATTCGGTTTTTTGCGATTTTCTCAGCTCCTGTTGGAGATATCGCAAATCCACGGCCAGATTCGTGATCAGCGCGACGAAATACATCAGATAGCGTCCATCCCATGTAGGAAATATCCCAAAAATCGTTTTTCGCGTTTTTCTCGGCTCCTGTGGGAGATAGAGCGAAAAGGGGCTCAATACAGGATCCTCGATTTTCCCTGATTTTGGTAGTCGTAAAAAAGGTCATAACTTTTGAATCGTTTAACCGATCCTTAAAATTCTTTTTGCATTCGAAAGAGCACAGAAAAACGAAGAAAATGCGACTAGGCTCATCTCGATATTTCAATTTTTCGATCCGAGAGCGCAGATTGTGTGTCACCTCCAAAATAACATTTTTCACCTAACTAAAAAATCGATTATCTTTCGCAAAAAAATTGAAAAAAATTATTCTACGGTTCTAAATGCATGGAAATTGATGTATTTTCAAGCCTTGTTCGTTAGAAAGTCAAAGCGCAGCGGAAACAGTCGCTATTACAGAGAAAACGATCGATATCGTGATTTTTGTAGACGTAAAGCAGGTAGTTTTCGGTTAATTCGGTTTTTTGCGATTTTCTCAGCTCCTGTTGGAGATATCGCAAATCCACGGCCAGATTCGTGATCAGCGCGACGAAATACATCAGATAGCGTCCATCCCATGTGGGAAATATCCGAAAAATCGTTTTTCGCGTTTTTCTCGGCCCCTGTGGGAGATAGAGCGAAAAGGGGCTTAATACAGGATCCTCGATTTTCCCTGATTTTGGTAGTCGTAAAAAAGGTAATAACTTTTGAATCGTTTAACCGATCCTTAAAAGTCTTTTTGCATTCGAAAGAGCACAGAAAAACAAAGAAAATGCGACTAGACTCATCTCGATATTTCAATTTTTCGATCCGAGAGCGCAGATTGTGTGTCACCTCCAAAATAACATTTTTCACCCAACTAAAAAATCGATCATCTTTCGCAAAAAAATTGAAAAAAATTATTCTACGGTTCTAAATGCATGGAAATTGATGTATTATCAATCCTTGTTCGTTAGAAACTAAAAGCGCAGCGGAAACAGTCGCTATTACAGAGAAAACGATCGATATCGCGATTTTTGTAGACGTAAAGCAGGTAGTTTTCGGTTAATTGGGTTTTTTGCGATTTTCTCAGCTCCTGTTGGAGAAATCGCAAATCCACGGCCAGATTCGTGATCAGCGCGACGAAATCCATCAGATAGCGTCCATCCTATGTGGGAAATATCCCAAAAATCGTTTTCCGCGTTTTTCTCGGCTCCTGTGGGAGATAGAGCGAAAAGGGGCTTAATACAGGATCCTCGATTTTCCCTGATTTTGGTAGTCGTAAAAAAGGTCATAACTTTTAAATCGTTTAACCGATCCTTAAAAGTCTTTTTGCATTCGAAAGAGCACAGAAAAACAAAGAAAATGCGACTAGGCTCATCTCGATATTTCAATTTTTCGATCCGAGAGCGCAGATTGTGTGTCACCTCCAAAATAACATTTTTCACCCAACTAAAAAATCGATTATCTTTCGCAAAAAAATTGAAAAAAATTATTCTACGGTTCTAAATGCATGGAAATTGATGTATTATCAAGCCTTGTTCGGTAGAAAGTCAAAGCGCAGCGGAAACAGTCGCTATTACAGAGAAAACGATCGATATCGTGATTTTTGTAGACGTAAAGCAGGTAGTTTTCGGTTAATTCGGTTTTTTGCGATTTTCTCAGCTCCTGTTGGAGATATCGCAAATCCACGGCCAGATTCGTGATCAGCGCGACGAAATACATCAGATAGCGTCCATTACATGTGGGAAATATCCCAAAAATCGTTTTCCGCGTTTTTCTCGGCTCCTGTGAGAGATAGAGCGAAAAGGAGCTTAATACAGGATCTTCGATTTTCCCTGATTTTGGTAGTCGTAAAAAAGGTCATAACTTTTGAATCGTTTAACCGATCCTTAAAAGTCTTTTTGCATTCGAAAAAGCACAGAAAAACAATGAAAATGCGACTAGGCTCATCTCGATATTTCAATTTTTCGATCCGAGAGCGCAGATTGTGTGTCACCTCCAAAATAACATTTTTCACCCAACTAAAAAATCGATTATCTTTCGCAAAAAAATTGAAAAAAATTATTCTACGGTTCTAAATGCATGGAAATTGATGTATAATCAAGCCTTGTTCGTTAGAAAGTCAAAGCGCAGCGGAAACAGTCGCTATTACAGAGAAAACGATCGATATCGTGATTTTTGTAGACGTAAAGCAGGTAGTTTTCGGTTAATTCGGTTTTTTGCGATTTTCTCAGCTCCTGTTGGAGATATCGCAAATCCACGGCCAGATTCGTGATCAGCGCGACGAAATACATCAGATAGCGTCCATCCCATGTGGGAAATATCCGAAAAATCGTTTTTCGCGTTTTTCTCGGCCCCTGTGGGAGATAGAGCGAAAAGGGGCTTAATACAGGATCCTCGATTTTCCCTGATTTTGGTAGTCGTAAAAAAGGTCATAACTTTTGAATCGTTTAACCGATCCTTAAAAGTCTTTTTGCATTCGAAAGAGCACAGAAAAACAAAGAAAATGCGACTAGACTCATCTCGATATTTCAATTTTTCGATCCGAGAGCGCAGATTGTGTGTCACCTCCAAAATAACATTTTTCACCCAACTAAAAAATCGATCATCTTTCGCAAAAAAATACAAAAAAATTATTCTACGGTTCTAAATGCATGGAAATTGATGTATTATCAAGCCTTGTTCGTTAGAAAGTCGAAGCGCAGCGGAAACAGTCGCTATTACAGAGAAAACGATCGATATCGTGATTTTTGTAGACGTGAAGCAGGTAGTTTTCGGTTAATTCGGTTTTTTGCGATTTTCTCAGCTCCTGTTGGAGATATCGCAAATCCACGGCCAGATTCGTGATCAGCGCGACGAAATACATCAGATAGCGTCCATTACATGTGGGAAATATCCCAAAAATCGTTTTCCGCGTTTTTCTCGGCTCCTGTGGGAGATAGAGCGAAAAGGGGCTTAATACAGGATCTTCGATTTTCCCTGATTTTGGTAGTCGTAAAAAAGGTCATAACTTTTGAATCGTTTAACCGATCCTTAAAAGTCTTTTTGCATTCGAAAGAGCACAGAAAAACAAAGAAAATGCGACTAGACTCATCTCGATATTTCAATTTTTCGATCCGAGAGAGCAGATTGTGTGTCACCTCCAAAATAACATTTTTCACCCAACTAAAAAATCGATCATCTTTCGCAAAAAAATACAAAAAAATTATTCTACGGTTCTAAATGCATGGAAATTGATGTATTATCAAGCCTTGTTCGTTAGAAAGTCGAAGCGCAGCGGAAACAGTCGCTATTACAGAGAAAACGATCGATATCGTGATTTTTGTAGACGTGAAGCAGGTAGTTTTCGGTTAATTCGGTTTTTTGCGATTTTCTCAGCTCCTGTTGGAGATATCGCAAATCCACGGCCAGATTCGTGATCAGCGCGACGAAATACATCAGATAGCGTCCATTACATGTGGGAAATATCCCAAAAATCGTTTTCCGCGTTTTTCTCGGCTCCTGTGGGAGATAGAGCGAAAAGGGGCTTAATACAGGATCTTCGATTTTCCCTGATTTTGGTAGTCGTAAAAAAGGTCATAACTTTTGAATCGTTTAACCGATCCTTAAAAGTCTTTTTGCATTCGAAGGAGCACAGAAAAACAAAGAAAATGCGACTAGGCTCATCTCGATATTTCAATTTTTCGATCCGAGAGCGCAGATTGTGTGTCTCCTCCAAAATAACATTTTTCACCCAACTAAAAAATCGATTATCTTTCGCAAAAAAATTGAAAAAAATTATTCTACGGTTCTAAATGCATGGAAATTGATGTATTTTCAAGCCTTGTTCGTTAGAAAGTCAAAGCGCAGCGGAAACAGTCGCTATTACAGAGAAAACGATCGATATCGTGATTTTTGTAGACGTAAAGCAGGTAGTTTTCGGTTAATTCGGTTTTTTGCGATTTTCTCAGCTCCTGTTGGAGATATCGCAAATCCACGGCCAGATTCGTGATCAGCGCGACGAAATACATCAGATAGCGTCCATCCCATGTAGGAAATATCCCAAAAATCGTTTTTCGCGTTTTTCTCGGCTCCTGTGGGAGATAGAGCGAAAAGGGGCTCAATACAGGATCCTCGATTTTCCCTGATTTTGGTAGTCGTAAAAAAGGTCATAACTTTTGAATCGTTTAACCGATCCTTAAAATTCTTTTTGCATTCGAAAGAGCACAGAAAAACAAAGAAAATGCGACTAGGCTCATCTCGATATTTCAATTTTTCGATCCGAGAGCGCAGATTGTGTGTCACCTCCAAAATAACATTTTTCACCTAACTAAAAAATCGATTATCTTTCGCAAAAAAATTGAAAAAAATTATTCTACGGTTCTAAATGCATGGAAATTGATGTATTTTCAAGCCTTGTTCGTTAGAAAGTCAAAGCGCAGCGGAAACAGTCGCTATTACAGAGAAAACGATCGATATCGTGATTTTTGTAGACGTAAAGCAGGTAGTTTTCGGTTAATTCGGTTTTTTGCGATTTTCTCAGCTCCTGTTGGAGATATCGCAAATCCACGGCCAGATTCGTGATCAGCGCGACGAAATACATCAGATAGCGTCCATCCCATGTGGGAAATATCCGAAAAATCGTTTTTCGCGTTTTTCTCGGCCCCTGTGGGAGATAGAGCGAAAAGGGGCTTAATACAGGATCCTCGATTTTCCCTGATTTTGGTAGTCGTAAAAAAGGTAATAACTTTTGAATCGTTTAACCGATCCTTAAAAGTCTTTTTGCATTCGAAAGAGCACAGAAAAACAAAGAAAATGCGACTAGACTCATCTCGATATTTCAATTTTTCGATCCGAGAGCGCAGATTGTGTGTCACCTCCAAAATAACATTTTTCACCCACCTAAAAAATCGATCATCTTTCGCAAAAAAATTGAAAAAAATTATTCTACGGTTCTAAATGCATGGAAATTGATGTATTATCAAGCCTTGTTCGTTAGAAAGTCGAAGCGCAGCGGAAACAGTCGCTATTACAGAGAAAACGATCGATATCGTGATTTTTGTAGACGTGAAGCAGGTAGTTTTCGGTTAATTCGGTTTTTTGCGATTTTCTCAGCTCCTGTTGGAGATATCGCAAATCCACGGCCAGATTCGTGATCAGCGCGACGAAATACATCAGATAGCGTCCATTACATGTGGGAAATATCCCAAAAATCGTTTTCCGCGTTTTTCTCGGCTCCTGTGGGAGATAGAGCGAAAAGGGGCTTAATACAGGATCTTCGATTTTCCCTGATTTTGGTAGTCGTAAAAAAGGTCATAACTTTTGAATCGTTTAACCGATCCTTAAAAGTCTTTTTGCATTCGAAAGAGCACAGAAAAAAGAAGAAAATGCGACTAGGCTCATCTCGATATTTCAATTTTTCGATCCGAGAGCGCAGATTGTGTGTCTCCTCCAAAATAACATTTTTCACCCAACTAAAAAATCGATTATCTTTCGCAAAAAAATTGAAAAAAATTATTCTACGGTTCTAAATGCATGGAAATTGATGTATTTTCAAGCCTTGTTCGTTAGAAAGTCAAAGCGCAGCGGAAACAGTCGCTATTACAGAGAAAACGATCGATATCGTGATTTTTGTAGACGTAAAGCAGGTAGTTTTCGGTTAATTCGGTTTTTTGCGATTTTCTCAGCTCCTGTTGGAGATATCGCAAATCCACGGCCAGATTCGTGATCAGCGCGACGAAATACATCAGATAGCGTCCATTACATGTGGGAAATATCCCAAAAATCGTTTTCCGCGTTTTTCTCGGCTCCTGTGAGAGATAGAGCGAAAAGGGGCTTAATACAGGATCTTCGATTTTCCCTGATTTTGGTAGTCGTAAAAAAGGTCATAACTTTTGAATCGTTTAACCGATCCTTAAAAGTCTTTTTGCATTCGAAAAAGCACAGAAAAACAATGAAAATGCGACTAGGCTCATCTCGATATTTCAATTTTTCGATCCGAGAGCGCAGATTGTGTGTCACCTCCAAAATAACATTTTTCACCCAACTAAAAAATCGATTATCTTTCGCAAAAAAATTGAAAAAAATTATTCTACGGTTCTAAATGCATGGAAATTGATGTATTTTCAAGCCTTGTTCGTTAGAAAGTCAAAGCGCAGCGGAAACAGTCGCTATTACAGAGAAAACGATCGATATCGTGATTTTTGTAGACGTAAAGCAGGTAGTTTTCGGTTAATTCGGTTTTTTGCGATTTTCTCAGCTCCTGTTGGAGATATCGCAAATCCACGGCCAGATTCGTGATCAGCGCGACGAAATACATCAGATAGCATCCATTACATGTGGGAAATATCCCAAAAATCGTTTTCCGCGTTTTTCTCGGCTCCTGTGAGAGATAGAGCGAAAAGGGGCTTAATACAGGATCTTCGATTTTCCCTGATTTTGGTAGTCGTAAAAAAGGTCATAACTTTTGAATCGTTTAACCGATCCTTAAAAGTCTTTTTGCATTCGAAAAAGCACAGAAAAACAATGAAAATGCGACTAGGCTCATCTCGATATTTCAATTTTTCGATCCGAGAGCGCAGATTGTGTGTCACCTCCAAAATAACATTTTTCACCCAACTAAAAAATCGATTATCTTTCGCAAAAAAATTGAAAAAAATTATTCTACGGTTCTAAATGCATGGAAATTGATGTATAATCAAGCCTTGTTCGTTAGAAAGTCAAAGCGCAGCGGAAACAGTCGCTATTACAGAGAAAACGATCGATATCGTGATTTTTGTAGACGTAAAGCAGGTAGTTTTCGGTTAATTCGGTTTTTTGCGATTTTCTCAGCTCCTGTTGGAGATATCGCAAATCCACGGCCAGATTCGTGATCAGCGCGACGAAATACATCAGATAGCGTCCATCCCATGTAGGAAATATCCCAAAAATCGTTTTTCGCGTTTTTCTCGGCTCCTGTGGGAGATAGAGCGAAAAGGGGCTCAATACAGGATCCTCGATTTTCCCTGATTTTGGTAGTCGTAAAAAAGGTCATAACTTTTGAATCGTTTAACCGATCCCAATAATTTCTTTTGCATTCGAAAGAGCACAGAAAAACAAAGAAAATGCGACTAGGCTCATCTCAATATTTCAATTTTGCGATCCGAGAGCGCTGATTGTGTGTCACCTCTAAAATAACATTTTTCGCCTAACTAAAAAATCGATAATCTTTCGCAAAAAAATTGAAAAAAATTATTCTACGGTTCTAAATGCATGGAAATTGATGTATTATCAATCCTTGTTCGTTAGAAACTAAAAGCGCAGCGGAAACAGTCGCTATTACAGAGAAAACGATCGATATCGCGATTTTTGTAGACGTAAAGCAGGTAGTTTTCGGTTAATTGGGTTTTTTGCGATTTTCTCAGCTCCTGTTGGAGAAATCGCAAATCCACGGCCAGATTCGTGATCAGCGCGACGAAATCCATCAGATAGCGTCCATCCTATGTGGGAAATATCCCAAAAATCGTTTTCCGCGTTTTTCTCGGCTCCTGTGGGAGATAGAGCGAAAAGGGGCTTAATACAGGATCTTCGATTTTCCCTGATTTTGGTAGTCGTAAAAAAGGTCATAACTTTTGAATCGTTTAACCGATCCTTAAAAGTCTTTTTGCATTCGAAAGAGCACAGAAAAACAAAGAAAATGCGACTAGACTCATCTCGATATTTCAATTTTTCGATCCGAGAGAGCAGATTGTGTGTCACCTCCAAAATAACATTTTTCACCCAACTAAAAAATCGATCATCTTTCGCAAAAAAATACAAAAAAATTATTCTACGGTTCTAAATGCATGGAAATTGATGTATTATCAAGCCTTGTTCGTTAGAAAGTCGAAGCGCAGCGGAAACAGTCGCTATTACAGAGAAAACGATCGATATCGTGATTTTTGTAGACGTGAAGCAGGTAGTTTTCGGTTAATTCGGTTTTTTGCGATTTTCTCAGCTCCTGTTGGAGATATCGCAAATCCACGGCCAGATTCGTGATCAGCGCGACGAAATACATCAGATAGCGTCCATTACATGTGGGAAATATCCCAAAAATCGTTTTCCGCGTTTTTCTCGGCTCCTGTGGGAGATAGAGCGAAAAGGGGCTTAATACAGGATCTTCGATTTTCCCTGATTTTGGTAGTCGTAAAAAAGGTCATAACTTTTGAATCGTTTAACCGATCCTTAAAAGTCTTTTTGCATTCGAAGGAGCACAGAAAAACAAAGAAAATGCGACTAGGCTCATCTCGATATTTCAATTTTTCGATCCGAGAGCGCAGATTGTGTGTCTCCTCCAAAATAACATTTTTCACCCAACTAAAAAATCGATTATCTTTCGCAAAAAAATTGAAAAAAATTATTCTACGGTTCTAAATGCATGGAAATTGATGTATTTTCAAGCCTTGTTCGTTAGAAAGTCAAAGCGCAGCGGAAACAGTCGCTATTACAGAGAAAACGATCGATATCGTGATTTTTGTAGACGTAAAGCAGGTAGTTTTCGGTTAATTCGGTTTTTTGCGATTTTCTCAGCTCCTGTTGGAGATATCGCAAATCCACGGCCAGATTCGTGATCAGCGCGACGAAATACATCAGATAGCGTCCATCCCATGTAGGAAATATCCCAAAAATCGTTTTTCGCGTTTTTCTCGGCTCCTGTGGGAGATAGAGCGAAAAGGGGCTCAATACAGGATCCTCGATTTTCCCTGATTTTGGTAGTCGTAAAAAAGGTCATAACTTTTGAATCGTTTAACCGATCCTTAAAATTCTTTTTGCATTCGAAAGAGCACAGAAAAACAAAGAAAATGCGACTAGGCTCATCTCGATATTTCAATTTTTCGATCCGAGAGCGCAGATTGTGTGTCACCTCCAAAATAACATTTTTCACCTAACTAAAAAATCGATTATCTTTCGCAAAAAAATTGAAAAAAATTATTCTACGGTTCTAAATGCATGGAAATTGATGTATTTTCAAGCCTTGTTCGTTAGAAAGTCAAAGCGCAGCGGAAACAGTCGCTATTACAGAGAAAACGATCGATATCGTGATTTTTGTAGACGTAAAGCAGGTAGTTTTCGGTTAATTCGGTTTTTTGCGATTTTCTCAGCTCCTGTTGGAGATATCGCAAATCCACGGCCAGATTCGTGATCAGCGCGACGAAATACATCAGATAGCGTCCATCCCATGTGGGAAATATCCGAAAAATCGTTTTTCGCGTTTTTCTCGGCCCCTGTGGGAGATAGAGCGAAAAGGGGCTTAATACAGGATCCTCGATTTTCCCTGATTTTGGTAGTCGTAAAAAAGGTAATAACTTTTGAATCGTTTAACCGATCCTTAAAAGTCTTTTTGCATTCGAAAGAGCACAGAAAAACAAAGAAAATGCGACTAGACTCATCTCGATATTTCAATTTTTCGATCCGAGAGCGCAGATTGTGTGTCACCTCCAAAATAACATTTTTCACCCACCTAAAAAATCGATCATCTTTCGCAAAAAAATTGAAAAAAATTATTCTACGGTTCTAAATGCATGGAAATTGATGTATTATCAAGCCTTGTTCGTTAGAAAGTCGAAGCGCAGCGGAAACAGTCGCTATTACAGAGAAAACGATCGATATCGTGATTTTTGTAGACGTGAAGCAGGTAGTTTTCGGTTAATTCGGTTTTTTGCGATTTTCTCAGCTCCTGTTGGAGATATCGCAAATCCACGGCCAGATTCGTGATCAGCGCGACGAAATACATCAGATAGCGTCCATTACATGTGGGAAATATCCCAAAAATCGTTTTCCGCGTTTTTCTCGGCTCCTGTGGGAGATAGAGCGAAAAGGGGCTTAATACAGGATCTTCGATTTTCCCTGATTTTGGTAGTCGTAAAAAAGGTCATAACTTTTGAATCGTTTAACCGATCCTTAAAAGTCTTTTTGCATTCGAAAGAGCACAGAAAAAAGAAGAAAATGCGACTAGGCTCATCTCGATATTTCAATTTTTCGATCCGAGAGCGCAGATTGTGTGTCTCCTCCAAAATAACATTTTTCACCCAACTAAAAAATCGATTATCTTTCGCAAAAAAATTGAAAAAAATTATTCTACGGTTCTAAATGCATGGAAATTGATGTATTTTCAAGCCTTGTTCGTTAGAAAGTCAAAGCGCAGCGGAAACAGTCGCTATTACAGAGAAAACGATCGATATCGTGATTTTTGTAGACGTAAAGCAGGTAGTTTTCGGTTAATTCGGTTTTTTGCGATTTTCTCAGCTCCTGTTGGAGATATCGCAAATCCACGGCCAGATTCGTGATCAGCGCGACGAAATACATCAGATAGCGTCCATTACATGTGGGAAATATCCCAAAAATCGTTTTCCGCGTTTTTCTCGGCTCCTGTGAGAGATAGAGCGAAAAGGGGCTTAATACAGGATCTTCGATTTTCCCTGATTTTGGTAGTCGTAAAAAAGGTCATAACTTTTGAATCGTTTAACCGATCCTTAAAAGTCTTTTTGCATTCGAAAAAGCACAGAAAAACAATGAAAATGCGACTAGGCTCATCTCGATATTTCAATTTTTCGATCCGAGAGCGCAGATTGTGTGTCACCTCCAAAATAACATTTTTCACCCAACTAAAAAATCGATTATCTTTCGCAAAAAAATTGAAAAAAATTATTCTACGGTTCTAAATGCATGGAAATTGATGTATTTTCAAGCCTTGTTCGTTAGAAAGTCAAAGCGCAGCGGAAACAGTCGCTATTACAGAGAAAACGATCGATATCGTGATTTTTGTAGACGTAAAGCAGGTAGTTTTCGGTTAATTCGGTTTTTTGCGATTTTCTCAGCTCCTGTTGGAGATATCGCAAATCCACGGCCAGATTCGTGATCAGCGCGACGAAATACATCAGATAGCATCCATTACATGTGGGAAATATCCCAAAAATCGTTTTCCGCGTTTTTCTCGGCTCCTGTGAGAGATAGAGCGAAAAGGGGCTTAATACAGGATCTTCGATTTTCCCTGATTTTGGTAGTCGTAAAAAAGGTCATAACTTTTGAATCGTTTAACCGATCCTTAAAAGTCTTTTTGCATTCGAAAAAGCACAGAAAAACAATGAAAATGCGACTAGGCTCATCTCGATATTTCAATTTTTCGATCCGAGAGCGCAGATTGTGTGTCACCTCCAAAATAACATTTTTCACCCAACTAAAAAATCGATTATCTTTCGCAAAAAAATTGAAAAAAATTATTCTACGGTTCTAAATGCATGGAAATTGATGTATAATCAAGCCTTGTTCGTTAGAAAGTCAAAGCGCAGCGGAAACAGTCGCTATTACAGAGAAAACGATCGATATCGTGATTTTTGTAGACGTAAAGCAGGTAGTTTTCGGTTAATTCGGTTTTTTGCGATTTTCTCAGCTCCTGTTGGAGATATCGCAAATCCACGGCCAGATTCGTGATCAGCGCGACGAAATACATCAGATAGCGTCCATCCCATGTAGGAAATATCCCAAAAATCGTTTTTCGCGTTTTTCTCGGCTCCTGTGGGAGATAGAGCGAAAAGGGGCTCAATACAGGATCCTCGATTTTCCCTGATTTTGGTAGTCGTAAAAAAGGTCATAACTTTTGAATCGTTTAACCGATCCCAATAATTTCTTTTGCATTCGAAAGAGCACAGAAAAACAAAGAAAATGCGACTAGGCTCATCTCAATATTTCAATTTTGCGATCCGAGAGCGCTGATTGTGTGTCACCTCTAAAATAACATTTTTCGCCTAACTAAAAAATCGATAATCTTTCGCAAAAAAATTGAAAAAAATTATTCTACGGTTCTAAATGCATGGAAATTGATGTATTATCAATCCTTGTTCGTTAGAAACTAAAAGCGCAGCGGAAACAGTCGCTATTACAGAGAAAACGATCGATATCGCGATTTTTGTAGACGTAAAGCAGGTAGTTTTCGGTTAATTGGGTTTTTTGCGATTTTCTCAGCTCCTGTTGGAGAAATCGCAAATCCACGGCCAGATTCGTGATCAGCGCGACGAAATCCATCAGATAGCGTCCATCCTATGTGGGAAATATCCCAAAAATCGTTTTCCGCGTTTTTCTCGGCTCCTGTGGGAGATAGAGCGAAAAGGGGCTTAATACAGGATCCTCGATTTTCCCTGATTTTGGTAGTCGTAAAAAAGGTCATAACTTTTAAATCGTTTAACCGATCCTTAAAAGTCTTTTTGCATTCGAAAGAGCACAGAAAAACAAAGAAAATGCGACTAGGCTCATCTCGATATTTCAATTTTTCGATCCGAGAGCGCAGATTGTGTGTCACCTCCAAAATAAGATTTTTCACCCAACTAAAAAATCGATTATCTTTCGCAAAAAAATTAAAAAAAATTATTCTACGGTTCTAAATGCATGAAAATTGATGTATAATCAAGCCTTGTTCGTTAGAAAGTCAAAGCGCAGCGGAAACAGTCGCTATTACAGAGAAAACGATCGATATCGTGATTTTTGTAGACGTAAAGCAGGTAGTTTTCGGTTAATTCGGTTTTTTGCGATTTTCTCAGCTCCTGTTGGAGATATCGCAAATCCACGGCCAGATTCGTGATCAGCGCGACGAAATACATCAGATAGCGTCCATCACATGTGGGAAATATCCCAAAAATCGTTTTCCGCGTTTTTCTCGGCTCCTGTGGGAGATAGAGCGAAAAGGGGCTTAATACAGGATCCTTGATTTCCCCTGATTTTGGTAGTCGTAAAAAAGGTCATAACTTTTGAATCGTTTAACCGATCCCAATAATTTCTTTTGCATTCGAAAGAGCACAGAAAAACAAAGAAAATGCGACTAGGCTCATCTCAATATTTCAATTTTGCGATCCGAGAGCGCTGATTGTGTGTCACCTCTAAAATAACATTTTTCGCCTAACTAAAAAATCGATAATCTTTCGCAAAAAAATTGAAA
This sequence comes from Cylloceria caligata, assembly GCA_963942595.1. Classification (NCBI taxonomy): domain Eukaryota; kingdom Metazoa; phylum Arthropoda; class Insecta; order Hymenoptera; family Ichneumonidae; genus Cylloceria; species Cylloceria caligata. The sequence continues at coordinate 5,565,369 of OZ012708.1, read as the reverse complement.
AAAATTATTCTACGGTTCTAAATGCATGGAAATTGATGTATTATCAATCCTTGTTCGTTAGAAACTAAAAGCGCAGCGGAAACAGTCGCTATTACAGAGAAAACGATCGATATCGCGATTTTTGTAGACGTAAAGCAGGTAGTTTTCGGTTAATTGGGTTTTTTGCGATTTTCTCAGCTCCTGTTGGAGAAATCGCAAATCCACGGCCAGATTCGTGATCAGCGCGACGAAATCCATCAGATAGCGTCCATCCTATGTGGGAAATATCCCAAAAATCGTTTTCCGCGTTTTTCTCGGCTCCTGTGGGAGATAGAGCGAAAAGGGGCTTAATACAGGATCCTCGATTTTCCCTGATTTTGGTAGTCGTAAAAAAGGTCATAACTTTTAAATCGTTTAACCGATCCTTAAAAGTCTTTTTGCATTCGAAAGAGCACAGAAAAACAAAGAAAATGCGACTAGGCTCATCTCGATATTTCAATTTTTCGATCCGAGAGCGCAGATTGTGTGTCACCTCCAAAATAACATTTTTCACCCAACTAAAAAATCGATTATCTTTCGCAAAAAAATTGAAAAAAATTATTCTACGGTTCTAAATGCATGGAAATTGATGTATTATCAAGCCTTGTTCGGTAGAAAGTCAAAGCGCAGCGGAAACAGTCGCTATTACAGAGAAAACGATCGATATCGTGATTTTTGTAGACGTAAAGCAGGTAGTTTTCGGTTAATTCGGTTTTTTGCGATTTTCTCAGCTCCTGTTGGAGATATCGCAAATCCACGGCCAGATTCGTGATCAGCGCGACGAAATACATCAGATAGCGTCCATTACATGTGGGAAATATCCCAAAAATCGTTTTCCGCGTTTTTCTCGGCTCCTGTGAGAGATAGAGCGAAAAGGGGCTTAATACAGGATCTTCGATTTTCCCTGATTTTGGTAGTCGTAAAAAAGGTCATAACTTTTGAATCGTTTAACCGATCCTTAAAAGTCTTTTTGCATTCGAAAAAGCACAGAAAAACAATGAAAATGCGACTAGGCTCATCTCGATATTTCAATTTTTCGATCCGAGAGCGCAGATTGTGTGTCACCTCCAAAATAACATTTTTCACCCAACTAAAAAATCGATTATCTTTCGCAAAAAAATTGAAAAAAATTATTCTACGGTTCTAAATGCATGGAAATTGATGTATAATCAAGCCTTGTTCGTTAGAAAGTCAAAGCGCAGCGGAAACAGTCGCTATTACAGAGAAAACGATCGATATCGTGATTTTTGTAGACGTAAAGCAGGTAGTTTTCGGTTAATTCGGTTTTTTGCGATTTTCTCAGCTCCTGTTGGAGATATCGCAAATCCACGGCCAGATTCGTGATCAGCGCGACGAAATACATCAGATAGCGTCCATCCCATGTGGGAAATATCCGAAAAATCGTTTTTCGCGTTTTTCTCGGCCCCTGTGGGAGATAGAGCGAAAAGGGGCTTAATACAGGATCCTCGATTTTCCCTGATTTTGGTAGTCGTAAAAAAGGTCATAACTTTTGAATCGTTTAACCGATCCTTAAAAGTCTTTTTGCATTCGAAAGAGCACAGAAAAACAAAGAAAATGCGACTAGACTCATCTCGATATTTCAATTTTTCGATCCGAGAGCGCAGATTGTGTGTCACCTCCAAAATAACATTTTTCACCCAACTAAAAAATCGATCATCTTTCGCAAAAAAATACAAAAAAATTATTCTACGGTTCTAAATGCATGGAAATTGATGTATTATCAAGCCTTGTTCGTTAGAAAGTCGAAGCGCAGCGGAAACAGTCGCTATTACAGAGAAAACGATCGATATCGTGATTTTTGTAGACGTGAAGCAGGTAGTTTTCGGTTAATTCGGTTTTTTGCGATTTTCTCAGCTCCTGTTGGAGATATCGCAAATCCACGGCCAGATTCGTGATCAGCGCGACGAAATACATCAGATAGCGTCCATTACATGTGGGAAATATCCCAAAAATCGTTTTCCGCGTTTTTCTCGGCTCCTGTGGGAGATAGAGCGAAAAGGGGCTTAATACAGGATCTTCGATTTTCCCTGATTTTGGTAGTCGTAAAAAAGGTCATAACTTTTGAATCGTTTAACCGATCCTTAAAAGTCTTTTTGCATTCGAAAGAGCACAGAAAAAAGAAGAAAATGCGACTAGGCTCATCTCGATATTTCAATTTTTCGATCCGAGAGCGCAGATTGTGTGTCTCCTCCAAAATAACATTTTTCACCCAACTAAAAAATCGATTATCTTTCGCAAAAAAATTGAAAAAAATTATTCTACGGTTCTAAATGCATGGAAATTGATGTATTTTCAAGCCTTGTTCGTTAGAAAGTCAAAGCGCAGCGGAAACAGTCGCTATTACAGAGAAAACGATCGATATCGTGATTTTTGTAGACGTAAAGCAGGTAGTTTTCGGTTAATTCGGTTTTTTGCGATTTTCTCAGCTCCTGTTGGAGATATCGCAAATCCACGGCCAGATTCGTGATCAGCGCGACGAAATACATCAGATAGCGTCCATTACATGTGGGAAATATCCCAAAAATCGTTTTCCGCGTTTTTCTCGGCTCCTGTGAGAGATAGAGCGAAAAGGGGCTTAATACAGGATCTTCGATTTTCCCTGATTTTGGTAGTCGTAAAAAAGGTCATAACTTTTGAATCGTTTAACCGATCCTTAAAAGTCTTTTTGCATTCGAAAAAGCACAGAAAAACAATGAAAATGCGACTAGGCTCATCTCGATATTTCAATTTTTCGATCCGAGAGCGCAGATTGTGTGTCACCTCCAAAATAACATTTTTCACCCAACTAAAAAATCGATTATCTTTCGCAAAAAAATTGAAAAAAATTATTCTACGGTTCTAAATGCATGGAAATTGATGTATTTTCAAGCCTTGTTCGTTAGAAAGTCAAAGCGCAGCGGAAACAGTCGCTATTACAGAGAAAACGATCGATATCGTGATTTTTGTAGACGTAAAGCAGGTAGTTTTCGGTTAATTCGGTTTTTTGCGATTTTCTCAGCTCCTGTTGGAGATATCGCAAATCCACGGCCAGATTCGTGATCAGCGCGACGAAATACATCAGATAGCGTCCATTACATGTGGGAAATATCCCAAAAATCGTTTTCCGCGTTTTTCTCGGCTCCTGTGAGAGATAGAGCGAAAAGGGGCTTAATACAGGATCTTCGATTTTCCCTGATTTTGGTAGTCGTAAAAAAGGTCATAACTTTTGAATCGTTTAACCGATCCTTAAAAGTTTTTTTGCATTCGAAAAAGCACAGAAAAACAATGGAAATGCGACTAGGCTCATCTCGATATTTCAATTTTTCGATCCGAGAGCGCAGATTGTGTGTCACCTCCAAAATAACATTTTTCACCCAACTAAAAAATCGATTATCTTTCGCAAAAAAATTGAAAAAAATTATTCTACGGTTCTAAATGCATGGAAATTGATGTATAATCAAGCCTTGTTCGTTAGAAAGTCAAAGCGCAGCGGAAACAGTCGCTATTACAGAGAAAACGATCGATATCGTGATTTTTGTAGACGTAAAGCAGGTAGTTTTCGGTTAATTCGGTTTTTTGCGATTTTCTCAGCTCCTGTTGGAGATATCGCAAATCCACGGCCAGATTCGTGATCAGCGCGACGAAATACATCAGATAGCGTCCATCCCATGTAGGAAATATCCCAAAAATCGTTTTTCGCGTTTTTCTCGGCTCCTGTGGGAGATAGAGCGAAAAGGGGCTCAATACAGGATCCTCGATTTTCCCTGATTTTGGTAGTCGTAAAAAAGGTCATAACTTTTGAATCGTTTAACCGATCCTTAAAATTCTTTTTGCATTCGAAAGAGCACAGAAAAACGAAGAAAATGCGACTAGGCTCATCTCGATATTTCAATTTTTCGATCCGAGAGCGCAGATTGTGTGTCACCTCCAAAATAACATTTTTCACCTAACTAAAAAATCGATTATCTTTCGCAAAAAAATTGAAAAAAATTATTCTACGGTTCTAAATGCATGGAAATTGATGTATTTTCAAGCCTTGTTCGTTAGAAAGTCAAAGCGCAGCGGAAACAGTCGCTATTACAGAGAAAACGATCGATATCGTGATTTTTGTAGACGTAAAGCAGGTAGTTTTCGATTAATTCGGTTTTTTGCGATTTTCTCAGCTCCTGTTGGAGATATCGCAAATCCACGGCCAGATTCGTGATCAGCGCGACGAAATACATCAGATAGCGTCCATCCCATGTGGGAAATATCCGAAAAATCGTTTTTCGCGTTTTTCTCGGCCCCTGTGGGAGATAGAGCGAAAAGGGGCTTAATACAGGATCCTCGATTTTCCCTGATTTTGGTAGTCGTAAAAAAGGTCATAACTTTTGAATCGTTTAACCGATCCTTAAAAGTCTTTTTGCATTCGAAAGAGCACAGAAAAACAAAGAAAATGCGACTAGACTCATCTCGATATTTCAATTTTTCGATCCGAGAGAGCAGATTGTGTGTCACCTCCAAAATAACATTTTTCACCCAACTAAAAAATCGATCATCTTTCGCAAAAAAATACAAAAAAATTATTCTACGGTTCTAAATGCATGGAAATTGATGTATTATCAAGCCTTGTTCGTTAGAAAGTCGAAGCGCAGCGGAAACAGTCGCTATTACAGAGAAAACGATCGATATCGTGATTTTTGTAGACGTGAAGCAGGTAGTTTTCGGTTAATTCGGTTTTTTGCGATTTTCTCAGCTCCTGTTGGAGATATCGCAAATCCACGGCCAGATTCGTGATCAGCGCGACGAAATACATCAGATAGCGTCCATCCCATGTAGGAAATATCCCAAAAATCGTTTTTCGCGTTTTTCTCGGCTCCTGTGGGAGATAGAGCGAAAAGGGGCTCAATACAGGATCCTCGATTTTCCCTGATTTTGGTAGTCGTAAAAAAGGTCATAACTTTTGAATCGTTTAACCGATCCTTAAAATTCTTTTTGCATTCGAAAGAGCACAGAAAAACAAAGAAAATGCGACTAGGCTCATCTCGATATTTCAATTTTTCGATCCGAGAGCGCAGATTGTGTGTCACCTCCAAAATAACATTTTTCACCTAACTAAAAAATCGATTATCTTTCGCAAAAAAATTGAAAAAAATTATTCTACGGTTCTAAATGCATGGAAATTGATGTATTTTCAAGCCTTGTTCGTTAGAAAGTCAAAGCGCAGCGGAAACAGTCGCTATTACAGAGAAAACGATCGATATCGTGATTTTTGTAGACGTAAAGCAGGTAGTTTTCGGTTAATTCGGTTTTTTGCGATTTTCTCAGCTCCTGTTGGAGATATCGCAAATCCACGGCCAGATTCGTGATCAGCGCGACGAAATACATCAGATAGCGTCCATCCCATGTGGGAAATATCCGAAAAATCGTTTTTCGCGTTTTTCTCGGCCCCTGTGGGAGATAGAGCGAAAAGGGGCTTAATACAGGATCCTCGATTTTCCCTGATTTTGGTAGTCGTAAAAAAGGTAATAACTTTTGAATCGTTTAACCGATCCTTAAAAGTCTTTTTGCATTCGAAAGAGCACAGAAAAACAAAGAAAATGCGACTAGACTCATCTCGATATTTCAATTTTTCGATCCGAGAGCGCAGATTGTGTGTCACCTCCAAAATAACATTTTTCACCCAACTAAAAAATCGATCATCTTTCGCAAAAAAATACAAAAAAATTATTCTACGGTTCTAAATGCATGGAAATTGATGTATTATCAAGCCTTGTTCGTTAGAAAGTCGAAGCGCAGCGGAAACAGTCGCTATTACAGAGAAAACGATCGATATCGTGATTTTTGTAGACGTGAAGCAGGTAGTTTTCGGTTAATTCGGTTTTTTGCGATTTTCTCAGCTCCTGTTGGAGATATCGCAAATCCACGGCCAGATTCGTGATCAGCGCGACGAAATACATCAGATAGCGTCCATTACATGTGGGAAATATCCCAAAAATCGTTTTCCGCGTTTTTCTCGGCTCCTGTGGGAGATAGAGCGAAAAGGGGCTTAATACAGGATCTTCGATTTTCCCTGATTTTGGTAGTCGTAAAAAAGGTCATAACTTTTGAATCGTTTAACCGATCCTTAAAAGTCTTTTTGCATTCGAAAGAGCACAGAAAAAAGAAGAAAATGCGACTAGGCTCATCTCGATATTTCAATTTTTCGATCCGAGAGCGCAGATTGTGTGTCTCCTCCAAAATAACATTTTTCACCCAACTAAAAAATCGATTATCTTTCGCAAAAAAATTGAAAAAAATTATTCTACGGTTCTAAATGCATGGAAATTGATGTATTTTCAAGCCTTGTTCGTTAGAAAGTCAAAGCGCAGCGGAAACAGTCGCTATTACAGAGAAAACGATCGATATCGTGATTTTTGTAGACGTAAAGCAGGTAGTTTTCGGTTAATTCGGTTTTTTGCGATTTTCTCAGCTCCTGTTGGAGATATCGCAAATCCACGGCCAGATTCGTGATCAGCGCGACGAAATACATCAGATAGCGTCCATTACATGTGGGAAATATCCCAAAAATCGTTTTCCGCGTTTTTCTCGGCTCCTGTGAGAGATAGAGCGAAAAGGGGCTTAATACAGGATCTTCGATTTTCCCTGATTTTGGTAGTCGTAAAAAAGGTCATAACTTTTGAATCGTTTAACCGATCCTTAAAAGTCTTTTTGCATTCGAAAAAGCACAGAAAAACAATGAAAATGCGACTAGGCTCATCTCGATATTTCAATTTTTCGATCCGAGAGCGCAGATTGTGTGTCACCTCCAAAATAACATTTTTCACCCAACTAAAAAATCGATTATCTTTCGCAAAAAAATTGAAAAAAATTATTCTACGGTTCTAAATGCATGGAAATTGATGTATTTTCAAGCCTTGTTCGTTAGAAAGTCAAAGCGCAGCGGAAACAGTCGCTATTACAGAGAAAACGATCGATATCGTGATTTTTGTAGACGTAAAGCAGGTAGTTTTCGGTTAATTCGGTTTTTTGCGATTTTCTCAGCTCCTGTTGGAGATATCGCAAATCCACGGCCAGATTCGTGATCAGCGCGACGAAATACATCAGATAGCATCCATTACATGTGGGAAATATCCCAAAAATCGTTTTCCGCGTTTTTCTCGGCTCCTGTGAGAGATAGAGCGAAAAGGGGCTTAATACAGGATCTTCGATTTTCCCTGATTTTGGTAGTCGTAAAAAAGGTCATAACTTTTGAATCGTTTAACCGATCCTTAAAAGTCTTTTTGCATTCGAAAAAGCACAGAAAAACAATGAAAATGCGACTAGGCTCATCTCGATATTTCAATTTTTCGATCCGAGAGCGCAGATTGTGTGTCACCTCCAAAATAACATTTTTCACCCAACTAAAAAATCGATTATCTTTCGCAAAAAAATTGAAAAAAATTATTCTACGGTTCTAAATGCATGGAAATTGATGTATAATCAAGCCTTGTTCGTTAGAAAGTCAAAGCGCAGCGGAAACAGTCGCTATTACAGAGAAAACGATCGATATCGTGATTTTTGTAGACGTAAAGCAGGTAGTTTTCGGTTAATTCGGTTTTTTGCGATTTTCTCAGCTCCTGTTGGAGATATCGCAAATCCACGGCCAGATTCGTGATCAGCGCGACGAAATACATCAGATAGCGTCCATCCCATGTAGGAAATATCCCAAAAATCGTTTTTCGCGTTTTTCTCGGCTCCTGTGGGAGATAGAGCGAAAAGGGGCTCAATACAGGATCCTCGATTTTCCCTGATTTTGGTAGTCGTAAAAAAGGTCATAACTTTTGAATCGTTTAACCGATCCTTAAAATTCTTTTTGCATTCGAAAGAGCACAGAAAAACGAAGAAAATGCGACTAGGCTCATCTCGATATTTCAATTTTTCGATCCGAGAGCGCAGATTGTGTGTCACCTCCAAAATAACATTTTTCACCTAACTAAAAAATCGATTATCTTTCGCAAAAAAATTGAAAAAAATTATTCTACGGTTCTAAATGCATGGAAATTGATGTATTTTCAAGCCTTGTTCGTTAGAAAGTCAAAGCGCAGCGGAAACAGTCGCTATTACAGAGAAAACGATCGATATCGTGATTTTTGTAGACGTAAAGCAGGTAGTTTTCGGTTAATTCGGTTTTTTGCGATTTTCTCAGCTCCTGTTGGAGATATCGCAAATCCACGGCCAGATTCGTGATCAGCGCGACGAAATACATCAGATAGCGTCCATCCCATGTGGGAAATATCCGAAAAATCGTTTTTCGCGTTTTTCTCGGCCCCTGTGGGAGATAGAGCGAAAAGGGGCTTAATACAGGATCCTCGATTTTCCCTGATTTTGGTAGTCGTAAAAAAGGTAATAACTTTTGAATCGTTTAACCGATCCTTAAAAGTCTTTTTGCATTCGAAAGAGCACAGAAAAACAAAGAAAATGCGACTAGACTCATCTCGATATTTCAATTTTTCGATCCGAGAGCGCAGATTGTGTGTCACCTCCAAAATAACATTTTTCACCCAACTAAAAAATCGATCATCTTTCGCAAAAAAATTGAAAAAAATTATTCTACGGTTCTAAATGCATGGAAATTGATGTATTATCAATCCTTGTTCGTTAGAAACTAAAAGCGCAGCGGAAACAGTCGCTATTACAGAGAAAACGATCGATATCGCGATTTTTGTAGACGTAAAGCAGGTAGTTTTCGGTTAATTGGGTTTTTTGCGATTTTCTCAGCTCCTGTTGGAGAAATCGCAAATCCACGGCCAGATTCGTGATCAGCGCGACGAAATCCATCAGATAGCGTCCATCCTATGTGGGAAATATCCCAAAAATCGTTTTCCGCGTTTTTCTCGGCTCCTGTGGGAGATAGAGCGAAAAGGGGCTTAATACAGGATCCTCGATTTTCCCTGATTTTGGTAGTCGTAAAAAAGGTCATAACTTTTAAATCGTTTAACCGATCCTTAAAAGTCTTTTTGCATTCGAAAGAGCACAGAAAAACAAAGAAAATGCGACTAGGCTCATCTCGATATTTCAATTTTTCGATCCGAGAGCGCAGATTGTGTGTCACCTCCAAAATAACATTTTTCACCCAACTAAAAAATCGATTATCTTTCGCAAAAAAATTGAAAAAAATTATTCTACGGTTCTAAATGCATGGAAATTGATGTATTATCAAGCCTTGTTCGGTAGAAAGTCAAAGCGCAGCGGAAACAGTCGCTATTACAGAGAAAACGATCGATATCGTGATTTTTGTAGACGTAAAGCAGGTAGTTTTCGGTTAATTCGGTTTTTTGCGATTTTCTCAGCTCCTGTTGGAGATATCGCAAATCCACGGCCAGATTCGTGATCAGCGCGACGAAATACATCAGATAGCGTCCATCCCATGTGGGAAATATCCGAAAAATCGTTTTTCGCGTTTTTCTCGGCCCCTGTGGGAGATAGAGCGAAAAGGGGCTTAATACAGGATCCTCGATTTTCCCTGATTTTGGTAGTCGTAAAAAAGGTAATAACTTTTGAATCGTTTAACCGATCCTTAAAAGTCTTTTTGCATTCGAAAGAGCACAGAAAAACAAAGAAAATGCGACTAGACTCATCTCGATATTTCAATTTTTCGATCCGAGAGCGCAGATTGTGTGTCACCTCCAAAATAACATTTTTCACCCAACTAAAAAATCGATCATCTTTCGCAAAAAAATACAAAAAAATTATTCTACGGTTCTAAATGCATGGAAATTGATGTATTATCAAGCCTTGTTCGTTAGAAAGTCGAAGCGCAGCGGAAACAGTCGCTATTACAGAGAAAACGATCGATATCGTGATTTTTGTAGACGTGAAGCAGGTAGTTTTCGGTTAATTCGGTTTTTTGCGATTTTCTCAGCTCCTGTTGGAGATATCGCAAATCCACGGCCAGATTCGTGATCAGCGCGACGAAATACATCAGATAGCGTCCATTACATGTGGGAAATATCCCAAAAATCGTTTTCCGCGTTTTTCTCGGCTCCTGTGGGAGATAGAGCGAAAAGGGGCTTAATACAGGATCTTCGATTTTCCCTGATTTTGGTAGTCGTAAAAAAGGTCATAACTTTTGAATCGTTTAACCGATCCTTAAAAGTCTTTTTGCATTCGAAAGAGCACAGAAAAAAGAAGAAAATGCGACTAGGCTCATCTCGATATTTCAATTTTTCGATCCGAGAGCGCAGATTGTGTGTCTCCTCCAAAATAACATTTTTCACCCAACTAAAAAATCGATTATCTTTCGCAAAAAAATTGAAAAAAATTATTCTACGGTTCTAAATGCATGGAAATTGATGTATTTTCAAGCCTTGTTCGTTAGAAAGTCAAAGCGCAGCGGAAACAGTCGCTATTACAGAGAAAACGATCGATATCGTGATTTTTGTAGACGTAAAGCAGGTAGTTTTCGGTTAATTCGGTTTTTTGCGATTTTCTCAGCTCCTGTTGGAGATATCGCAAATCCACGGCCAGATTCGTGATCAGCGCGACGAAATACATCAGATAGCGTCCATTACATGTGGGAAATATCCCAAAAATCGTTTTCCGCGTTTTTCTCGGCTCCTGTGAGAGATAGAGCGAAAAGGGGCTTAATACAGGATCTTCGATTTTCCCTGATTTTGGTAGTCGTAAAAAAGGTCATAACTTTTGAATCGTTTAACCGATCCTTAAAAGTCTTTTTGCATTCGAAAAAGCACAGAAAAACAATGAAAATGCGACTAGGCTCATCTCGATATTTCAATTTTTCGATCCGAGAGCGCAGATTGTGTGTCACCTCCAAAATAACATTTTTCACCCAACTAAAAAATCGATTATCTTTCGCAAAAAAATTGAAAAAAATTATTCTACGGTTCTAAATGCATGGAAATTGATGTATTTTCAAGCCTTGTTCGTTAGAAAGTCAAAGCGCAGCGGAAACAGTCGCTATTACAGAGAAAACGATCGATATCGTGATTTTTGTAGACGTAAAGCAGGTAGTTTTCGGTTAATTCGGTTTTTTGCGATTTTCTCAGCTCCTGTTGGAGATATCGCAAATCCACGGCCAGATTCGTGATCAGCGCGACGAAATACATCAGATAGCATCCATTACATGTGGGAAATATCCCAAAAATCGTTTTCCGCGTTTTTCTCGGCTCCTGTGAGAGATAGAGCGAAAAGGGGCTTAATACAGGATCTTCGATTTTCCCTGATTTTGGTAGTCGTAAAAAAGGTCATAACTTTTGAATCGTTTAACCGATCCTTAAAAGTCTTTTTGCATTCGAAAAAGCACAGAAAAACAATGAAAATGCGACTAGGCTCATCTCGATATTTCAATTTTTCGATCCGAGAGCGCAGATTGTGTGTCACCTCCAAAATAACATTTTTCACCCAACTAAAAAATCGATTATCTTTCGCAAAAAAATTGAAAAAAATTATTCTACGGTTCTAAATGCATGGAAATTGATGTATAATCAAGCCTTGTTCGTTAGAAAGTCAAAGCGCAGCGGAAACAGTCGCTATTACAGAGAAAACGATCGATATCGTGATTTTTGTAGACGTAAAGCAGGTAGTTTTCGGTTAATTCGGTTTTTTGCGATTTTCTCAGCTCCTGTTGGAGATATCGCAAATCCACGGCCAGATTCGTGATCAGCGCGACGAAATACATCAGATAGCGTCCATCCCATGTAGGAAATATCCCAAAAATCGTTTTTCGCGTTTTTCTCGGCTCCTGTGGGAGATAGAGCGAAAAGGGGCTCAATACAGGATCCTCGATTTTCCCTGATTTTGGTAGTCGTAAAAAAGGTCATAACTTTTGAATCGTTTAACCGATCCTTAAAATTCTTTTTGCATTCGAAAGAGCACAGAAAAACGAAGAAAATGCGACTAGGCTCATCTCGATATTTCAATTTTTCGATCCGAGAGCGCAGATTGTGTGTCACCTCCAAAATAACATTTTTCACCTAACTAAAAAATCGATTATCTTTCGCAAAAAAATTGAAAAAAATTATTCTACGGTTCTAAATGCATGGAAATTGATGTATTTTCAAGCCTTGTTCGTTAGAAAGTCAAAGCGCAGCGGAAACAGTCGCTATTACAGAGAAAACGATCGATATCGTGATTTTTGTAGACGTAAAGCAGGTAGTTTTCGGTTAATTCGGTTTTTTGCGATTTTCTCAGCTCCTGTTGGAGATATCGCAAATCCACGGCCAGATTCGTGATCAGCGCGACGAAATACATCAGATAGCGTCCATCCCATGTGGGAAATATCCGAAAAATCGTTTTTCGCGTTTTTCTCGGCCCCTGTGGGAGATAGAGCGAAAAGGGGCTTAATACAGGATCCTCGATTTTCCCTGATTTTGGTAGTCGTAAAAAAGGTAATAACTTTTGAATCGTTTAACCGATCCTTAAAAGTCTTTTTGCATTCGAAAGAGCACAGAAAAACAAAGAAAATGCGACTAGACTCATCTCGATATTTCAATTTTTCGATCCGAGAGCGCAGATTGTGTGTCACCTCCAAAATAACATTTTTCACCCAACTAAAAAATCGATCATCTTTCGCAAAAAAATTGAAAAAAATTATTCTACGGTTCTAAATGCATGGAAATTGATGTATTATCAATCCTTGTTCGTTAGAAACTAAAAGCGCAGCGGAAACAGTCGCTATTACAGAGAAAACGATCGATATCGCGATTTTTGTAGACGTAAAGCAGGTAGTTTTCGGTTAATTGGGTTTTTTGCGATTTTCTCAGCTCCTGTTGGAGAAATCGCAAATCCACGGCCAGATTCGTGATCAGCGCGACGAAATCCATCAGATAGCGTCCATCCTATGTGGGAAATATCCCAAAAATCGTTTTCCGCGTTTTTCTCGGCTCCTGTGGGAGATAGAGCGAAAAGGGGCTTAATACAGGATCCTCGATTTTCCCTGATTTTGGTAGTCGTAAAAAAGGTCATAACTTTTAAATCGTTTAACCGATCCTTAAAAGTCTTTTTGCATTCGAAAGAGCACAGAAAAACAAAGAAAATGCGACTAGGCTCATCTCGATATTTCAATTTTTCGATCCGAGAGCGCAGATTGTGTGTCACCTCCAAAATAACATTTTTCACCCAACTAAAAAATCGATTATCTTTCGCAAAAAAATTGAAAAAAATTATTCTACGGTTCTAAATGCATGGAAATTGATGTATTATCAAGCCTTGTTCGGTAGAAAGTCAAAGCGCAGCGGAAACAGTCGCTATTACAGAGAAAACGATCGATATCGTGATTTTTGTAGACGTAAAGCAGGTAGTTTTCGGTTAATTCGGTTTTTTGCGATTTTCTCAGCTCCTGTTGGAGATATCGCAAATCCACGGCCAGATTCGTGATCAGCGCGACGAAATACATCAGATAGCGTCCATTACATGTGGGAAATATCCCAAAAATCGTTTTCCGCGTTTTTCTCGGCTCCTGTGAGAGATAGAGCGAAAAGGAGCTTAATACAGGATCTTCGATTTTCCCTGATTTTGGTAGTCGTAAAAAAGGTCATAACTTTTGAATCGTTTAACCGATCCTTAAAAGTCTTTTTGCATTCGAAAAAGCACAGAAAAACAATGAAAATGCGACTAGGCTCATCTCGATATTTCAATTTTTCGATCCGAGAGCGCAGATTGTGTGTCACCTCCAAAATAACATTTTTCACCCAACTAAAAAATCGATTATCTTTCGCAAAAAAATTGAAAAAAATTATTCTACGGTTCTAAATGCATGGAAATTGATGTATAATCAAGCCTTGTTCGTTAGAAAGTCAAAGCGCAGCGGAAACAGTCGCTATTACAGAGAAAACGATCGATATCGTGATTTTTGTAGACGTAAAGCAGGTAGTTTTCGGTTAATTCGGTTTTTTGCGATTTTCTCAGCTCCTGTTGGAGATATCGCAAATCCACGGCCAGATTCGTGATCAGCGCGACGAAATACATCAGATAGCGTCCATCCCATGTGGGAAATATCCGAAAAATCGTTTTTCGCGTTTTTCTCGGCCCCTGTGGGAGATAGAGCGAAAAGGGGCTTAATACAGGATCCTCGATTTTCCCTGATTTTGGTAGTCGTAAAAAAGGTCATAACTTTTGAATCGTTTAACCGATCCTTAAAAGTCTTTTTGCATTCGAAAGCGCACAGAAAAACAAAGAAAATGCGACTAGACTCATCTCGATATTTCAATTTTTCGATCCGAGAGCGCAGATTGTGTGTCACCTCCAAAATAACATTTTTCACCCAACTAAAAAATCGATCATCTTTCGCAAAAAAATACAAAAAAATTATTCTACGGTTCTAAATGCATGGAAATTGATGTATTATCAAGCCTTGTTCGTTAGAAAGTCGAAGCGCAGCGGAAACAGTCGCTATTACAGAGAAAACGATCGATATCGTGATTTTTGTAGACGTGAAGCAGGTAGTTTTCGGTTAATTCGGTTTTTTGCGATTTTCTCAGCTCCTGTTGGAGATATCGCAAATCCACGGCCAGATTCGTGATCAGCGCGACGAAATACATCAGATAGCGTCCATTACATGTGGGAAATATCCCAAAAATCGTTTTCCGCGTTTTTCTCGGCTCCTGTGGGAGATAGAGCGAAAAGGGGCTTAATACAGGATCTTCGATTTTCCCTGATTTTGGTAGTCGTAAAAAAGGTCATAACTTTTGAATCGTTTAACCGATCCTTAAAAGTCTTTTTGCATTCGAAAGAGCACAGAAAAAAGAAGAAAATGCGACTAGGCTCATCTCGATATTTCAATTTTTCGATCCGAGAGCGCAGATTGTGTGTCTCCTCCAAAATAACATTTTTCACCCAACTAAAAAATCGATTATCTTTCGCAAAAAAATTGAAAAAAATTATTCTACGGTTCTAAATGCATGGAAATTGATGTATTTTCAAGCCTTGTTCGTTAGAAAGTCAAAGCGCAGCGGAAACAGTCGCTATTACAGAGAAAACGATCGATATCGTGATTTTTGTAGACGTAAAGCAGGTAGTTTTCGGTTAATTCGGTTTTTTGCGATTTTCTCAGCTCCTGTTGGAGATATCGCAAATCCACGGCCAGATTCGTGATCAGCGCGACGAAATACATCAGATAGCGTCCATTACATGTGGGAAATATCCCAAAAATCGTTTTCCGCGTTTTTCTCGGCTCCTGTGAGAGATAGAGCGAAAAGGGGCTTAATACAGGATCTTCGATTTTCCCTGATTTTGGTAGTCGTAAAAAAGGTCATAACTTTTGAATCGTTTAACCGATCCTTAAAAGTCTTTTTGCATTCGAAAAAGCACAGAAAAACAATGAAAATGCGACTAGGCTCATCTCGATATTTCAATTTTTCGATCCGAGAGCGCAGATTGTGTGTCACCTCCAAACTAACATTTTTCACCCAACTAAAAAATCGATTATCTTTCGCAAAAAAATTGAAAAAAATTATTCTACGGTTCTAAATGCATGGAAATTGATGTATTTTCAAGCCTTGTTCGTTAGAAAGTCAAAGCGCAGCGGAAACAGTCGCTATTACAGAGAAAACGATCGATATCGTGATTTTTGTAGACGTAAAGCAGGTAGTTTTCGGTTAATTCGGTTTTTTGCGATTTTCTCAGCTCCTGTTGGAGATATCGCAAATCCACGGCCAGATTCGTGATCAGCGCGACGAAATACATCAGATAGCGTCCATTACATGTGGGAAATATCCCAAAAATCGTTTTCCGCGTTTTTCTCGGCTCCTGTGAGAGATAGAGCGAAAAGGGGCTTAATACAGGATCTTCGATTTTCCCTGATTTTGGTAGTCGTAAAAAAGGTCATAACTTTTGAATCGTTTAACCGATCCTTAAAAGTTTTTTTGCATTCGAAAAAGCACAGAAAAACAATGGAAATGCGACTAGGCTCATCTCGATATTTCAATTTTTCGATCCGAGAGCGCAGATTGTGTGTCACCTCCAAAATAACATTTTTCACCCAACTAAAAAATCGATTATCTTTCGCAAAAAAATTGAAAAAAATTATTCTACGGTTCTAAATGCATGGAAATTGATGTATAATCAAGCCTTGTTCGTTAGAAAGTCAAAGCGCAGCGGAAACAGTCGCTATTACAGAGAAAACGATCGATATCGTGATTTTTGTAGACGTAAAGCAGGTAGTTTTCGGTTAATTCGGTTTTTTGCGATTTTCTCAGCTCCTGTTGGAGATATCGCAAATCCACGGCCAGATTCGTGATCAGCGCGACGAAATACATCAGATAGCGTCCATCCCATGTAGGAAATATCCCAAAAATCGTTTTTCGCGTTTTTCTCGGCTCCTGTGGGAGATAGAGCGAAAAGGGGCTCAATACAGGATCCTCGATTTTCCCTGATTTTGGTAGTCGTAAAAAAGGTCATAACTTTTGAATCGTTTAACCGATCCTTAAAATTCTTTTTGCATTCGAAAGAGCACAGAAAAACGAAGAAAATGCGACTAGGCTCATCTCGATATTTCAATTTTTCGATCCGAGAGCGCAGATTGTGTGTCACCTCCAAAATAACATTTTTCACCTAACTAAAAAATCGATTATCTTTCGCAAAAAAATTGAAAAAAATTATTCTACGGTTCTAAATGCATGGAAATTGATGTATTTTCAAGCCTTGTTCGTTAGAAAGTCAAAGCGCAGCGGAAACAGTCGCTATTACAGAGAAAACGATCGATATCGTGATTTTTGTAGACGTAAAGCAGGTAGTTTTCGGTTAATTCGGTTTTTTGCGATTTTCTCAGCTCCTGTTGGAGATATCGCAAATCCACGGCCAGATTCGTGATCAGCGCGACGAAATACATCAGATAGCGTCCATCCCATGTGGGAAATATCCGAAAAATCGTTTTTCGCGTTTTTCTCGGCCCCTGTGGGAGATAGAGCGAAAAGGGGCTTAATACAGGATCCTCGATTTTCCCTGATTTTGGTAGTCGTAAAAAAGGTCATAACTTTTGAATCGTTTAACCGATCCTTAAAAGTCTTTTTGCATTCGAAAGAGCACAGAAAAACAAAGAAAATGCGACTAGACTCATCTCGATATTTCAATTTTTCGATCCGAGAGAGCAGATTGTGTGTCACCTCCAAAATAACATTTTTCACCCAACTAAAAAATCGATCATCTTTCGCAAAAAAATACAAAAAAATTATTCTACGGTTCTAAATGCATGGAAATTGATGTATTATCAAGCCTTGTTCGTTAGAAAGTCGAAGCGCAGCGGAAACAGTCGCTATTACAGAGAAAACGATCGATATCGTGATTTTTGTAGACGTGAAGCAGGTAGTTTTCGGTTAATTCGGTTTTTTGCGATTTTCTCAGCTCCTGTTGGAGATATCGCAAATCCACGGCCAGATTCGTGATCAGCGCGACGAAATACATCAGATAGCGTCCATTACATGTGGGAAATATCCCAAAAATCGTTTTCCGCGTTTTTCTCGGCTCCTGTGGGAGATAGAGCGAAAAGGGGCTTAATACAGGATCTTCGATTTTCCCTGATTTTGGTAGTCGTAAAAAAGGTCATAACTTTTGAATCGTTTAACCGATCCTTAAAAGTCTTTTTGCATTCGAAGGAGCACAGAAAAACAAAGAAAATGCGACTAGGCTCATCTCGATATTTCAATTTTTCGATCCGAGAGCGCAGATTGTGTGTCTCCTCCAAAATAACATTTTTCACCCAACTAAAAAATCGATTATCTTTCGCAAAAAAATTGAAAAAAATTATTCTACGGTTCTAAATGCATGGAAATTGATGTATTTTCAAGCCTTGTTCGTTAGAAAGTCAAAGCGCAGCGGAAACAGTCGCTATTACAGAGAAAACGATCGATATCGTGATTTTTGTAGACGTAAAGCAGGTAGTTTTCGGTTAATTCGGTTTTTTGCGATTTTCTCAGCTCCTGTTGGAGATATCGCAAATCCACGGCCAGATTCGTGATCAGCGCGACGAAATACATCAGATAGCGTCCATCCCATGTAGGAAATATCCCAAAAATCGTTTTTCGCGTTTTTCTCGGCTCCTGTGGGAGATAGAGCGAAAAGGGGCTCAATACAGGATCCTCGATTTTCCCTGATTTTGGTAGTCGTAAAAAAGGTCATAACTTTTGAATCGTTTAACCGATCCTTAAAATTCTTTTTGCATTCGAAAGAGCACAGAAAAACAAAGAAAATGCGACTAGGCTCATCTCGATATTTCAATTTTTCGATCCGAGAGCGCAGATTGTGTGTCACCTCCAAAATAACATTTTTCACCTAACTAAAAAATCGATTATCTTTCGCAAAAAAATTGAAAAAAATTATTCTACGGTTCTAAATGCATGGAAATTGATGTATTTTCAAGCCTTGTTCGTTAGAAAGTCAAAGCGCAGCGGAAACAGTCGCTATTACAGAGAAAACGATCGATATCGTGATTTTTGTAGACGTAAAGCAGGTAGTTTTCGGTTAATTCGGTTTTTTGCGATTTTCTCAGCTCCTGTTGGAGATATCGCAAATCCACGGCCAGATTCGTGATCAGCGCGACGAAATACATCAGATAGCGTCCATCCCATGTGGGAAATATCCGAAAAATCGTTTTTCGCGTTTTTCTCGGCCCCTGTGGGAGATAGAGCGAAAAGGGGCTTAATACAGGATCCTCGATTTTCCCTGATTTTGGTAGTCGTAAAAAAGGTAATAACTTTTGAATCGTTTAACCGATCCTTAAAAGTCTTTTTGCATTCGAAAAAGCACAGAAAAACAATGAAAATGCGACTAGGCTCATCTCGATATTTCAATTTTTCGATCCGAGAGCGCAGATTGTGTGTCACCTCCAAAATAACATTTTTCACCCAACTAAAAAATCGATTATCTTTCGCAAAAAAATTGAAAAAAATTATTCTACGGTTCTAAATGCATGGAAATTGATGTATTTTCAAGCCTTGTTCGTTAGAAAGTCAAAGCGCAGCGGAAACAGTCGCTATTACAGAGAAAACGATCGATATCGTGATTTTTGTAGACGTAAAGCAGGTAGTTTTCGGTTAATTCGGTTTTTTGCGATTTTCTCAGCTCCTGTTGGAGATATCGCAAATCCACGGCCAGATTCGTGATCAGCGCGACGAAATACATCAGATAGCATCCATTACATGTGGGAAATATCCCAAAAATCGTTTTCCGCGTTTTTCTCGGCTCCTGTGAGAGATAGAGCGAAAAGGGGCTTAATACAGGATCTTCGATTTTCCCTGATTTTGGTAGTCGTAAAAAAGGTCATAACTTTTGAATCGTTTAACCGATCCTTAAAAGTCTTTTTGCATTCGAAAAAGCACAGAAAAACAATGAAAATGCGACTAGGCTCATCTCGATATTTCAATTTTTCGATCCGAGAGCGCAGATTGTGTGTCACCTCCAAAATAACATTTTTCACCCAACTAAAAAATCGATTATCTTTCGCAAAAAAATTGAAAAAAATTATTCTACGGTTCTAAATGCATGGAAATTGATGTATAATCAAGCCTTGTTCGTTAGAAAGTCAAAGCGCAGCGGAAACAGTCGCTATTACAGAGAAAACGATCGATATCGTGATTTTTGTAGACGTAAAGCAGGTAGTTTTCGGTTAATTCGGTTTTTTGCGATTTTCTCAGCTCCTGTTGGAGATATCGCAAATCCACGGCCAGATTCGTGATCAGCGCGACGAAATACATCAGATAGCGTCCATCCCATGTAGGAAATATCCCAAAAATCGTTTTTCGCGTTTTTCTCGGCTCCTGTGGGAGATAGAGCGAAAAGGGGCTCAATACAGGATCCTCGATTTTCCCTGATTTTGGTAGTCGTAAAAAAGGTCATAACTTTTGAATCGTTTAACCGATCCTTAAAATTCTTTTTGCATTCGAAAGAGCACAGAAAAACGAAGAAAATGCGACTAGGCTCATCTCGATATTTCAATTTTTCGATCCGAGAGCGCAGATTGTGTGTCACCTCCAAAATAACATTTTTCACCTAACTAAAAAATCGATTATCTTTCGCAAAAAAATTGAAAAAAATTATTCTACGGTTCTAAATGCATGGAAATTGATGTATTTTCAAGCCTTGTTCGTTAGAAAGTCAAAGCGCAGCGGAAACAGTCGCTATTACAGAGAAAACGATCGATATCGTGATTTTTGTAGACGTAAAGCAGGTAGTTTTCGGTTAATTCGGTTTTTTGCGATTTTCTCAGCTCCTGTTGGAGATATCGCAAATCCACGGCCAGATTCGTGATCAGCGCGACGAAATACATCAGATAGCGTCCATCCCATGTGGGAAATATCCGAAAAATCGTTTTTCGCGTTTTTCTCGGCCCCTGTGGGAGATAGAGCGAAAAGGGGCTTAATACAGGATCCTCGATTTTCCCTGATTTTGGTAGTCGTAAAAAAGGTCATAACTTTTGAATCGTTTAACCGATCCTTAAAAGTCTTTTTGCATTCGAAAGAGCACAGAAAAACAAAGAAAATGCGACTAGACTCATCTCGATATTTCAATTTTTCGATCCGAGAGAGCAGATTGTGTGTCACCTCCAAAATAACATTTTTCACCCAACTAAAAAATCGATCATCTTTCGCAAAAAAATACAAAAAAATTATTCTACGGTTCTAAATGCATGGAAATTGATGTATTATCAAGCCTTGTTCGTTAGAAAGTCGAAGCGCAGCGGAAACAGTCGCTATTACAGAGAAAACGATCGATATCGTGATTTTTGTAGACGTGAAGCAGGTAGTTTTCGGTTAATTCGGTTTTTTGCGATTTTCTCAGCTCCTGTTGGAGATATCGCAAATCCACGGCCAGATTCGTGATCAGCGCGACGAAATACATCAGATAGCGTCCATTACATGTGGGAAATATCCCAAAAATCGTTTTCCGCGTTTTTCTCGGCTCCTGTGGGAGATAGAGCGAAAAGGGGCTTAATACAGGATCTTCGATTTTCCCTGATTTTGGTAGTCGTAAAAAAGGTCATAACTTTTGAATCGTTTAACCGATCCTTAAAAGTCTTTTTGCATTCGAAGGAGCACAGAAAAACAAAGAAAATGCGACTAGGCTCATCTCGATATTTCAATTTTTCGATCCGAGAGCGCAGATTGTGTGTCTCCTCCAAAATAACATTTTTCACCCAACTAAAAAATCGATTATCTTTCGCAAAAAAATTGAAAAAAATTATTCTACGGTTCTAAATGCATGGAAATTGATGTATTTTCAAGCCTTGTTCGTTAGAAAGTCAAAGCGCAGCGGAAACAGTCGCTATTACAGAGAAAACGATCGATATCGTGATTTTTGTAGACGTAAAGCAGGTAGTTTTCGGTTAATTCGGTTTTTTGCGATTTTCTCAGCTCCTGTTGGAGATATCGCAAATCCACGGCCAGATTCGTGATCAGCGCGACGAAATACATCAGATAGCGTCCATCCCATGTAGGAAATATCCCAAAAATCGTTTTTCGCGTTTTTCTCGGCTCCTGTGGGAGATAGAGCGAAAAGGGGCTCAATACAGGATCCTCGATTTTCCCTGATTTTGGTAGTCGTAAAAAAGGTCATAACTTTTGAATCGTTTAACCGATCCTTAAAATTCTTTTTGCATTCGAAAGAGCACAGAAAAACAAAGAAAATGCGACTAGGCTCATCTCGATATTTCAATTTTTCGATCCGAGAGCGCAGATTGTGTGTCACCTCCAAAATAACATTTTTCACCTAACTAAAAAATCGATTATCTTTCGCAAAAAAATTGAAAAAAATTATTCTACGGTTCTAAATGCATGGAAATTGATGTATTTTCAAGCCTTGTTCGTTAGAAAGTCAAAGCGCAGCGGAAACAGTCGCTATTACAGAGAAAACGATCGATATCGTGATTTTTGTAGACGTAAAGCAGGTAGTTTTCGGTTAATTCGGTTTTTTGCGATTTTCTCAGCTCCTGTTGGAGATATCGCAAATCCACGGCCAGATTCGTGATCAGCGCGACGAAATACATCAGATAGCGTCCATCCCATGTGGGAAATATCCGAAAAATCGTTTTTCGCGTTTTTCTCGGCCCCTGTGGGAGATAGAGCGAAAAGGGGCTTAATACAGGATCCTCGATTTTCCCTGATTTTGGTAGTCGTAAAAAAGGTAATAACTTTTGAATCGTTTAACCGATCCTTAAAAGTCTTTTTGCATTCGAAAGAGCACAGAAAAACAAAGAAAATGCGACTAGACTCATCTCGATATTTCAATTTTTCGATCCGAGAGCGCAGATTGTGTGTCACCTCCAAAATAACATTTTTCACCCACCTAAAAAATCGATCATCTTTCGCAAAAAAATTGAAAAAAATTATTCTACGGTTCTAAATGCATGGAAATTGATGTATTATCAAGCCTTGTTCGTTAGAAAGTCGAAGCGCAGCGGAAACAGTCGCTATTACAGAGAAAACGATCGATATCGTGATTTTTGTAGACGTGAAGCAGGTAGTTTTCGGTTAATTCGGTTTTTTGCGATTTTCTCAGCTCCTGTTGGAGATATCGCAAATCCACGGCCAGATTCGTGATCAGCGCGACCAAATACATCAGATAGCGTCCATTACATGTGGGAAATATCCCAAAAATCGTTTTCCGCGTTTTTCTCGGCTCCTGTGGGAGATAGAGCGAAAAGGGGCTTAATACAGGATCTTCGATTTTCCCTGATTTTGGTAGTCGTAAAAAAGGTCATAACTTTTGAATCGTTTAACCGATCCTTAAAAGTCTTTTTGCATTCGAAAGAGCACAGAAAAAAGAAGAAAATGCGACTAGGCTCATCTCGATATTTCAATTTTTCGATCCGAGAGCGCAGATTGTGTGTCTCCTCCAAAATAACATTTTTCACCCAACTAAAAAATCGATTATCTTTCGCAAAAAAATTGAAAAAAATTATTCTACGGTTCTAAATGCATGGAAATTGATGTATTTTCAAGCCTTGTTCGTTAGAAAGTCAAAGCGCAGCGGAAACAGTCGCTATTACAGAGAAAACGATCGATATCGTGATTTTTGTAGACGTAAAGCAGGTAGTTTTCGGTTAATTCGGTTTTTTGCGATTTTCTCAGCTCCTGTTGGAGATATCGCAAATCCACGGCCAGATTCGTGATCAGCGCGACGAAATACATCAGATAGCGTCCATTACATGTGGGAAATATCCCAAAAATCGTTTTCCGCGTTTTTCTCGGCTCCTGTGAGAGATAGAGCGAAAAGGGGCTTAATACAGGATCTTCGATTTTCCCTGATTTTGGTAGTCGTAAAAAAGGTCATAACTTTTGAATCGTTTAACCGATCCTTAAAAGTCTTTTTGCATTCGAAAAAGCACAGAAAAACAATGAAAATGCGACTAGGCTCATCTCGATATTTCAATTTTTCGATCCGAGAGCGCAGATTGTGTGTCACCTCCAAAATAACATTTTTCACCTAACTAAAAAATCGATTATCTTTCGCAAAAAAATTGAAAAAAATTATTCTACGGTTCTAAATGCATGGAAATTGATGTATTTTCAAGCCTTGTTCGTTAGAAAGTCAAAGCGCAGCGGAAACAGTCGCTATTACAGAGAAAACGATCGATATCGTGATTTTTGTAGACGTAAAGCAGGTAGTTTTCGGTTAATTCGGTTTTTTGCGATTTTCTCAGCTCCTGTTGGAGATATCGCAAATCCACGGCCAGATTCGTGATCAGCGCGACGAAATACATCAGATAGCGTCCATCCCATGTGGGAAATATCCGAAAAATCGTTTTTCGCGTTTTTCTCGGCCCCTGTGGGAGATAGAGCGAAAAGGGGCTTAATACAGGATCCTCGATTTTCCCTGATTTTGGTAGTCGTAAAAAAGGTAATAACTTTTGAATCGTTTAACCGATCCTTAAAAGTCTTTTTGCATTCGAAAGAGCACAGAAAAACAAAGAAAATGCGACTAGACTCATCTCGATATTTCAATTTTTCGATCCGAGAGCGCAGATTGTGTGTCACCTCCAAAATAACATTTTTCACCCAACTAAAAAATCGATCATCTTTCGCAAAAAAATTGAAAAAAATTATTCTACGGTTCTAAATGCATGGAAATTGATGTATTATCAATCCTTGTTCGTTAGAAACTAAAAGCGCAGCGGAAACAGTCGCTATTACAGAGAAAACGATCGATATCGCGATTTTTGTAGACGTAAAGCAGGTAGTTTTCGGTTAATTGGGTTTTTTGCGATTTTCTCAGCTCCTGTTGGAGAAATCGCAAATCCACGGCCAGATTCGTGATCAGCGCGACGAAATCCATCAGATAGCGTCCATCCTATGTGGGAAATATCCCAAAAATCGTTTTCCGCGTTTTTCTCGGCTCCTGTGGGAGATAGAGCGAAAAGGGGCTTAATACAGGATCCTCGATTTTCCCTGATTTTGGTAGTCGTAAAAAAGGTCATAACTTTTAAATCGTTTAACCGATCCTTAAAAGTCTTTTTGCATTCGAAAGAGCACAGAAAAACAAAGAAAATGCGACTAGGCTCATCTCGATATTTCAATTTTTCGATCCGAGAGCGCAGATTGTGTGTCACCTCCAAAATAACATTTTTCACCCAACTAAAAAATCGATTATCTTTCGCAAAAAAATTGAAAAAAATTATTCTACGGTTCTAAATGCATGGAAATTGATGTATTATCAAGCCTTGTTCGGTAGAAAGTCAAAGCGCAGCGGAAACAGTCGCTATTACAGAGAAAACGATCGATATCGTGATTTTTGTAGACGTAAAGCAGGTAGTTTTCGGTTAATTCGGTTTTTTGCGATTTTCTCAGCTCCTGTTGGAGATATCGCAAATCCACGGCCAGATTCGTGATCAGCGCGACGAAATACATCAGATAGCGTCCATTACATGTGGGAAATATCCCAAAAATCGTTTTCCGCGTTTTTCTCGGCTCCTGTGAGAGATAGAGCGAAAAGGAGCTTAATACAGGATCTTCGATTTTCCCTGATTTTGGTAGTCGTAAAAAAGGTCATAACTTTTGAATCGTTTAACCGATCCTTAAAAGTCTTTTTGCATTCGAAAAAGCACAGAAAAACAATGAAAATGCGACTAGGCTCATCTCGATATTTCAATTTTTCGATCCGAGAGCGCAGATTGTGTGTCACCTCCAAAATAACATTTTTCACCCAACTAAAAAATCGATTATCTTTCGCAAAAAAATTGAAAAAAATTATTCTACGGTTCTAAATGCATGGAAATTGATGTATAATCAAGCCTTGTTCGTTAGAAAGTCAAAGCGCAGCGGAAACAGTCGCTATTACAGAGAAAACGATCGATATCGTGATTTTTGTAGACGTAAAGCAGGTAGTTTTCGGTTAATTCGGTTTTTTGCGATTTTCTCAGCTCCTGTTGGAGATATCGCAAATCCACGGCCAGATTCGTGATCAGCGCGACGAAATACATCAGATAGCGTCCATCCCATGTGGGAAATATCCGAAAAATCGTTTTTCGCGTTTTTCTCGGCCCCTGTGGGAGATAGAGCGAAAAGGGGCTTAATACAGGATCCTCGATTTTCCCTGATTTTGGTAGTCGTAAAAAAGGTCATAACTTTTGAATCGTTTAACCGATCCTTAAAAGTCTTTTTGCATTCGAAAGAGCACAGAAAAACAAAGAAAATGCGACTAGACTCATCTCGATATTTCAATTTTTCGATCCGAGAGCGCAGATTGTGTGTCACCTCCAAAATAACATTTTTCACCCAACTAAAAAATCGATCATCTTTCGCAAAAAAATACAAAAAAATTATTCTACGGTTCTAAATGCATGGAAATTGATGTATTATCAAGCCTTGTTCGTTAGAAAGTCGAAGCGCAGCGGAAACAGTCGCTATTACAGAGAAAACGATCGATATCGTGATTTTTGTAGACGTGAAGCAGGTAGTTTTCGGTTAATTCGGTTTTTTGCGATTTTCTCAGCTCCTGTTGGAGATATCGCAAATCCACGGCCAGATTCGTGATCAGCGCGACGAAATACATCAGATAGCGTCCATTACATGTGGGAAATATCCCAAAAATCGTTTTCCGCGTTTTTCTCGGCTCCTGTGGGAGATAGAGCGAAAAGGGGCTTAATACAGGATCTTCGATTTTCCCTGATTTTGGTAGTCGTAAAAAAGGTCATAACTTTTGAATCGTTTAACCGATCCTTAAAAGTCTTTTTGCATTCGAAAGAGCACAGAAAAAAGAAGAAAATGCGACTAGGCTCATCTCGATATTTCAATTTTTCGATCCGAGAGCGCAGATTGTGTGTCTCCTCCAAAATAACATTTTTCACCCAACTAAAAAATCGATTATCTTTCGCAAAAAAATTGAAAAAAATTATTCTACGGTTCTAAATGCATGGAAATTGATGTATTTTCAAGCCTTGTTCGTTAGAAAGTCAAAGCGCAGCGGAAACAGTCGCTATTACAGAGAAAACGATCGATATCGTGATTTTTGTAGACGTAAAGCAGGTAGTTTTCGGTTAATTCGGTTTTTTGCGATTTTCTCAGCTCCTGTTGGAGATATCGCAAATCCACGGCCAGATTCGTGATCAGCGCGACGAAATACATCAGATAGCGTCCATTACATGTGGGAAATATCCCAAAAATCGTTTTCCGCGTTTTTCTCGGCTCCTGTGAGAGATAGAGCGAAAAGGGGCTTAATACAGGATCTTCGATTTTCCCTGATTTTGGTAGTCGTAAAAAAGGTCATAACTTTTGAATCGTTTAACCGATCCTTAAAAGTCTTTTTGCATTCGAAAAAGCACAGAAAAACAATGAAAATGCGACTAGGCTCATCTCGATATTTCAATTTTTCGATCCGAGAGCGCAGATTGTGTGTCACCTCCAAAATAACATTTTTCACCCAACTAAAAAATCGATTATCTTTCGCAAAAAAATTGAAAAAAATTATTCTACGGTTCTAAATGCATGGAAATTGATGTATTTTCAAGCCTTGTTCGTTAGAAAGTCAAAGCGCAGCGGAAACAGTCGCTATTACAGAGAAAACGATCGATATCGTGATTTTTGTAGACGTAAAGCAGGTAGTTTTCGGTTAATTCGGTTTTTTGCGATTTTCTCAGCTCCTGTTGGAGATATCGCAAATCCACGGCCAGATTCGTGATCAGCGCGACGAAATACATCAGATAGCGTCCATCCCATGTGGGAAATATCCGAAAAATCGTTTTTCGCGTTTTTCTCGGCCCCTGTGGGAGATAGAGCGAAAAGGGGCTTAATACAGGATCCTCGATTTTCCCTGATTTTGGTAGTCGTAAAAAAGGTCATAACTTTTGAATCGTTTAACCGATCCTTAAAAGTCTTTTTGCATTCGAAAGAGCACAGAAAAACAAAGAAAATGCGACTAGACTCATCTCGATATTTCAATTTTTCGATCCGAGAGAGCAGATTGTGTGTCACCTCCAAAATAACATTTTTCACCCAACTAAAAAATCGATCATCTTTCGCAAAAAAATACAAAAAAATTATTCTACGGTTCTAAATGCATGGAAATTGATGTATTATCAAGCCTTGTTCGTTAGAAAGTCGAAGCGCAGCGGAAACAGTCGCTATTACAGAGAAAACGATCGATATCGTGATTTTTGTAGACGTGAAGCAGGTAGTTTTCGGTTAATTCGGTTTTTTGCGATTTTCTCAGCTCCTGTTAGAGATATCGCAAATCCACGGCCAGATTCGTGATCAGCGCGACGAAATACATCAGATAGCGTCCATTACATGTGGGAAATATCCCAAAAATCGTTTTCCGCGTTTTTCTCGGCTCCTGTGGGAGATAGAGCGAAAAGGGGCTTAATACAGGATCTTCGATTTTCCCTGATTTTGGTAGTCGTAAAAAAGGTCATAACTTTTGAATCGTTTAACCGATCCTTAAAAGTCTTTTTGCATTCGAAAAAGCACAGAAAAACAATGAAAATGCGACTAGGCTCATCTCGATATTTCAATTTTTCGATCCGAGAGCGCAGATTGTGTGTCACCTCCAAAATAACATTTTTCACCCAACTAAAAAATCGATCATCTTTCGCAAAAAAATACAAAAAAATTATTCTACGGTTCTAAATGCATGGAAATTGATGTATTTTCAAGCCTTGTTCGTTAGAAAGTCGAAGCGCAGCGGAAACAGTCGCTATTACAGAGAAAACGATCGATATCGTGATTTTTGTAGACGTGAAGCAGGTAGTTTTCGGTTAATTCGGTTTTTTGCGATTTTCTCAGCTCCTGTTGGAGATATCGCAAATCCACGGCCAGATTCGTGATCAGCGCGACGAAATACATCAGATAGCGTCCATTACATGTGGGAAATATCCCAAAAATCGTTTTCCGCGTTTTTCTCGGCTCCTGTGGGAGATAGAGCGAAAAGGGGCTTAATACAGGATCTTCGATTTTCCCTGATTTTGGTAGTCGTAAAAAAGGTCATAACTTTTGAATCGTTTAACCGATCCTTAAAAGTCTTTTTGCATTCGAAAGAGCACAGAAAAAAGAAGAAAATGCGACTAGGCTCATCTCGATATTTCAATTTTTCGATCCGAGAGCGCAGATTGTGTGTCTCCTCCAAAATAACATTTTTCACCCAACTAAAAAATCGATTATCTTTCGCAAAAAAATTGAAAAAAATTATTCTACGGTTCTAAATGCATGGAAATTGATGTATTTTCAAGCCTTGTTCGTTAGAAAGTCAAAGCGCAGCGGAAACAGTCGCTATTACAGAGAAAACGATCGATATCGTGATTTTTGTAGACGTAAAGCAGGTAGTTTTCGGTTAATTCGGTTTTTTGCGATTTTCTCAGCTCCTGTTGGAGATATCGCAAATCCACGGCCAGATTCGTGATCAGCGCGACGAAATACATCAGATAGCGTCCATTACATGTGGGAAATATCCCAAAAATCGTTTTCCGCGTTTTTCTCGGCTCCTGTGAGAGATAGAGCGAAAAGGGGCTTAATACAGGATCTTCGATTTTCCCTGATTTTGGTAGTCGTAAAAAAGGTCATAACTTTTGAATCGTTTAACCGATCCTTAAAAGTCTTTTTGCATTCGAAAAAGCACAGAAAAACAATGAAAATGCGACTAGGCTCATCTCGATATTTCAATTTTTCGATCCGAGAGCGCAGATTGTGTGTCACCTCCAAAATAACATTTTTCACCCAACTAAAAAATCGATTATCTTTCGCAAAAAAATTGAAAAAAATTATTCTACGGTTCTAAATGCATGGAAATTGATGTATTTTCAAGCCTTGTTCGTTAGAAAGTCAAAGCGCAGCGGAAACAGTCGCTATTACAGAGAAAACGATCGATATCGTGATTTTTGTAGACGTAAAGCAGGTAGTTTTCGGTTAATTCGGTTTTTTGCGATTTTCTCAGCTCCTGTTGGAGATATCGCAAATCCACGGCCAGATTCGTGATCAGCGCGACGAAATACATCAGATAGCGTCCATCCCATGTGGGAAATATCCGAAAAATCGTTTTTCGCGTTTTTCTCGGCCCCTGTGGGAGATAGAGCGAAAAGGGGCTTAATACAGGATCCTCGATTTTCCCTGATTTTGGTAGTCGTAAAAAAGGTCATAACTTTTGAATCGTTTAACCGATCCTTAAAAGTCTTTTTGCATTCGAAAGAGCACAGAAAAACAAAGAAAATGCGACTAGACTCATCTCGATATTTCAATTTTTCGATCCGAGAGAGCAGATTGTGTGTCACCTCCAAAATAACATTTTTCACCCAACTAAAAAATCGATCATCTTTCGCAAAAAAATACAAAAAAATTATTCTACGGTTCTAAATGCATGGAAATTGATGTATTATCAAGCCTTGTTCGTTAGAAAGTCGAAGCGCAGCGGAAACAGTCGCTATTACAGAGAAAACGATCGATATCGTGATTTTTGTAGACGTGAAGCAGGTAGTTTTCGGTTAATTCGGTTTTTTGCGATTTTCTCAGCTCCTGTTAGAGATATCGCAAATCCACGGCCAGATTCGTGATCAGCGCGACGAAATACATCAGATAGCGTCCATTACATGTGGGAAATATCCCAAAAATCGTTTTCCGCGTTTTTCTCGGCTCCTGTGGGAGATAGAGCGAAAAGGGGCTTAATACAGGATCTTCGATTTTCCCTGATTTTGGTAGTCGTAAAAAAGGTCATAACTTTTGAATCGTTTAACCGATCCTTAAAAGTCTTTTTGCATTCGAAAGAGCACAGAAAAAAGAAGAAAATGCGACTAGGCTCATCTCGATATTTCAATTTTTCGATCCGAGAGCGCAGATTGTGTGTCTCCTCCAAAATAACATTTTTCACCCAACTAAAAAATCGATTATCTTTCGCAAAAAAATTGAAAAAAATTATTCTACGGTTCTAAATGCATGGAAATTGATGTATTTTCAAGCCTTGTTCGTTAGAAAGTCAAAGCGCAGCGGAAACAGTCGCTATTACAGAGAAAACGATCGATATCGTGATTTTTGTAGACGTAAAGCAGGTAGTTTTCGGTTAATTCGGTTTTTTGCGATTTTCTCAGCTCCTGTTGGAGATATCGCAAATCCACGGCCAGATTCGTGATCAGCGCGACGAAATACATCAGATAGCGTCCATTACATGTGGGAAATATCCCAAAAATCGTTTTCCGCGTTTTTCTCGGCTCCTGTGAGAGATAGAGCGAAATGGGGCTTAATACAGAATCTTCGATTTTCCCTGATTTTGGTAGTCGTAAAAAAGGTCATAACTTTTGAATCGTTTAACCGATCCTTAAAAGTCTTTTTGCATTCGAAAAAGCACAGAAAAACAATGAAAATGCGACTAGGCTCATCTCGATATTTCAATTTTTCGATCCGAGAGCGCAGATTGTGTGTCACCTCCAAAATAACATTTTTCACCCAACTAAAAAATCGATTATCTTTCGCAAAAAAATTGAAAAAAATTATTCTACGGTTCTAAATGCATGGAAATTGATGTATTTTCAAGCCTTGTTCGTTAGAAAGTCAAAGCGCAGCGGAAACAGTCGCTATTACAGAGAAAACGATCGATATCGTGATTTTTGTAGACGTAAAGCAGGTAGTTTTCGGTTAATTCGGTTTTTTGCGATTTTCTCAGCTCCTGTTGGAGATATCGCAAATCCACGGCCAGATTCGTGATCAGCGCGACGAAATACATCAGATAGCATCCATTACATGTGGGAAATATCCCAAAAATCGTTTTCCGCGTTTTTCTCGGCTCCTGTGAGAGATAGAGCGAAAAGGGGCTTAATACAGGATCTTCGATTTTCCCTGATTTTGGTAGTCGTAAAAAAGGTCATAACTTTTGAATCGTTTAACCGATCCTTAAAAGTCTTTTTGCATTCGAAAAAGCACAGAAAAACAATGAAAATGCGACTAGGCTCATCTCGATATTTCAATTTTTCGATCCGAGAGCGCAGATTGTGTGTCACCTCCAAAATAACATTTTTCACCCAACTAAAAAATCGATTATCTTTCGCAAAAAAATTGAAAAAAATTATTCTACGGTTCTAAATGCATGGAAATTGATGTATAATCAAGCCTTGTTCGTTAGAAAGTCAAAGCGCAGCGGAAACAGTCGCTATTACAGAGAAAACGATCGATATCGTGATTTTTGTAGACGTAAAGCAGGTAGTTTTCGGTTAATTCGGTTTTTTGCGATTTTCTCAGCTCCTGTTGGAGATATCGCAAATCCACGGCCAGATTCGTGATCAGCGCGACGAAATACATCAGATAGCGTCCATCCCATGTGGGAAATATCCGAAAAATCGTTTTTCGCGTTTTTCTCGGCCCCTGTGGGAGATAGAGCGAAAAGGGGCTTAATACAGGATCCTCGATTTTCCCTGATTTTGGTAGTCGTAAAAAAGGTAATAACTTTTGAATCGTTTAACCGATCCTTAAAAGTCTTTTTGCATTCGAAAGAGCACAGAAAAACAAAGAAAATGCGACTAGACTCATCTCGATATTTCAATTTTTCGATCCGAGAGCGCAGATTGTGTGTCACCTCCAAAATAACATTTTTCACCCAACTAAAAAATCGATCATCTTTCGCAAAAAAATTGAAAAAAATTATTCTACGGTTCTAAATGCATGGAAATTGATGTATTATCAAGCCTTGTTCGTTAGAAAGTCGAAGCGCAGCGGAAACAGTCGCTATTACAGAGAAAACGATCGATATCGTGATTTTTGTAGACGTGAAGCAGGTAGTTTTCGGTTAATTCGGTTTTTTGCGATTTTCTCAGCTCCTGTTAGAGATATCGCAAATCCACGGCCAGATTCGTGATCAGCGCGACGAAATACATCAGATAGCGTCCATTACATGTGGGAAATATCCCAAAAATCGTTTTCCGCGTTTTTCTCGGCTCCTGTGGGAGATAGAGCGAAAAGGGGCTTAATACAGGATCTTCGATTTTCCCTGATTTTGGTAGTCGTAAAAAAGGTCATAACTTTTGAATCGTTTAACCGATCCTTAAAAGTCTTTTTGCATTCGAAAGAGCACAGAAAAAAGAAGAAAATGCGACTAGGCTCATCTCGATATTTCAATTTTTCGATCCGAGAGCGCAGATTGTGTGTCTCCTCCAAAATAACATTTTTCACCCAACTAAAAAATCGATTATCTTTCGCAAAAAAATTGAAAAAAATTATTCTACGGTTCTAAATGCATGGAAATTGATGTATTATCAAGCCTTGTTCGTTAGAAAGTCGAAGCGCAGCGGAAACAGTCGCTATTACAGAGAAAACGATCGATATCGTGATTTTTGTAGACGTGAAGCAGGTAGTTTTCGGTTAATTCGGTTTTTTGCGATTTTCTCAGCTCCTGTTAGAGATATCGCAAATCCACGGCCAGATTCGTGATCAGCGCGACGAAATACATCAGATAGCGTCCATTACATGTGGGAAATATCCCAAAAATCGTTTTCCGCGTTTTTCTCGGCTCCTGTGGGAGATAGAGCGAAAAGGGGCTTAATACAGGATCTTCGATTTTCCCTGATTTTGGTAGTCGTAAAAAAGGTCATAACTTTTGAATCGTTTAACCGATCCTTAAAAGTCTTTTTGCATTCGAAGGAGCACAGAAAAACAAAGAAAATGCGACTAGGCTCATCTCGATATTTCAATTTTTCGATCCGAGAGCGCAGATTGTGTGTCTCCTCCAAAATAACATTTTTCACC
The DNA here is from genome assembly GCA_963942595.1 of Cylloceria caligata. Classification (NCBI taxonomy): domain Eukaryota; kingdom Metazoa; phylum Arthropoda; class Insecta; order Hymenoptera; family Ichneumonidae; genus Cylloceria; species Cylloceria caligata. The sequence continues at coordinate 5,532,232 of OZ012708.1, read as the reverse complement.
CAACTAAAAAATCGATTATCTTTCGCAAAAAAATTGAAAAAAATTATTCTACGGTTCTAAATGCATGGAAATTGATGTATTTTCAAGCCTTGTTCGTTAGAAAGTCAAAGCGCAGCGGAAACAGTCGCTATTACAGAGAAAACGATCGATATCGTGATTTTTGTAGACGTAAAGCAGGTAGTTTTCGGTTAATTCGGTTTTTTGCGATTTTCTCAGCTCCTGTTGGAGATATCGCAAATCCACGGCCAGATTCGTGATCAGCGCGACGAAATACATCAGATAGCGTCCATTACATGTGGGAAATATCCCAAAAATCGTTTTCCGCGTTTTTCTCGGCTCCTGTGGGAGATAGAGCGAAAAGGGGCTTAATACAGGATCTTCGATTTTCCCTGATTTTGGTAGTCGTAAAAAAGGTCATAACTTTTGAATCGTTTAACCGATCCTTAAAAGTCTTTTTGCATTCGAAAGAGCACAGAAAAAAGAAGAAAATGCGACTAGGCTCATCTCGATATTTCAATTTTTCGATCCGAGAGCGCAGATTGTGTGTCTCCTCCAAAATAACATTTTTCAACCAACTAAAAAATCGATTATCTTTCGCAAAAAAATTGAAAAAAATTATTCTACGGTTCTAAATGCATGGAAATTGATGTATTTTCAAGCCTTGTTCGTTAGAAAGTCAAAGCGCAGCGGAAACAGTCGCTATTACAGAGAAAACGATCGATATCGTGATTTTTGTAGACGTAAAGCAGGTAGTTTTCGGTTAATTCGGTTTTTTGCGATTTTCTCAGCTCCTGTTGGAGATATCGCAAATCCACGGCCAGATTCGTGATCAGCGCGACGAAACACATCAGATAGCGTCCATCCCATGTGGGAAATATCCGAAAAATCGTTTTTCGCGTTTTTCTCGGCCCCTGTGGGAGATAGAGCGAAAAGGGGCTTAATACAGGATCCTCGATTTTCCCTGATTTTGGTAGTCGTAAAAAAGGTCATAACTTTTGAATCGTTTAACCGATCCTTAAAAGTCTTTTTGCATTCGAAAGAGCACAGAAAAACAAAGAAAATGCGACTAGACTCATCTCGATATTTCAATTTTTCGATCCGAGAGCGCAGATTGTGTGTCACCTCCAAAATAACATTTTTCACCCAACTAAAAAATCGATCATCTTTCGCAAAAAAATTGAAAAAAATTATTCTACGGTTCTAAATGCATGGAAATTGATGTATTATCAAGCCTTGTTCGTTAGAAAGTCGAAGCGCAGCGGAAACAGTCGCTATTACAGAGAAAACGATCGATATCGTGATTTTTGTAGACGTGAAGCAGGTAGTTTTCGGTTAATCCGGTTTTTTGCGATTTTCTCAGCTCCTGTTGGAGATATCGCAAATCCACGGCCAGATTCGTGATCAGCGCGACGAAATACATCAGATAGCGTCCATTACATGTGGGAAATATCCCAAAAATCGTTTTCCGCGTTTTTCTCGGCTCCTGTGGGAGATAGAGCGAAAAGGGGCTTAATACAGGATCTTCGATTTTCCCTGATTTTGGTAGTCGTAAAAAAGGTCATGACTTTTGAATCGTTTAACCGATCCTTAAAAGTTTTTTTGCATTCGAAAGAGCACAGAAAAACAAAGAAAATGCGACTAGGCTCATCTCGATATTTCAATTTTTCGATCCGAGAGCGCAGATTGTGTGTCTCCTCCAAAATAACATTTTTCACCCAACTAAAAAATCGATTATCTTTCGCAAAAAAATTGAAAAAAATTATTCTACGGTTCTAAATGCATGGAAATTGATGTATTTTCAAGCCTTGTTCGTTAGAAAGTCAAAGCGCAGCGGAAACAGTCGCTATTACAGAGAAAACGATCGATATCGTGATTTTTGTAGACGTAAAGCAGGTAGTTTTCGGTTAATTCGGTTTTTTGCGATTTTCTCAGCTCCTGTTGGAGATATCGCAAATCCACGGCCAGATTCGTGATCAGCGCGACGAAATACATCAGATAGCGTCCATTACATGTGGGAAATATCCCAAAAATCGTTTTCCGCGTTTTTCTCGGCTCCTGTGGGAGATAGAGCGAAAAGGGGCTTAATACAGGATCTTCGATTTTCCCTGATTTTGGTAGTCGTAAAAAAGGTCATAACTTTTGAATCGTTTAACCGATCCTTAAAAGTCTTTTTGCATTCGAAAGAGCACAGAAAAAAGAAGAAAATGCGACTAGGCTCATCTCGATATTTCAATTTTTCGATCCGAGAGCGCAGATTGTGTGTCTCCTCCAAAATAACATTTTTCAACCAACTAAAAAATCGATTATCTTTCGCAAAAAAATTGAAAAAAATTATTCTACGGTTCTAAATGCATGGAAATTGATGTATTTTCAAGCCTTGTTCGTTAGAAAGTCAAAGCGCAGCGGAAACAGTCGCTATTACAGAGAAAACGATCGATATCGTGATTTTTGTAGACGTAAAGCAGGTAGTTTTCGGTTAATTCGGTTTTTTGCGATTTTCTCAGCTCCTGTTGGAGATATCGCAAATCCACGGCCAGATTCGTGATCAGCGCGACGAAACACATCAGATAGCGTCCATCCCATGTGGGAAATATCCGAAAAATCGTTTTTCGCGTTTTTCTCGGCCCCTGTGGGAGATAGAGCGAAAAGGGGCTTAATACAGGATCCTCGATTTTCCCTGATTTTGGTAGTCGTAAAAAAGGTCATAACTTTTGAATCGTTTAACCGATCCTTAAAAGTCTTTTTGCATTCGAAAGAGCACAGAAAAACAAAGAAAATGCGACTAGACTCATCTCGATATTTCAATTTTTCGATCCGAGAGCGCAGATTGTGTGTCACCTCCAAAATAACATTTTTCACCCAACTAAAAAATCGATCATCTTTCGCAAAAAAATTGAAAAAAATTATTCTACGGTTCTAAATGCATGGAAATTGATGTATTATCAAGCCTTGTTCGTTAGAAAGTCGAAGCGCAGCGGAAACAGTCGCTATTACAGAGAAAACGATCGATATCGTGATTTTTGTAGACGTGAAGCAGGTAGTTTTCGGTTAATCCGGTTTTTTGCGATTTTCTCAGCTCCTGTTGGAGATATCGCAAATCCACGGCCAGATTCGTGATCAGCGCGACGAAATACATCAGATAGCGTCCATTACATGTGGGAAATATCCCAAAAATCGTTTTCCGCGTTTTTCTCGGCTCCTGTGGGAGATAGAGCGAAAAGGGGCTTAATACAGGATCTTCGATTTTCCCTGATTTTGGTAGTCGTAAAAAAGGTCATGACTTTTGAATCGTTTAACCGATCCTTAAAAGTTTTTTTGCATTCGAAAGAGCACAGAAAAACAAAGAAAATGCGACTAGGCTCATCTCGATATTTCAATTTTTCGATCCGAGAGCGCAGATTGTGTGTCTCCTCCAAAATAACATTTTTCACCCAACTAAAAAATCGATTATCTTTCGCAAAAAAATTGAAAAAAATTATTCTACGGTTCTAAATGCATGGAAATTGATGTATTTTCAAGCCTTGTTCGTTAGAAAGTCAAAGCGCAGCGGAAACAGTCGCTATTACAGAGAAAACGATCGATATCGTGATTTTTGTAGACGTAAAGCAGGTAGTTTTCGGTTAATTCGGTTTTTTGCGATTTTGTCAGCTCCTGTTGGAGATATCGCAAATCCACGGCCAGATTTGTGATCAGCGCGACGAAATACATCAGATAGCGTCCATCCCATGTAGGAAATATCCCAAAAATCGTTTTTCGCGTTTTTCTCGGCTCCTGTGGGAGATAGAGCGAAAAGGGGCTCAATACAGGATCCTCGATTTTCCCTGATTTTGGTAGTCGTACAAAAGGTCATAACTTTTGAATCGTTTAACCGATCCTTAAAAGTCTTTTTGCATTCGAAAGAGCACAGAAAAACAAAGAAAATGCGACTAGACTCATCTCGATATTTCAATTTTTCGATCCGAGAGCGCAGATTGTGTGTCACCTCCAAAACAACATTTTTCACCCAACTAAAAAATCGATCATCTTTCGCAAAAAAATTGAAAAAAATTATTCTACGGTTCTAAATGCATGGAAATTGATGTATTATCAAGCCTTGTTCGTTAGAAAGTCGAAGCGCAGCGGAAACAGTCGCTATTACAGAGAAAACGATCGATATCGTGATTTTTGTAGACGTGAAGCAGGTAGTTTTCGGTTAATTCGGTTTTTTGCGATTTTCTCAGCTCCTGTTGGAGATATCGCAAATCCACGGCCAGATTCGTGATCAGCGCGACGAAATACATCAGATAGCGTCCATTACATGTGGAAAATATCCCAAAAATCGTTTTCCGCGTTTTTCTCGGCTCCTGTGGGAGATAGAGCGAAAAGGGGCTTAATACAGGATCTTCGATTTTCCCTGATTTTGGTAGTCGTAAAAAAGGTCATGACTTTTGAATCGTTTAACCGATCCTTAAAAGTCTTTTTGCATTCGAAAGAGCACAGAAAAACAAAGAAAATGCGACTAGGCTCATCTCGATATTTCAATTTTTCGATCCGAGAGCGCAGATTGTGTGTCACCTCCAAAATAACATTTTTCACCCAACTAAAAAATCGATTATCTTTCGCAAAAAAATTGAAAAAAATTATTCTACGGTTCTAAATGCATGGAAATTGATGTATAATCAAGCCTTGTTCGTTAGAAAGTCAAAGCGCAGCGGAAACAGTCGCTATTACAGAGAAAACGATCGATATCGTGATTTTTGTAGACGTAAAGCAGGTAGTTTTCGGTTAATTCGGTTTTTTGCGATTTTCTCAGCTCCTGTTGGAGATATCGCAAATCCACGGCCAGATTCGTGATCAGCGCGACGAAATACATCAGATAGCGTCCATCCCATGTAGGAAATATCCCAAAAATCGTTTTTCGCGTTTTTCTCGGCTCCTGTGGGAGATAGAGCGAAAAGGGGCTTAATACAGGATCTTCGATTTTCCCTGATTTTGGTAGTCGTAAAAAAGGTCATGACTTTTGAATCGTTTAACCGATCCTTAAAAGTTTTTTTGCATTCGAAAGAGCACAGAAAAACAAAGAAAATGCGACTAGGCTCATCTCGATATTTCAATTTTTCGATCCGAGAGCGCAGATTGTGTGTCTCCTCCAAAATAACATTTTTCACCCAACTAAAAAATCGATTATCTTTCGCAAAAAAATTGAAAAAAATTATTCTACGGTTCTAAATGCATGGAAATTGATGTATTTTCAAGCCTTGTTCGTTAGAAAGTCAAAGCGCAGCGGAAACAGTCGCTATTACAGAGAAAACGATCGATATCGTGATTTTTGTAGACGTAAAGCAGGTAGTTTTCGGTTAATTCGGTTTTTTGCGATTTTGTCAGCTCCTGTTGGAGATATCGCAAATCCACGGCCAGATTTGTGATCAGCGCGACGAAATACATCAGATAGCGTCCATCCCATGTAGGAAATATCCCAAAAATCGTTTTTCGCGTTTTTCTCGGCTCCTGTGGGAGATAGAGCGAAAAGGGGCTCAATACAGGATCCTCGATTTTCCCTGATTTTGGTAGTCGTACAAAAGGTCATAACTTTTGAATCGTTTAACCGATCCTTAAAAGTCTTTTTGCATTCGAAAGAGCACAGAAAAACAAAGAAAATGCGACTAGACTCATCTCGATATTTCAATTTTTCGATCCGAGAGCGCAGATTGTGTGTCACCTCCAAAACAACATTTTTCACCCAACTAAAAAATCGATCATCTTTCGCAAAAAAATTGAAAAAAATTATTCTACGGTTCTAAATGCATGGAAATTGATGTATTATCAAGCCTTGTTCGTTAGAAAGTCGAAGCGCAGCGGAAACAGTCGCTATTACAGAGAAAACGATCGATATCGTGATTTTTGTAGACGTGAAGCAGGTAGTTTTCGGTTAATTCGGTTTTTTGCGATTTTCTCAGCTCCTGTTGGAGATATCGCAAATCCACGGCCAGATTCGTGATCAGCGCGACGAAATACATCAGATAGCGTCCATTACATGTGGAAAATATCCCAAAAATCGTTTTCCGCGTTTTTCTCGGCTCCTGTGGGAGATAGAGCGAAAAGGGGCTTAATACAGGATCTTCGATTTTCCCTGATTTTGGTAGTCGTAAAAAAGGTCATGACTTTTGAATCGTTTAACCGATCCTTAAAAGTCTTTTTGCATTCGAAAGAGCACAGAAAAACAAAGAAAATGCGACTAGGCTCATCTCGATATTTCAATTTTTCGATCCGAGAGCGCAGATTGTGTGTCACCTCCAAAATAACATTTTTCACCCAACTAAAAAATCGATTATCTTTCGCAAAAAAATTGAAAAAAATTATTCTACGGTTCTAAATGCATGGAAATTGATGTATAATCAAGCCTTGTTCGTTAGAAAGTCAAAGCGCAGCGGAAACAGTCGCTATTACAGAGAAAACGATCGATATCGTGATTTTTGTAGACGTAAAGCAGGTAGTTTTCGGTTAATTCGGTTTTTTGCGATTTTCTCAGCTCCTGTTGGAGATATCGCAAATCCACGGCCAGATTCGTGATCAGCGCGACGAAATACATCAGATAGCGTCCATCCCATGTAGGAAATATCCCAAAAATCGTTTTTCGCGTTTTTCTCGGCTCCTGTGGGAGATAGAGCGAAAAGGGGCTCAATACAGGATCCTCGATTTTCCCTGATTTTGGTAGTCGTAAAAAAGGTCATAACTTTTGAATCGTTCAACCGATCCTTAAAATTCTTTTTGCATTCGAAAGAGCACAGAAAAACAAAGAAAATGCGACTAGGCTCATCTCGATATTTCAATTTTTCGATCCGAGAGCGCAGATTGTGTGTCACCTCCAAAATAACATTTTTCACCTAACTAAAAAATCGATTATCTTTCGCAAAAAAATTGAAAAAAATTATTCTACGGTTCTAAATGCATGGAAATTGATGTATTTTCAAGCCTTGTTCGTTAGAAAGTCGAAGCGCAGCGGAAACAGTCGCTATTACAGAGAAAACGATCGATATCGTGATTTTTGTAGACGTAAAGCAGGTAGTTTTCGGTTAATTCGGTTTTTTGCGATTTTCTCAGCTCCTGTTGGAGATATCGCAAATCCACGGCCAGATTCGTGATTAGCGCGACGAAATACATCAGATAGCGTCCATCCCATGTGGGAAATATCCGAAAAATCGTTTTTCGCGTTTTTCTCGGCCCCTGTGGGAGATAGAGCGAAAAGGGGCTTAATACAGGATCCTCGGTTTTCCCTGATTTTGGTAGTCGTAAAAAAGGTCATAACTTTTGAATCGTTTAACCGATCCTTAAAAGTCTTTTTGCATTCGAAAGAGCACAGAAAAACAAAGAAAATGCGACTAGACTCATCTCGATATTTCAATTTTTCGATCCGAGAGCGCAGATTGTGTGTCACCTCCAAAATAACATTTTTCACCCAACTAAAAAATCGATCATCTTTCGCAAAAAAATTGAAAAAAATTATTCTACGGTTCTAAATGCATGGAAATTGATGTATTATCAAGCCTTGTTCGTTAGAAAGTCGAAGCGCAGCGGAAACAGTCGCTATTACAGAGAAAACGATCGATATCGTGATTTTTGTAGACGTGAAGCAGGTAGTTTTCGGTTAATTCGGTTTTTTGCGATTTTCTCAGCTCCTGTTGGAGATATCGCAAATCCACGGCCAGATTCGTGATCAGCGCGACGAAATACATCAGATAGCGTCCATTACATGTGGGAAATATCCCAAAAATCGTTTTCCGCGTTTTTCTCGGCTCCTGTGGGAGATAGAGCGAAAAGGGGCTTAATACAGGATCTTCGATTTTCCCTGATTTTGGTAGTCGTAAAAAAGGTCATAACTTTTGAATCGTTTAACCGATCCTTAAAAGTCTTTTTGCATTCGAAAGAGCACAGAAAAACAAAGAAAATGCGACTAGGCTCATCTCGATATTTCAATTTTTCGATCCGAGAGCGCAGATTGTGTGTCTCCTCCAAAATAACATTTTTCACCCAACTAAAAAATCGATCATCTTTCGCAAAAAAATTGAAAAAAATTATTCTACGGTTCTAAATGCATGGAAATTGATGTATTATCAAGCCTTGTTCGTTAGAAAGTCGAAGCGCAGCGGAAACAGTCGCTATTACAGAGAAAACGATCGATATCGTGATTTTTGTAGACGTAAAGCAGGTAGTTTTCGGTTAATTCGGTTTTTTGCGATTTTCTCAGCTCCTGTTGGAGATATCGCAAATCCACGGCCAGATTCGTGATCAGCGCGACGAAATACATCAGATAGCGTCCATTACATGTGGGAAATATCCCAAAAATCGTTTTCCGCGTTTTTCTCGGCTCCTGTGGGAGATAGAGCGAAAAGGGGCTTAATACAGGATCTTCGATTTTCCCTGATTTTGGTAGTCGTAAAAAAGGTCATAACTTTTGAATCGTTTAACCGATCCTTAAAAGTCTTTTTGCATTCGAAAGAGCACAGAAAAAAGAAGAAAATGCGACTAGGCTCATCTCGATATTTCAATTTTTCGATCCGAGAGCGCAGATTGTGTGTCTCCTCCAAAATAACATTTTTCACCCAACTAAAAAATCGATTATCTTTCGCAAAAAAATTGAAAAAAATTATTCTACGGTTCTAAATGCATGGAAATTGATGTATAATCAAGCCTTGTTCGTTAGAAAGTCAAAGCGCAGCGGAAACAGTCGCTATTACAGAGAAAACGATCGATATCGTGATTTTTGTAGACGTAAAGCAGGTAGTTTTCGGTTAATTCGGTTTTTTGCGATTTTCTCAGCTCCTGTTGGAGATATCGCAAATCCACGGCCAGATTCTTGATCAGCGCGACGAAATACATCAGATAGCGTCCATCCCATGTAGGAAATATCCCAAAAATCGTTTTTCGCGTTTTTCTCGGCTCCTGTGGGAGATAGAGCGAAAAGGGGCTCAATACAGGATCCTCGATTTTCCCTGATTTTGGTAGTCGTAAAAAAGGTCATAACTTTTGAATCGTTCAACCGATCCTTAAAAGTCTTTTTGCATTCGAAAGAGCACAGAAAAACAAAGAAAATGCGACTAGACTCATCTCGATATTTCAATTTTTCGATCCGAGAGCGCAGATTGTGTGTCACCTCCAAAATAACATTTTTCACCCAACTAAAAAATCGATCATCTTTCGCAAAAAAATTGAAAAAAATTATTCTACGGTTCTAAATGCATGGAAATTGATGTATTATCAAGCCTTGTTCGTTAGAAAGTCGAAGCGCAGCGGAAACAGTCGCTATTACAGAGAAAACGATCGATATCGTGATTTTTGTAGACGTAAAGCAGGTAGTTTTCGGTTAATTCGGTTTTTTGCGATTTTCTCAGCTCCTGTTGGAGATATCGCAAATCCACGGCCAGATTCGTGATCAGCGCGACGAAATACATCAGATAGCGTCCATTACATGTGGGAAATATCCCAAAAATCGTTTTCCGCGTTTTTCTCGGCTCCTGTGGGAGATAGAGCGAAAAGGGGCTTAATACAGGATCTTCGATTTTCCCTGATTTTGGTAGTCGTAAAAAAGGTCATAACTTTTGAATCGTTTAACCGATCCTTAAAAGTCTTTTTGCATTCGAAAGAGCACAGAAAAACAAAGAAAATGCGACTAGGCTCATCTCGATATTTCAATTTTTCGATCCGAGAGCGCAGATTGTGTGTCTCCTCCAAAATAACATTTTTCACCCAACTAAAAAATCGATCATCTTTCGCAAAAAAATTGAAAAAAATTATTCTACGGTTCTAAATGCATGGAAATTGATGTATTATCAAGCCTTGTTCGTTAGAAAGTCGAAGCGCAGCGGAAACAGTCGCTATTACAGAGAAAACGATCGATATCGTGATTTTTGTAGACGTGAAGCAGGTAGTTTTCGGTTAATTCGGTTTTTTGCGATTTTCTCAGCTCCTGTTGGAGATATCGCAAATCCACGGCCAGATTCGTGATCAGCGCGACGAAATACATCAGATAGCGTCCATTACATGTGGGAAATATCCCAAAAATCGTTTTCCGCGTTTTTCTCGGCTCCTGTGGGAGATAGAGCGAAAAGGGGCTTAATACAGGATCTTCGATTTTCCCTGATTTTGGTAGTCGTAAAAAAGGTCATAACTTTTGAATCGTTTAACCGATCCTTAAAAGTCTTTTTGCATTCGAAAGAGCACAGAAAAACAAAGAAAATGCGACTAGGCTCATCTCGATATTTCAATTTTTCGATCCGAGAGCGCAGATTGTGTGTCTCCTCCAAAATAACATTTTTCACCCAACTAAAAAATCGATCATCTTTCGCAAAAAAATTGAAAAAAATTATTCTACGGTTCTAAATGCATGGAAATTGATGTATTATCAAGCCTTGTTCGTTAGAAAGTCGAAGCGCAGCGGAAACAGTCGCTATTACAGAGAAAACGATCGATATCGTGATTTTTGTAGACGTGAAGCAGGTAGTTTTCGGTTAATTCGGTTTTTTGCGATTTTCTCAGCTCCTGTTGGAGATATCGCAAATCCACGGCCAGATTCGTGATCAGCGCGACGAAATACATCAGATAGCGTCCATTACATGTGGGAAATATCCCAAAAATCGTTTTCCGCGTTTTTCTCGGCTCCTGTGGGAGATAGAGCGAAAAGGGGCTTAATACAGGATCTTCGATTTTCCCTGATTTTGGTAGTCGTAAAAAAGGTCATAACTTTTGAATCGTTTAACCGATCCTTAAAAGTTTTTTTGCATTCGAAAGAGCACAGAAAAACAAAGAAAATGCGACTAGGCTCATCTCGATATTTCAATTTTTCGATCCGAGAGCGCAGATTGTGTGTCTCCTCCAAAATAACATTTTTCACCCAACTAAAAAATCGATTATCTTTCGCAAAAAAATTGAAAAAAATTATTCTACGGTTCTAAATGCATGGAAATTGATGTATTTTCAAGCCTTGTTCGTTAGAAAGTCAAAGCGCAGCGGAAACAGTCGCTATTACAGAGAAAACGATCGATATCGTGATTTTTGTAGACGTAAAGCAGCTAGTTTTCGGTTAATTCGGTTTTTTGCGATTTTCTCAGCTCCTGTTGGAGATATCGCAAATCCACGGCCAGATTCGTGATCAGCGCGACGAAATACATCAGATAGCGTCCATCCCATGTAGGAAATATCCCAAAAATCGTTTTTCGCGTTTTTCTCGGCTCCTGTGGGAGATAGAGCGAAAAGGGGCTCAATACAGGATCCTCGATTTTCCCTGATTTTGGTAGTCGTAAAAAAGGTCATAACTTTTGAATCGTTCAACCGATCCTTAAAAGTCTTTTTGCATTCGAAAGAGCACAGAAAAACAAAGAAAATGCGACTAGGCTCATCTCGATATTTCAATTTTTCGATCCGAGAGCGCAGATTGTGTGTCACCTCCAAAATAACATTTTTCACCTAACTAAAAAATCGATTATCTTTCGCAAAAAAATTGAAAAAAATTATTCTACGGTTCTAAATGCATGGAAATTGATGTATTTTCAAGCCTTGTTCGTTAGAAAGTCGAAGCGCAGCGGAAACAGTCGCTATTACAGAGAAAACGATCGATATCGTGATTTTTGTAGACGTAAAGCAGGTAGTTTTCGGTTAATTCGGTTTTTTGCGATTTTCTCAGCTCCTGTTGGAGATATCGCAAATCCACGGCCGGATTCGTGATCAGCGCGACGAAATACATCAGATAGCGTCCATCCCATGTGGGAAATATCCGAAAAATCGTTTTTCGCGTTTTTCTCGGCCCCTGTGGGAGATAGAGCGAAAAGGGGCTTAATACAGGATCCTCGGTTTTCCCTGATTTTGGTAGTCGTAAAAAAGGTCATAACTTTTGAATCGTTTAACCGATCCTTAAAAGACTTTTTGCATTCGAAAGAGCACAGAAAAACAAAAAAAATGCGACTAGACTCATCTCGATATTTCAATTTTTCGATCCGAGAGCGCAGATTGTGTGTCACCTCCAAAATAACATTTTTCACCCAACTAAAAAATCGATCATCTTTCGCAAAAAAATTGAAAAAAATTATTCTACGGTTCTAAATGCATGGAAATTGATGTATTATCAAGCCTTGTTCGTTAGAAAGTCGAAGCGCAGCGGAAACAGTCGCTATTACAGAGAAAACGATCGATATCGTGATTTTTGTAGACGTGAAGCAGGTAGTTTTCGGTTAATTCGGTTTTTTGCGATTTTCTCAGCTCCTGTTGGAGATATCGCAAATCCACGGCCAGATTCGTGATCAGCGCGACGAAATACATCAGATAGCGTCCATTACATGTGGGAAATATCCCAAAAATCGTTTTCCGCGTTTTTCTCGGCTCCTGTGGGAGATGGAGCGAAAAGGGGCTTAATACAGGATCTTCGATTTTCCCTGATTTTGGTAGTCGTAAAAAAGGTCATGACTTTTGAATCGTTTAACCGATCCTTAAAAGTCTTTTTGCATTCGAAAGAGCACAGAAAAACAAAGAAAATGCGACTAGGCTCATCTCGATATTTCAATTTTTCGATCCGAGAGCGCAGATTGTGTGTCTCCTCCAAAATAACATTTTTCACCCAACTAAAAAATCGATTATCTTTCGCAAAAAAATTGAAAAAAATTATTCTACGGTTCTAAATGCATGGAAATTGATGTATTTTCAAGCCTTGTTCGTTAGAAAGTCAAAGCGCAGCGGAAACAGTCGCTATTACAGAGAAAACGATCGATATCGTGATTTTTGTAGACGTAAAGCAGCTAGTTTTCGGTTAATTCGGTTTTTTGCGATTTTCTCAGCTCCTGTTGGAGATATCGCAAATCCACGGCCAGATTCGTGATCAGCGCGACGAAATACATCAGATAGCGTCCATCCCATGTGGGAAATATCCGAAAAATCGTTTTTCGCGTTTTTCTCGGCCCCTGTGGGAGATAGAGCGAAAAGGGGCTTAATACAGGATCCTCGATTTTCCCTGATTTTGGTAGTCGTAAAAAAGGTCATAACTTTTGAATCGTTTAACCGATCCTTAAAAGTCTTTTTGCATTCGAAAGAGCACAGAAAAACAAAGAAAATGCGACTAGACTCATCTCGATATTTCAATTTTTCGATCCGAGAGCGCAGATTGTGTGTCTCCTCCAAAATAACATTTTTCACCCAACTAAAAAATCGATTATCTTTCGCAAAAAAATTGAAAAAAATTATTCTACGGTTCTAAATGCATGTAAATTGATGTATTTTCAAGCCTTGTTCGTTAGAAAGTCAAAGCGCAGCGGAAACAGTCGCTATTACAGAGAAAACGATCGATATCGTGATTTTTGTAGACGTAAAGCAGGTAGTTTTCGGTTAATTCGGTTTTTTGCGATTTTCTCAGCTCCTGTTGGAGATATCGCAAATCCACGGCCAGATTCGTGATCAGCGCGACGAAATACATCAGATAGCGTCCATTACATGTGGGAAATATCCCAAAAATCGTTTTCCGCGTTTTTCTCGGCTCCTGTGGGAGATAGAGCGAAACGGGGCTTAATACAGGATCTTCGATTTTCCCTGATTTTGGTAGTCGTAAAAAAGGTCATGACTTTTGAATCGTTTAACCGATCCTTAAAAGTCTTTTTGCATTCGAAAGAGCACAGAAAAACAAAGAAAATGCGACTAGGCTCATCTCGATATTTCAATTTTTCGATCCGAGAGCGCAGATTGTGTGTCACCTCCAAAATAACATTTTTCACCCAACTAAAAAATCGATTATCTTTCGCAAAAAAATTGAAAAAAATTATTCTACGGTTCTAAATGCATGGAAATTGATGTATAATCAAGCCTTGTTCGTTAGAAAGTCAAAGCGCAGCGGAAACAGTCGCTATTACAGAGAAAACGATCGATATCGTGATTTTTGTAGACGTAAAGCAGGTAGTTTTCGGTTAATTCGGTTTTTTGCGATTTTCTCAGCTCCTGTTGGAGATATCGCAAATCCACGGCCAGATTCGTGATCAGCGCGACGAAATACATCAGATAGCGTCCATCCCATGTAGGAAATATCCCAAAAATCGTTTTTCGCGTTTTTCTCGGCTCCTGTGGGAGATAGAGCGAAAAGGGGCTCAATACAGGATCCTCGATTTTCCCTGATTTTGGTAGTCGTAAAAAAGGTCATAACTTTTGAATCGTTTAACCGATCCCAATAATTTCTTTTGCATTCGAAAGAGCACAGAAAAACAAAGAAAATGCGACTAGGCTCATCTCGATATTTCAATTTTTCGATCCGAGAGCGCAGATTGTGTGTCTCCTCCAAAATAACATTTTTCACCCAACTAAAAAATCGATTATCTTTCGCAAAAAAATTGAAAAAAATTATTCTACGGTTCTAAATGCATGGAAATTGATGTATTTTCAAGCCTTGTTCGTTAGAAAGTCAAAGCGCAGCGGAAACAGTCGCTATTACAGAGAAAACGATCGATATCGTGATTTTTGTAGACGTAAAGCAGGTAGTTTTCGGTTAATTCGGTTTTTTGCGATTTTCTCAGCTCCTGTTGGAGATATCGCAAATCCACGGCCAGATTCGTGATCAGCGCGACGAAATACATCAGATAGCGTCCATCCCATGTAGGAAATATCCCAAAAATCGTTTTTCGCGTTTTTCTCGGCTCCTGTGGGAGATAGAGCGAAAAGGGGCTCAATACAGGATCCTCGATTTTCCCTGATTTTGGTAGTCGTAAAAAAGGTCATAACTTTTGAATCGTTTAACCGATCCTTAAAATTCTTTTTGCATTCGAAAGAGCACAGAAAAACAAAGAAAATGCGACTAGGCTCATCTCGATATTTCAATTTTTCGATCCGAGAGCGCAGATTGTGTGTCACCTCCAAAATAACATTTTTCACCTAACTAAAAAATCGATTATCTTTCGCAAAAAAATTGAAAAAAATTATTCTACGGTTCTAAATGCATGGAAATTGATGTATTTTCAAGCCTTGTTCGTTAGAAAGTCGAAGCGCAGCGGAAACAGTCGCTATTACAGAGAAAACGATCGATATCGTGATTTTTGTAGACGTAAAGCAGGTAGTTTTCGGTTAATTCGGTTTTTTGCGATTTTCTCAGCTCCTGTTGGAGATATCGCAAATCCACGGCCAGATTCGTGATCAGCGCGACGAAATACATCAGATAGCGTCCATCCCATGTGGGAAATATCCGAAAAATCGTTTTTCGCGTTTTTCTCGGCCCCTGTGGGAGATAGAGCGAAGAGGGGCTTAATACAGGATCCTCGGTTTTCCCTGATTTTGGTAGTCGTAAAAAAGGTCATAACTTTTGAATCGTTTAACCGATCCTTAAAAGTCTTTTTGCATTCGAAAGAGCACAGAAAAACAAAGAAAATGCGACTAGACTCATCTCGATATTTCAATTTTTCGATCCGAGAGCGCAGATTGTGTGTCACCTCCAAAATAACATTTTTCACCCAACTAAAAAATCGATCATCTTTCGCAAAAAAATTGAAAAAAATTATTCTACGGTTCTCAATGCATGGAAATTGATGTATTATCAAGCCTTGTTCGTTAGAAAGTCGAAGCGCAGCGGAAACAGTCGCTATTACAGAGAAAACGATCGATATCGTGATTTTTGTAGACGTGAAGCAGGTAGTTTTCGGTTAATTCGGTTTTTTGCGATTTTCTCAGCTCCTGTTGGAGATATCGCAAATCCACGGCCAGATTCGTGATCAGCGCGACGAAATACATCAGATAGCGTCCATTACATGTGGGAAATATCCCAAAAATCGTTTTCCGCGTTTTTCTCGGCTCCTGTGGGAGATAGAGCGAAAAGGGGCTTAATACAGGATCTTCGATTTTCCCTGATTTTGGTAGTCGTAAAAAAGGTCATAACTTTTGAATCGTTTAACCGATCCTTAAAAGTCTTTTTGCATTCGAAAGAGCACAGAAAAACAAAGAAAATGCGACTAGGCTCATCTCGATATTTCAATTTTTCGATCCGAGAGCGCAGATTGTGTGTCACCTCCAAAATAACATTTTTCACCCAACTAAAAAATCGATTATCTTTCGCAAAAAAATTGAAAAAAATTATTCTACGGTTCTAAATGCATGGAAATTGATGTATAATCAAGCCTTGTTCGTTAGAAAGTCAAATCGCAGCGGAAACAGTCGCTATTACAGAGAAAACGATCGATATCGTGATTTTTGTAGACGTAAAGCAGGTAGTTTTCGGTTAATTCGGTTTTTTGCGATTTTCTCAGCTCCTGTTGGAGATATCGCAAATCCACGGCCAGATTCGTGATCAGCGCGACGAAATACATCAGATAGCGTCCATCCCATGTAGGAAATATCCCAAAAATCGTTTTTCGCGTTTTTCTCGGCTCCTGTGGGAGATAGAGCGAAAAGGGGCTTAATACAGGATCTTCGATTTTCCCTGATTTTGGTAGTCGTAAAAAAGGTCATGACTTTTGAATCGTTTAACCGATCCTTAAAAGTCTTTTTGCATTCGAAAGAGCACAGAAAAACAAAGAAAATGCGACTAGGCTCATCTCGATATTTCAATTTTTCGATCCGAGAGCGCAGATTGTGTGTCACCTCCAAAATAACATTTTTCACCTAACTAAAAAATCGATTACCTTTCGCAAAAAAATTGAAAAAAATTATTCTACGGTTCTAAATGCATGGAAATTGATGTATTTTCAAGCCTTGTTCGTTAGAAAGTCAAAGCGCAGCGGAAACAGTCGCTATTACAGAGAAAACGATCGATATCGTGATTTTTGTAGACGTAAAGCAGGTAGTTTTCGGTTAATTCGGTTTTTTGCGATTTTCTCAGCTCCTGTTGGAGATATCGCAAATCCACGGCCAGATTCGTGATCAGCGCGACGAAATACATCAGATAGCGTCCATCCCATGTGGGAAATATCCGAAAAATCGTTTTTCGCGTTTTTCTCGGCCCCTGTGGGAGATAGAGCGAAAAGGGGCTTAATACAGGATCCTCGATTTTCCCTGATTTTGGTAGTCGTAAAAAAGGTCATAACTTTTGAATCGTTTAACCGATCCTTAAAAGTCTTTTTGCATTCGAAAGAGCACAGAAAAACAAAGAAAATGCGACTAGGCTCATCTCGATATTTCAATTTTTCGATCCGAGAGCGCAGATTGTGTGTCACCTCCAAAATAACATTTTTCACCCAACTAAAAAATCGATTATCTTTCGCAAAAAAATTGAAAAAAATTATTCTACGGTTCTAAATGCATGGAAATTGATGTATTATCAAGCCTTGTTCGTTAGAAAGTCGAAGCGCAGCGGAAACAGTCGCTATTACAGAGAAAACGATCGATATCGTGATTTTTGTAGACGTGAAGCAGGTAGTTTTCGGTTAATTCGGTTTTTTGCGATTTTCTCAGCTCCTGTTGCAGATATCGCAAATCCACGGCCAGATTCGTGATCAGCGCGACGAAATACATCAGATAGCGTCCATTACATGTGGGAAATATCCCAAAAATCGTTTTCCGCGTTTTTCTCGGCTCCTGTGGGAGATAGAGCGAAAAGGGGCTTAATACAGGATCTTCGATTTTCCCTGATTTTGGTAGTCGTAAAAAAGGTCATAACTTTTGAATCGTTTAACCGATCCTTAAAAGTCTTTTTGCATTCGAAAAAGCACAGAAAAACAATGAAAATGCGACTAGGCTCATCTCGATATTTCAATTTTTCGATCCGAGAGCGCAGATTGTGTGTCACCTCCAAAATAACATTTTTCACCCAACTAAAAAATCGATTATCTTTCGCAAAAAAATTGAAAAAAATTATTCTACGGTTCTAAATGCATGGAAATTGATGTATAATCAAGCCTTGTTCGTTAGAAAGTCAAAGCGCAGCGGAAACAGTCGCTATTACAGAGAAAACGATCGATATCGTGATTTTTGTAGACGTAAAGCAGGTAGTTTTCGGTTAATTCGGTTTTTTGCGATTTTCTCAGCTCCTGTTGGAGATATCGCAAATCCACGGCCAGATTCGTGATCAGCGCGACGAAATACATCAGATAGCGTCCATCCCATGTGGGAAATATCCGAAAAATCGTTTTTCGCGTTTTTCTCGGCCCCTGTGGGAGATAGAGCGAAAAGGGGCTTAATACAGGATCCTCGATTTTCCCTGATTTTGGTAGTCGTAAAAAAGGTCATAACTTTTGAATCGTTTAACCGATCCTTAAAAGTCTTTTTGCATTCGAAAGAGCACAGAAAAACAAAGAAAATGCGACTAGACTCATCTCGATATTTCAATTTTTCGATCCGAGAGCGCAGATTGTGTGTCACCTCCAAAATAACATTTTTCACCCAACTAAAAAATCGATCATCTTTCGCAAAAAAATACAAAAAAATTATTCTACGGTTCTAAATGCATGGAAATTGATGTATTATCAAGCCTTGTTCGTTAGAAAGTCGAAGCGCAGCGGAAACAGTCGCTATTACAGAGAAAACGATCGATATCGTGATTTTTGTAGACGTGAAGCAGGTAGTTTTCGGTTAATTCGGTTTTTTGCGATTTTCTCAGCTCCTGTTGGAGATATCGCAAATCCACGGCCAGATTCGTGATCAGCGCGACGAAATACATCAGATAGCGTCCATTACATGTGGGAAATATCCCAAAAATTGTTTTCCGCGTTTTTCTCGGCTCCTGTGGGAGATAGAGCGAAAAGGGGCTTAATACATGATCTTCGATTATCCCTGATTTTGGTAGTCGTAAAAAAGGTCATGACTTTTGAATCGTTTTACCGATCCTTAAAAGTCTTTTTGCATTCGAAAGAGCACAGAAAAACAAAGAAAATGCGACTAGGCTCATCTCGATATTTCAATTTTTCGATCCGAGAGCGCAGATTGTGTGTCACCTCCAAAATAACATTTTTCACCTAACTAAAAAATCGATTATCTTTCGCAAAAAAATTGAAAAAAATTATTCTACGGTTCTAAATGCATGGAAATTGATGTATTATCAAGCCTTGTTCGTTAGAAAGTCGAAGCGCAGCGGAAACAGTCGCTATTACAGAGAAAACGATCGATATCGTGATTTTTGTAGACGTGAAGCAGGTAGTTTTCGGTTAATTCGGTTTTTTGCGATTTTCTCAGCTCCTGTTGCAGATATCGCAAATCCACGGCCAGATTCGTGATCAGCGCGACGAAATACATCAGATAGCGTACATTACATGTGGGAAATATCCCAAAAATCGTTTTCCGCGTTTTTCTCGGCTCCTGTGGGAGATAGAGCGAAAAGGGGCTTAATACAGGATCTTCGATTTTCCCTGATTTTGGTAGTCGTAAAAAAGGTCATAACTTTTGAATCGTTTAACCGATCCTTAAAAGTCTTTTTGCATTCGAAAAAGCACAGAAAAACAATGAAAATGCGACTAGGCTCATCTCGATATTTCAATTTTTCGATCCGAGAGCGCAGATTGTGTGTCACCTCCAAAATAACATTTTTCACCCAACTAAAAAATCGATTATCTTTCGCAAAAAAATTGAAAAAAATTATTCTACGGTTCTAAATGCATGGAAATTGATGTATTATCAAGCCTTGTTCGTTAGAAAGTCGAAGCGCAGCGGAAACAGTCGCTATTACAGAGAAAACGATCGATATCGTGATTTTTGTAGACGTGAAGCAGGTAGTTTTCGGTTAATTCGGTTTTTTGCGATTTTCTCAGCTCCTGTTGCAGATATCGCAAATCCACGGCCAGATTCGTGATCAGCGCGACGAAATACATCAGATAGCGTCCATTACATGTGGGAAATATCCCAAAAATCGTTTTCCGCGTTTTTCTCGGCTCCTGTGGGAGATAGAACGAAAAGGGGCTTAATACAGGATCTTCGATTTTCCCTGATTTTGGTAGTCGTAAAAAAGGTCATAACTTTTGAATCGTTTAACCGATCCTTAAAAGTCTTTTTGCATTCGAAAAAGCACAGAAAAACAATGAAAATGCGACTAGGCTCATCTCGATATTTCAATTTTTCGTTCCGAGAGCGCAGATTGTGTGTCACCTCCAAAATAACATTTTTCACCCAACTAAAAAATCGATTATCTTTCGCAAAAAAATTGAAAAAAATTATTCTACGGTTCTAAATGCATGGAAATTGATGTATAATCAAGCCTTGTTCGTTAGAAAGTCAAAGCGCAGCGGAAACAGTCGCTATTACAGAGAAAACGATCGATATCGTGATTTTTGTAGACGTAAAGCAGGTAGTTTTCGGTTAATTCGGTTTTTTGCGATTTTCTCAGCTCCTGTTGGAGATATCGCAAATCCACGGCCAGATTCGTGATCAGCGCGACGAAATACATCAGATAGCGTCCATCCCATGTAGGAAATATCCCAAAAATCGTTTTTCGCGTTTTTCTCGGCTCCTGTGGGAGATAGAGCGAAAAGGGGCTTAATACAGGATCTTCGATTTTCCCTGATTTTGGTAGTCGTAAAAAAGGTCATGACTTTTGAATCGTTTAACCGATCCTTAAAAGTCTTTTTGCATTCGAAAGAGCACAGAAAAACAAAGAAAATGCGACTAGGCTCATCTCGATATTTCAATTTTTCGATCCGAGAGCGCAGATTGTGTGTCACCTCCAAAATAACATTTTTCACCTAACTAAAAAATCGATTACCTTTCGCAAAAAAATTAAAAAAAATTATTCTACGGTTCTAAATGCATGGAAATTGATGTATTTTCAAGCCTTGTTCGTTAGAAAGTCAAAGCGCAGCGGAAACAGTCGCTATTACAGAGAAAACGATCGATATCGTGATTTTTGTAGACGTAAAGCAGGTAGTTTCCGGTTAATTCGGTTTTTTGCGATTTTCTCAGCTCCTGTTGGAGATATCGCAAATCCACGGCCAGATTCGTGATCAGCGCGACGAAATACATCAGATAGCGTCCATCCCATGTGGGAAATATCCGAAAAATCGTTTTTCGCGTTTTTCTCGGCCCCTGTGGGAGATAGAGCGAAAAGGGGCTTAATACAGGATCCTCGATTTTCCCTGATTTTGGTAGTCGTAAAAAAGGTCATAACTTTTGAATCGTTTAACCGATCCTTAAAAGTCTTTTTGCATTCGAAAGAGCACAGAAAAACAAAGAAAATGCGACTAGGCTCATCTCGATATTTCAATTTTTCGATCCGAGAGCGCAGATTGTGTGTCACCTCCAAAATAACATTTTTCACCTAACTAAAAAATCAATTATCTTTCGCAAAAAAATTGAAAAAAATTATTTTACGGTTCTAAATGCATGGAAATTGATGTATTATCAAGCCTTGTTCGTTAGAAAGTCGAAGCGCAGCGGAAACAGTCGCTATTACAGAGAAAACGATCGATATCGTGATTTTTGTAGACGTGAAGCAGGTAGTTTTCGGTTAATTCGGTTTTTTGCGATTTTCTCAGCTCCTGTTGGAGATATCGCAAATCCACGGCCAGATTCGTGATCAGCGCGACGAAATACATCAGATAGCGTCCATTACATGTGGGAAATATCCCAAAAATCGTTTTCCGCGTTTTTCTCGGCTCCTGTGGGAGATAGAACGAAAAGGGGCTTAATACAGGATCTTCGATTTTCCCTGATTTTGGTAGTCGTAAAAAAGGTCATAACTTTTGAATCGTTTAACCGATCCTTAAAAGTCTTTTTGCATTCGAAAAAGCACAGAAAAACAATGAAAATGCGACTAGGCTCATCTCGATATTTCAATTTTTCGATCCGAGAGCGCAGATTGTGTGTCACCTCCAAAATAACATTTTTCACCCAACTAAAAAATCGATTATCTTTCGCAAAAAAATTGAAAAAAATTATTCTACGGTTCTAAATGCATGGAAATTGATGTATAATCAAGCCTTGTTCGTTAGAAAGTCAAAGCGCAGCGGAAACAGTCGCTATTACAGAGAAAACGATCGATATCGTGATTTTTGTAGACGTAAAGCAGGTAGTTTTCGGTTAATTCGGTTTTTTGCGATTTTCTCAGCTCCTGTTGGAGATATCGCAAATCCACGGCCAGATTCGTGATCAGCGCGACGAAATACATCAGATAGCGTCCATCCCATGTAGGAAATATCCCAAAAATCGTTTTTCGCGTTTTTCTCGGCTCCTGTGGGAGATAGAGCGAAAAGGGGCTTAATACAGGATCTTCGATTTTCCCTGATTTTGGTAGTCGTAAAAAAGGTCATGACTTTTGAATCGTTTAACCGATCCTTAAAAGTCTTTTTGCATTCGAAAGAGCACAGAAAAACAAAGAAAATGCGACTAGGCTCATCTCGATATTTCAATTTTTCGATCCGAGAGCGCAGATTGTGTGTCACCTCCAAAATAACATTTTTCACCTAACTAAAAAATCGATTACCTTTCGCAAAAAAATTGAAAAAAATTATTCTACGGTTCTAAATGCATGGAAATTGATGTATTTTCAAGCCTTGTTCGTTAGAAAGTCAAAGCGCAGCGGAAACAGTCGCTATTACAGAGAAAACGATCGATATCGTGATTTTTGTAGACGTAAAGCAGGTAGTTTTCGGTTAATTCGGTTTTTTGCGATTTTCTCAGCTCCTGTTGGAGATATCGCAAATCCACGGCCAGATTCGTGATCAGCGCGACGAAATACATCAGATAGCGTCCATCCCATGTGGGAAATATCCGAAAAATCGTTTTTCGCGTTTTTCTCGGCCCCTGTGGGAGATAGAGCGAAAAGGGGCTTAATACAGGATCCTCGATTTTCCCTGATTTTGGTAGTCGTAAAAAAGGTCATAACTTTTGAATCGTTTAACCGATCCTTAAAAGTCTTTTTGCATTCGAAAGAGCACAGAAAAACAAAGAAAATGCGACTAGACTCATCTCGATATTTCAATTTTTCGATCCGAGAGCGCAGATTGTGTGTCACCTCCAAAATAACATTTTTCACCCAACTAAAAAATCGATCATCTTTCGCAAAAAAATTGAAAAAAATTATTCTACGGTTCTAAATGCATGGAAATTGATGTATTATCAAGCCTTGTTCGTTAGAAAGTCGAAGCGCAGCGGAAACAGTCGCTATTACAGAGAAAACGATCGATATCGTGATTTTTGTAGACGTGAAGCAGGTAGTTTTCGGTTAATTCGGTTTTTTGCGATTTTCTCAGCTCCTGTTGGAGATATCGCAAATCCACGGCCAGATTCGTGATCAGCGCGACGAAATACATCAGATAGCGTCCATTACATGTGGGAAATATCCCAAAAATCGTTTTCCGCGTTTTTCTCGGCTCCTGTGGGAGATAGAGCGAAAAGGGGCTTAATACAGGATCTTCGATTTTCCCTGATTTTGGTAGTCGTAAAAAAGGTCATGACTTTTGAATCGTTTAACCGATCCTTAAAAGTCTTTTTGCATTCGAAAGAGCACAGAAAAACAAAGAAAATGCGACTAGGCTCATCTCGATATTTCAATTTTTCGATCCGAGAGCGCAGATTGTGTGTCACCTCCAAAATAACATTTTTCACCCAACTAAAAAATCGATTATCTTTCGCAAAAAAATTGAAAAAAATTATTCTACGGTTCTAAATGCATGGAAATTGATGTATTATCAAGCCTTGTTCGTTAGAAAGTCGAAGCGCAGCGGAAACAGTCGCTATTACAGAGAAAACGATCGATATCGTGATTTTTGTAGACGTGAAGCAGGTAGTTTTCGGTTAATTCGGTTTTTTGCGATTTTCTCAGCTCCTGTTGCAGATATCGCAAATCCACGGCCAGATTCGTGATCAGCGCGACGAAATACATCAGATAGCGTCCATTACATGTGGGAAATATCCCAAAAATCGTTTTCCGCGTTTTTCTCGGCTCCTGTGGGAGATAGAGCGAAAAGGGGCTTAATACAGGATCTTCGATTTTCCCTGATTTTGGTAGTCGTAAAAAAGGTCATAACTTTTGAATCGTTTAACCGATCCTTAAAAGTCTTTTTGCATTCGAAAAAGCACAGAAAAACAATGAAAATGCGACTAGGCTCATCTCGATATTTCAATTTTTCGATCCGAGAGCGCAGATTGTGTGTCACCTCCAAAATAACATTTTTCACCTAACTAAAAAATCGATTACCTTTCGCAAAAAAATTGAAAAAAATTATTCTACGGTTCTAAATGCATGGAAATTGATGTATTTTCAAGCCTTGTTCGTTAGAAAGTCAAAGCGCAGCGGAAACAGTCGCTATTACAGAGAAAACGATCGATATCGTGATTTTTGTAGACGTAAAGCAGGTAGTTTTCGGTTAATTCGGTTTTTTGCGATTTTCTCAGCTCCTGTTGGAGATATCGCAAATCCACGGCCAGATTCGTGATCAGCGCGACGAAATACATCAGATAGCGTCCATCCCATGTGGGAAATATCCGAAAAATCGTTTTTCGCGTTTTTCTCGGCCCCTGTGGGAGATAGAGCGAAAAGGGGCTTAATACAGGATCTTCGATTTTCCCTGATTTTGGTAGTCGTAAAAAAGGTCATGACTTTTGAATCGTTTAACCGATCCTTAAAAGTCTTTTTGCATTCGAAAGAGCACAGAAAAACAAAGAAAATGCGACTAGGCTCATCTCGATATTTCAATTTTTCGATCCGAGAGCGCAGATTGTGTGTCACCTCCAAAATAACATTTTTCACCTAACTAAAAAATCGATTACCTTTCGCAAAAAAATTGAAAAAAATTATTCTACGGTTCTAAATGCATGGAAATTGATGTATTTTCAAGCCTTGTTCGTTAGAAAGTCAAAGCGCAGCGGAAACAGTCGCTATTACAGAGAAAACGATCGATATCGTGATTTTTGTAGACGTAAAGCAGGTAGTTTTCGGTTAATTCGGTTTTTTGCGATTTTCTCAGCTCCTGTTGGAGATATCGCAAATCCACGGCCAGATTCGTGATCAGCGCGACGAAATACATCAGATAGCGTCCATCCCATGTGGGAAATATCCGAAAAATCGTTTTTCGCGTTTTTCTCGGCCCCTGTGGGAGATAGAGCGAAAAGGGGCTTAATACAGGATCCTCGATTTTCCCTGATTTTGGTAGTCGTAAAAAAGGTCATAACTTTTGAATCGTTTAACCGATCCTTAAAAGTCTTTTTGCATTCGAAAGAGCACAGAAAAACAAAGAAAATGCGACTAGACTCATCTCGATATTTCAATTTTTCGATCCGAGAGCGCAGATTGTGTGTCACCTCCAAAATAACATTTTTCACCCAACTAAAAAATCGATCATCTTTCGCAAAAAAATTGAAAAAAATTATTCTACGGTTCTAAATGCATGGAAATTGATGTATTATCAAGCCTTGTTCGTTAGAAAGTCGAAGCGCAGCGGAAACAGTCGCTATTACAGAGAAAACGATCGATATCGTGATTTTTGTAGACGTGAAGCAGGTAGTTTTCGGTTAATTCGGTTTTTTGCGATTTTCTCAGCTCCTGTTGGAGATATCGCAAATCCACGGCCAGATTCGTGATCAGCGCGACGAAATACATCAGATAGCGTCCATTACATGTGGGAAATATCCCAAAAATCGTTTTCCGCGTTTTTCTCGGCTCCTGTGGGAGATAGAGCGAAAAGGGGCTTAATACAGGATCTTCGATTTTCCCTGATTTTGGTAGTCGTAAAAAAGGTCATGACTTTTGAATCGTTTAACCGATCCTTAAAAGTCTTTTTGCATTCGAAAGAGCACAGAAAAACAAAGAAAATGCGACTAGGCTCATCTCGATATTTCAATTTTTCGATCCGAGAGCGCAGATTGTGTGTCACCTCCAAAATAACATTTTTCACCCAACTAAAAAATCGATTATCTTTCGCAAAAAAATTGAAAAAAATTATTCTACGGTTCTAAATGCATGGAAATTGATGTATTATCAAGCCTTGTTCGTTAGAAAGTCGAAGCGCAGCGGAAACAGTCGCTATTACAGAGAAAACGATCGATATCGTGATTTTTGTAGACGTGAAGCAGGTAGTTTTCGGTTAATTCGGTTTTTTGCGATTTTCTCAGCTCCTGTTGCAGATATCGCAAATCCACGGCCAGATTCGTGATCAGCGCGACGAAATACATCAGATAGCGTCCATTACATGTGGGAAATATCCCAAAAATCGTTTTCCGCGTTTTTCTCGGCTCCTGTGGGAGATAGAGCGAAAAGGGGCTTAATACAGGATCTTCGATTTTCCCTGATTTTGGTAGTCGTAAAAAAGGTCATAACTTTTGAATCGTTTAACCGATCCTTAAAAGTCTTTTTGCATTCGAAAAAGCACAGAAAAACAATGAAAATGCGACTAGGCTCATCTCGATATTTCAATTTTTCGATCCGAGAGCGCAGATTGTGTGTCACCTCCAAAATAACATTTTTCACCTAACTAAAAAATCGATTACCTTTCGCAAAAAAATTGAAAAAAATTATTCTACGGTTCTAAATGCATGGAAATTGATGTATTTTCAAGCCTTGTTCGTTAGAAAGTCAAAGCGCAGCGGAAACAGTCGCTATTACAGAGAAAACGATCGATATCGTGATTTTTGTAGACGTAAAGCAGGTAGTTTTCGGTTAATTCGGTTTTTTGCGATTTTCTCAGCTCCTGTTGGAGATATCGCAAATCCACGGCCAGATTCGTGATCAGCGCGACGAAATACATCAGATAGCGTCCATCCCATGTGGGAAATATCCGAAAAATCGTTTTTCGCGTTTTTCTCGGCCCCTGTGGGAGATAGAGCGAAAAGGGGCTTAATACAGGATCCTCGATTTTCCCTGATTTTGGTAGTCGTAAAAAAGGTCATAACTTTTGAATCGTTTAACCGATCCTTAAAAGTCTTTTTGCATTCGAAAGAGCACAGAAAAATAAAGAAAATGCGACTAGACTCATCTCGATATTTCAATTTTTCGATCCGAGAGCGCAGATTGTGTGTCACCTCCAAAATAACATTTTTCACCCAACTAAAAAATCGATCATCTTTCGCAAAAAAATACAAAAAAATTATTCTACGGTTCTAAATGCATGGAAATTGATGTATTATCAAGCCTTGTTCGTTAGAAAGTCGAAGCGCAGCGGAAACAGTCGCTATTACAGAGAAAACGATCGATATCGTGATTTTTGTAGACGTGAAGCAGGTAGTTTTCGGTTAATTCGGTTTTTTGCGATTTTCTCAGCTCCTGTTGGAGATATCGCAAATCCACGGCCAGATTCGTGATCAGCGCGACGAAATACATCAGATAGCGTCCATTACATGTGGGAAATATCCCAAAAATCGTTTTCCGCGTTTTTCTCGGCTCCTGTGGGAGATAGAGCGAAAAGGGGCTTAATACAGGATCTTCGATTTTCCCTGATTTTGGTAGTCGTAAAAAAGGTCATGACTTTTGAATCGTTTAACCGATCCTTAAAAGTCTTTTTGCATTCGAAAGAGCACAGAAAAACAAAGAAAATGCGACTAGGCTCATCTCGATATTTCAATTTTTCGATCCGAGAGCGCAGATTGTGTGTCACCTCCAAAATAACATTTTTCACCTAACTAAAAAATCGATTATCTTTCGCAAAAAAATTGAAAAAAATTATTCTACGGTTCTAAATGCATGGAAATTGATGTATTATCAAGCCTTGTTCGTTAGAAAGTCGAAGCGCAGCGGAAACAGTCGCTATTACAGAGAAAACGATCGATATCGTGATTTTTGTAGACGTGAAGCAGGTAGTTTTCGGTTAATTCGGTTTTTTGCGATTTTCTCAGCTCCTGTTGCAGATATCGCAAATCCACGGCCAGATTCGTGATCAGCGCGACGAAATACATCAGATAGCGTCCATTACATGTGGGAAATATCCCAAAAATCGTTTTCCGCGTTTTTCTCGGCTCCTGTGGGAGATAGAACGAAAAGGGGCTTAATACAGGATCTTCGATTTTCCCTGATTTTGGTAGTCGTAAAAAAGGTCATAACTTTTGAATCGTTTAACCGATCCTTAAAAGTCTTTTTGCATTCGAAAAAGCACAGAAAAACAATGAAAATGCGACTAGGCTCATCTCGATATTTCAATTTTTCGATCCGAGAGCGCAGATTGTGTGTCACCTCCAAAATAACATTTTTCACCCAACTAAAAAATCGATTATCTTTCGCAAAAAAATTGAAAAAAATTATTCTACGGTTCTAAATGCATGGAAATTGATGTATAATCAAGCCTTGTTCGTTAGAAAGTCAAAGCGCAGCGGAAACAGTCGCTATTACAGAGAAAACGATCGATATCGTGATTTTTGTAGACGTAAAGCAGGTAGTTTTCGGTTAATTCGGTTTTTTGCGATTTTCTCAGCTCCTGTTGGAGATATCGCAAATCCACGGCCAGATTCGTGATCAGCGCGACGAAATACATCAGATAGCGTCCATCCCATGTAGGAAATATCCCAAAAATCGTTTTTCGCGTTTTTCTCGGCTCCTGTGGGAGATAGAGCGAAAAGGGGCTTAATACAGGATCTTCGATTTTCCCTGATTTTGGTAGTCGTAAAAAAGGTCATGACTTTTGAATCGTTTAACCGATCCTTAAAAGTCTTTTTGCATTCGAAAGAGCACAGAAAAACAAAGAAAATGCGACTAAGCTCATCTCGATATTTCAATTTTTCGATCCGAGAGCGCAGATTGTGTGTCACCTCCAAAATAACATTTTTCACCTAACTAAAAAATCGATTACCTTTCGCAAAAAAATTGAAAAAAATTATTCTACGGTTCTAAATGCATGGAAATTGATGTATTTTCAAGCCTTGTTCGTTAGAAAGTCAAAGCGCAGCGGAAACAGTCGCTATTACAGAGAAAACGATCGATATCGTGATTTTTGTAGACGTAAAGCAGGTAGTTTTCGGTTAATTCGGTTTTTTGCTATTTTCTCAGCTCCTGTTGGAGATATCGCAAATCCACGGCCAGATTCGTGATCAGCGCGACGAAATACATCAGATAGCGTCCATCCCATGTGGGAAATATCCGAAAAATCGTTTTTCGCGTTTTTCTCGGCCCCTGTGGGAGATAGAGCGAAAAGGGGCTTAATACAGGATCCTCGATTTTCCCTGATTTTGGTAGTCGTAAAAAAGGTCATAACTTTTGAATCGTTTAACCGATCCTTAAAAGTCTTTTTGCATTCGAAAGAGCACAGAAAAACAAAGAAAATGCGACTAGACTCATCTCGATATTTCAATTTTTCGATCCGAGAGCGCAGATTGTGTGTCACCTCCAAAATAACATTTTTCACCCAACTAAAAAATCGATCATCTTTCGCAAAAAAATTGAAAAAAATTATTCTACGGTTCTAAATGCATGGAAATTGATGTATTATCAAGCCTTGTTCGTTAGAAAGTCGAAGCGCAGCGGAAACAGTCGCTATTACAGAGAAAACGATCGATATCGTGATTTTTGTAGACGTGAAGCAGGTAGTTTTCGGTTAATTCGGTTTTTTGCGATTTTCTCAGCTCCTGTTGGAGATATCGCAAATCCACGGCCAGATTCGTGATCAGCGCGACGAAATACATCAGATAGCGTCCATTACATGTGGGAAATATCCCAAAAATCGTTTTCCGCGTTTTTCTCGGCTCCTGTGGGAGATAGAGCGAAAAGGGGCTTAATACAGGATCTTCGATTTTCCCTGATTTTGGTAGTCGTAAAAAAGGTCATGACTTTTGAATCGTTTAACCGATCCTTAAAAGTCTTTTTGCATTCGAAAGAGCACAGAAAAACAAAGAAAATGCGACTAGGCTCATCTCGATATTTCAATTTTTCGATCCGAGAGCGCAGATTGTGTGTCACCTCCAAAATAACATTTTTCACCCAACTAAAAAATCGATTATCTTTCGCAAAAAAATTGAAAAAATTTATTCTACGGTTCTAAATGCATGGAAATTGATGTATTATCAAGCCTTGTTCGTTAGAAAGTCGAAGCGCAGCGGAAACAGTCGCTATTACAGAGAAAACGATCGATATCGTGATTTTTGTAGACGTGAAGCAGGTAGTTTTCGGTTAATTCGGTTTTTTGCGATTTTCTCAGCTCCTGTTGCAGATATCGCAAATCCACGGCCAGATTCGTGATCAGCGCGACGAAATACATCAGATAGCGTCCATTACATGTGGGAAATATCCCAAAAATCGTTTTCCGCGTTTTTCTCGGCTCCTGTGGGAGATAGAGCGAAAAGGGGCTTAATACAGGATCTTCGATTTTCCCTGATTTTGGTAGTCGTAAAAAAGGTCATAACTTTTGAATCGTTTAACCGATCCTTAAAAGTCTTTTTGCATTCGAAAAAGCACAGAAAAACAATGAAAATGCGACTAGGCTCATCTCGATATTTCAATTTTTCGATCCGAGAGCGCAGATTGTGTGTCACCTCCAAAATAACATTTTTCACCCAACTAAAAAATCGATTATCTTTCGCAAAAAAATTGAAAAAAATTATTCTACGGTTCTAAATGCATGGAAATTGATGTATAATCAAGCCTTGTTCGTTAGAAAGTCAAAGCGCAGCGGAAACAGTCGCTATTACAGAGAAAACGATCGATATCGTGATTTTTGTAGACGTAAAGCAGGTAGTTTTCGGTTAATTCGGTTTTTTGCGATTTTCTCAGCTCCTGTTGGAGATATCGCAAATCCACGGCCAGATTCGTGATCAGCGCGACGAAATACATCAGATAGCGTCCATCCCATGTGGGAAATATCCGAAAAATCGTTTTTCGCGTTTTTCTCGGCCCCTGTGGGAGATAGAGCGAAAAGGGGCTTAATACAGGATCCTCGATTTTCCCTGATTTTGGTAGTCGTAAAAAAGGTCATAACTTTTGAATCGTTTAACCGATCCTTAAAAGTCTTTTTGCATTCGAAAGAGCACAGAAAAACAAAGAAAATGCGACTAGACTCATCTCGATATTTCAATTTTTCGATCCGAGAGCGCAGATTGTGTGTCACCTCCAAAATAACATTTTTCACCCAACTAAAAAATCGATCATCTTTCGCAAAAAAATACAAAAAAATTATTCTACGGTTCTAAATGCATGGAAATTGATGTATTATCAAGCCTTGTTCGTTAGAAAGTCGAAGCGCAGCGGAAACAGTCGCTATTACAGAGAAAACGATCGATATCGTGATTTTTGTAGACGTGAAGCAGGTAGTTTTCGGTTAATTCGGTTTTTTGCGATTTTCTCAGCTCCTGTTGGAGATATCGCAAATCCACGGCCAGATTCGTGATCAGCGCGACGAAATACATCAGATAGCGTCCATTACATGTGGGAAATATCCCAAAAATCGTTTTCCGCGTTTTTCTCGGCTCCTGTGGGAGATAGAGCGAAAAGGGGCTTAATACAGGATCTTCGATTTTCCCTGATTTTGGTAGTCGTAAAAAAGGTCATGACTTTTGAATCGTTTAACCGATCCTTAAAAGTCTTTTTGCATTCGAAAGAGCACAGAAAAACAAAGAAAATGCGACTAGGCTCATCTCGATATTTCAATTTTTCGATCCGAGAGCGCAGATTGTGTGTCACCTCCAAAATAACATTTTTCACCTAACTAAAAAATCGATTATCTTTCGCAAAAAAATTGAAAAAAATTATTCTACGGTTCTAAATGCATGGAAATTGATGTATTATCAAGCCTTGTTCGTTAGAAAGTCGAAGCGCAGCGGAAACAGTCGCTATTACAGAGAAAACGATCGATATCGTGATTTTTGTAGACGTGAAGCAGGTAGTTTTCGGTTAATTCGGTTTTTGGCGATTTTCTCAGCTCCTGTTGCAGATATCGCAAATCCACGGCCAGATTCGTGATCAGCGCGACGAAATACATCAGATAGCGTCCATTACATGTGGGAAATATCCCAAAAATCGTTTTCCGCGTTTTTCTCGGCTCCTGTGGGAGATAGAGCGAAAAGGGGCTTAATACAGGATCTTCGATTTTCCCTGATTTTGGTAGTCGTAAAAAAGGTCATAACTTTTGAATCGTTTAACCGATCCTTAAAAGTCTTTTTGCATTCGAAAAAGCACAGAAAAACAATGAAAATGCGACTAGGCTCATCTCGATATTTCAATTTTTCGATCCGAGAGCGCAGATTGTGTGTCACCTCCAAAATAACATTTTTCACCCAACTAAAAAATCGATCATCTTTCGCAAAAAAATTGAAAAAAATTATTCTACGGTTCTAAATGCATGGAA
Source organism: Cylloceria caligata (assembly GCA_963942595.1). Taxonomy (NCBI): domain Eukaryota; kingdom Metazoa; phylum Arthropoda; class Insecta; order Hymenoptera; family Ichneumonidae; genus Cylloceria; species Cylloceria caligata. The sequence continues at coordinate 5,500,130 of OZ012708.1, read as the reverse complement.
ATTGATGTATTATCAAGCCTTGTTCGTTAGAAAGTCGAAGCGCAGCGGAAACAGTCGCTATTACAGAGAAAACGATCGATATCGTGATTTTTGTAGACGTGAAGCAGGTAGTTTTCGGTTAATTCGGTTTTTTGCGATTTTCTCAGCTCCTGTTGGAGATATCGCAAATCCACGGCCAGATTCGTGATCAGCGCGACGAAATACATCAGATAGCGTCCATTACATGTGGGAAATATCCCAAATATCATTTTCCGCGTTTTTCTCGGCTCCTGTGGGAGATAGAGCGAAAAGGGGCTTAATACAGGATCTTCGATTTTCCCTGATTTTGGTAGTCGTAAAAAAGGTCATAACTTTTGAATCGTTTAACCGATCCTTAAAAGTCTTTTTGCATTCGAAAGAGCACAGAAAAAAGAAGAAAATGCGACTAGGCTCATCTCGATATTTCAATTTTTCGATCCGAGAGCGCAGATTGTGTGTCTCCTCCAAAATAACATTTTTCACCCAACTAAAAAATCGATTATCTTTCGCAAAAAAATTGAAAAAAATTATTCTACGGTTCTAAATGCATGGAAATTGATGTATAATCAAGCCTTGTTCGTTAGAAAGTCAAAGCGCAGCGGAAACAGTCGCTATTACAGAGAAAACGATCGATATCGTGATTTTTGTAGACGTAAAGCAGGTAGTTTTCGGTTAATTCGGTTTTTTGCGATTTTCTCAGCTCCTGTTGGAGATATCGCAAATCCACGGCCAGATTCGTGATCAGCGCGACGAAATACATCAGATAGCGTCCATCCCATGTGGGAAATATCCGAAAAATCGTTTTTCGCGTTTTTCTCGGCCCCTGTGGGAGATAGAGCGAAAAGGGGCTTAATACAGGATCCTCGATTTTCCCTGATTTTGGTAGTCGTAAAAAAGGTCATAACTTTTGAATCGTTTAACCGATCCTTAAAAGTCTTTTTGCATTCGAAAGAGCACAGAAAAACAAAGAAAATGCGACTAGACTCATCTCGATATTTCAATTTTTCGATCCGAGAGCGCAGATTGTGTGTCACCTCCAAAATAACATTTTTCACCCAACTAAAAAATCGATCATCTTTCGCAAAAAAATACAAAAAAATTATTCTACGGTTCTAAATGCATGGAAATTGATGTATTATCAAGCCTTGTTCGTTAGAAAGTCGAAGCGCAGCGGAAACAGTCGCTATTACAGAGAAAACGATCGATATCGTGATTTTTGTAGACGTGAAGCAGGTAGTTTTCGGTTAATTCGGTTTTTTGCGATTTTCTCAGCTCCTGTTGGAGATATCGCAAATCCACGGCCAGATTCGTGATCAGCGCGACGAAATACATCAGATAGCGTCCATTACATGTGGGAAATATCCCAAAAATCGTTTTCCGCGTTTTTCTCGGCTCCTGTGGGAGATAGAGCGAAAAGGGGCTTAATACAGGATCTTCGATTTTCCCTGATTTTGGTAGTCGTAAAAAAGGTCATGACTTTTGAATCGTTTAACCGATCCTTAAAAGTCTTTTTGCATTCGAAAGAGCACAGAAAAACAAAGAAAATGCGACTAGGCTCATCTCGATATTTCAATTTTTCGATCCGAGAGCGCAGATTGTGTGTCACCTCCAAAATAACATTTTTCACCTAACTAAAAAATCGATTATCTTTCGCAAAAAAATTGAAAAAAATTATTCTACGGTTCTAAATGCATGGAAATTGATGTATTATCAAGCCTTGTTCGTTAGAAAGTCGAAGCGCAGCGGAAACAGTCGCTATTACAGAGAAAACGATCGATATCGTGATTTTTGTAGACGTGAAGCAGGTAGTTTTCGGTTAATTCGGTTTTTGGCGATTTTCTCAGCTCCTGTTGCAGATATCGCAAATCCACGGCCAGATTCGTGATCAGCGCGACGAAATACATCAGATAGCGTCCATTACATGTGGGAAATATCCCAAAAATCGTTTTCCGCGTTTTTCTCGGCTCCTGTGGGAGATAGAGCGAAAAGGGGCTTAATACAGGATCTTCGATTTTCCCTGATTTTGGTAGTCGTAAAAAAGGTCATAACTTTTGAATCGTTTAACCGATCCTTAAAAGTCTTTTTGCATTCGAAAAAGCACAGAAAAACAATGAAAATGCGACTAGGCTCATCTCGATATTTCAATTTTTCGATCCGAGAGCGCAGATTGTGTGTCACCTCCAAAATAACATTTTTCACCCAACTAAAAAATCGATCATCTTTCGCAAAAAAATTGAAAAAAATTATTCTACGGTTCTAAATGCATGGAAATTGATGTATTATCAAGCCTTGTTCGTTAGAAAGTCGAAGCGCAGCGGAAACAGTCGCTATTACAGAGAAAACGATCGATATCGTGATTTTTGTAGACGTGAAGCAGGTAGTTTTCGGTTAATTCGGTTTTTTGCGATTTTCTCAGCTCCTGTTGGAGATATCGCAAATCCACGGCCAGATTCGTGATCAGCGCGACGAAATACATCAGATAGCGTCCATTACATGTGGGAAATATCCCAAATATCATTTTCCGCGTTTTTCTCGGCTCCTGTGGGAGATAGAGCGAAAAGGGGCTTAATACAGGATCTTCGATTTTCCCTGATTTTGGTAGTCGTAAAAAAGGTCATAACTTTTGAATCGTTTAACCGATCCTTAAAAGTCTTTTTGCATTCGAAAGAGCACAGAAAAAAGAAGAAAATGCGACTAGGCTCATCTCGATATTTCAATTTTTCGATCCGAGAGCGCAGATTGTGTGTCTCCTCCAAAATAACATTTTTCACCCAACTAAAAAATCGATTATCTTTCGCAAAAAAATTGAAAAAAATTATTCTACGGTTCTAAATGCATGGAAATTGATGTATTATCAAGCCTTGTTCGTTAGAAAGTCGAAGCGCAGCGGAAACAGTCGCTATTACAGAGAAAACGATCGATATCGTGATTTTTGTAGACGTGAAGCAGGTAGTTTTCGGTTAATTCGGTTTTTTGCGATTTTCTCAGCTCCTGTTGGAGATATCGCAAATCCACGGCCAGATTCGTGATCAGCGCGACGAAATACATCAGATAGCGTCCATTACATGTGGGAAATATCCCAAAAATCGTTTCCCGCGTTTTTCTCGGCTCCTGTGGGAGATAGAGCGAAAAGGGGCTTAATACAGGATCTTCGATTTTCCCTGATTTTGGTAGTCGTAAAAAAGGTCATGACTTTTGAATCGTTTAACCGATCCTTAAAAGTCTTTTTGCATTCGAAAGAGCACAGAAAAACAAAGAAAATGCGACTAGGCTCATCTCGATATTTCAATTTTTCGATCCGAGAGCGCAGATTGTGTGTCACCTCCAAAATAACATTTTTCACCTAACTAAAAAATCGATTATCTTTCGCAAAAAAATTGAAAAAAATTATTCTACGGTTCTAAATGCATGGAAATTGATGTATTATCAAGCCTTGTTCGTTAGAAAGTCGAAGCGCAGCGGAAACAGTCGCTATTACAGAGAAAACGATCGATATCGTGATTTTTGTAGACGTGAAGCAGGTAGTTTTCGGTTAATTCGGTTTTTTGCGATTTTCTCAGCTCCTGTTGGAGATATCGCAAATCCACGGCCAGATTCGTGATCAGCGCGACGAAATACATCAGATAGCGTCCATTACATGTGGGAAATATCCCAAAAATCGTTTTCCGCGTTTTTCTCGGCTCCTGTGGGAGATAGAGCGAAAAGGGGCTTAATACAGGATCTTCGATTTTCCCTGATTTTGGTAGTCGTAAAAAAGGTCATAACTTTTGAATCGTTTAACCGATCCTTAAAAGTCTTTTTGCATTCGAAAAAGCACAGAAAAACAATGAAAATGCGACTAGGCTCATCTCGATATTTCAATTTTTCGATCCGAGAGCGCAGATTGTGTGTCACCTCCAAAATAACATTTTTCACCCAACTAAAAAATCGATTATCTTTCGCAAAAAAATTGAAAAAAATTATTCTACGGTTCTAAATGCATGGAAATTGATGTATAATCAAGCCTTGTTCGTTAGAAAGTCAAAGCGCAGCGGAAACAGTCGCTATTACAGAGAAAACGATCGATATCGTGATTTTTGTAGACGTAAAGCAGGTAGTTTTCGGTTAATTCGGTTTTTTGCGATTTTCTCAGCTCCTGTTGGAGATATCGCAAATCCACGGCCAGATTCGTGATCAGCGCGACGAAATACATCAGATAGCGTCCATCCCATGTAGGAAATATCCCAAAAATCGTTTTTCGCGTTTTTCTCGGCTCCTGTGGGAGATAGAGCGAAAAGGGGCTCAATACAGGATCCTCGATTTTCCCTGATTTTGGTAGTCGTAAAAAAGGTCATAACTTTTGAATCGTTTAACCGATCCTTAAAATTCTTTTTGCATTCGAAAGAGCACAGAAAAACAAAGAAAATGCGACTAGACTCATCTCGATATTTCAATTTTTCGATCCGAGAGCGCAGATTGTGTGTCACCTCCAAAATAACATTTTTCACCCAACTAAAAAATCGATCATCTTTCGCAAAAAAATACAAAAAAATTATTCTACGGTTCTAAATGCATGGAAATTGATGTATTATCAAGCCTTGTTCGTTAGAAAGTCGAAGCGCAGCGGAAACAGTCGCTATTACAGAGAAAACGATCGATATCGTGATTTTTGTAGACGTGAAGCAGGTAGTTTTCGGTTAATTCGGTTTTTTGCGATTTTCTCAGCTCCTGTTGGAGATATCGCAAATCCACGGCCAGATTCGTGATCAGCGCGACGAAATACATCAGATAGCGTCCATTACATGTGGGAAATATCCCAAAAATCGTTTTCCGCGTTTTTCTCGGCTCCTGTGGGAGATAGAGCGAAAAAAGGCTTAATACAGGATCTTCGATTTTCCCTGATTTTGGTAGTCGTAAAAAAGGTCATGACTTTTGAATCGTTTAACCGATCCTTAAAAGTCTTTTTGCATTCGAAAGAGCACAGAAAAACAAAGAAAATGCGACTAGGCTCATCTCGATATTTCAATTTTTCGATCCGAGAGCGCAGATTGTGTGTCTTCTCCAAAATAACATTTTTCACCCAACTAAAAAATCGATTATCTTTCGCAAAAAAATTGAAAAAAATTATTCTACGGTTCTAAATGCATGGAAATTGATGTATTTTCAAGCCTTGTTCGTTAGAAAGTCAAAGCGCAGCGGAAACAGTCGCTATTACAGAGAAAACGATCGATATCGTGATTTTTGTAGACGTAAAGCAGGTAGTTTTCGGTTAATTCGGTTTTTTGCGATTTTCTCAGCTCCTGTTGGAGATATCGCAAATCCACGGCCAGATTCGTGATCAGCGCGACGAAATACATCAGATAGCGTCCATTACATGTGGGAAATATCCTTAAAATCGTTTTCCGCGTTTTTCTCGGCTCCTGTGGGAGATAGAGCGAAAAGGGGCTTAATACAGGATCCTCGATTTTCCCTGATTTTGGTAGTCGTAAAAAAGGTCATAACTTTTGAATCCTTTAACCGATCCTTAAAAGTCTTTTTGCATTCGAAAGAGCACAGAAAAACAAAGAAAATGCGACTAGACTCATCTCGATATTTCAATTTTTCGATCCGAGAGCGCAGATTGTGTGTCACCTCCAAAATAACATTTTTCACCCAACTAAAAAATCGATCATCTTTCGCAAAAAAATTGAAAAAAATTATTCTACGGTTCTAAATGCATGGAAATTGATGTATTATCAAGCCTTGTTCGTTAGAAAGTCGAAGCGCAGCGGAAACAGTCGCTATTACAGAGAAAACGATCGATATCGTGATTTTTGTAGACGTAAAGCAGGTAGTTTTCGGTTAATTCGGTTTTTTGCGATTTTCTCAGCTCCTGTTGGAGATATCGCAAATCCACGGCCAGATTCGTGATCAGCGCGACGAAATACATCAGATAGCGTCCATCCCATGTAGGAAATATCCCAAAAATCGTTTTTCGCGTTTTTCTCGGCTCCTGTGGGAGATAGAGCGAAAAGGGGCTTAATACAGGATCCTCGATTTTCCCTGATTTTGGTAGTCGTAAAAAAGGTCATAACTTTTGAATCGTTTAACCGATCCTTAAAAGTCTTTTTGCATTCGAAAGAGCACAGAAAAACAAAGAAAATGCGACTAGGCTCATCTCGATATTTCAATTTTTCGATCCGAGAGCGCAGATTGTGTGTCTCCTCCAAAATAACATTTTTCACCCAACTAAAAAATCGATTATCTTTCGCAAAAAAATTGAAAAAAATTATTCTACGGTTCTAAATGCATGGAAATTGATGTATTTTCAAGCCTTGTTCGTTAGAAAGTCAAAGCGCAGCGGAAACAGTCGCTATTACAGAGAAAACGATCGATATCGTGATTTTTGTAGACGTAAAGCAGGTAGTTTTCGGTTAATTCGGTTTTTTGCGATTTTCTCAGCTCCTGTTGGAGATATCGCAAATTCACGGCCAGATTCGTGATCAGCGCGACGAAATACATCAGATAGCGTCCATCCCATGTAGGAAATATCCCAAAAATCGTTTTTCGCGTTTTTCTCGGCTCCTGTGGGAGATAGAGCGAAAAGGGGCTCAATACAGGATCCTCGATTTTCCCTGATTTTGGTAGTCGTAAAAAAGGTCATAACTTTTGAATCGTTTAACCGATCCTTAAAATTCTTTTTGCATTCGAAAGAGCACAGAAAAACAAAGAAAATGCGACTAGGCTCATCTCGATATTTCAATTTTTCGATCCGAGAGCGCAGATTGTGTGTCTCCTCCAAAATAACATTTTTCACCCAACTAAAAAATCGATTATCTTTCGAAAAAAAATTAAAAAAAATTATTCTACGGTTCTAAATGCATGGAAATTGATGTATTTTCAAGCCTTGTTCGTTAGAAAGTCAAAGCGCAGCGGAAACAGTCGCTATTACAGAGAAAACGATCGATATCGTGATTTTTGTAGACGTAAAGCAGGTAGTTTTCGGTTAATTCGGTTTTTTGCGATTTTCTCAGCTCCTGTTGGAGATATCGCAAATCCACGGCCAGATTCGTGATCAGCGCGACGAAATACATCAGATAGCGTCCATTACATGTGGGAAATATCCCAAAAATCGTTTTCCGCGTTTTTCTCGGCTCCTGTGGGAGATAGAGCGAAAAGGGGCTTAATACAGGATCTTCGATTTTCCCTGATTTTGGTAGTCGTAAAAAAGGTCATAACTTTTGAATCGTTTAACCGATCCTTAAAAGTCTTTTTGCATTCGAAAGAGCACAGAAAAACAAAGAAAATGCGACTAGGCTCATCTCGATATTTCAATTTTTCGATCCGAGAGCGCAGATTGTGTGTCTCCTCCAAAATAACATTTTTCACCCAACTAAAAAATCGATTATCTTTCGCAAAAAAATTGAAAAAAATTATTCTACGGTTCTAAATGCATGGAAATTGATGTATTTTCAAGCCTTGTTCGTTAGAAAGTCAAAGCGCAGCGGAAACAGTCGCTATTACAGAGAAAACGATCGATATCGTGATTTTTGTAGACGTAAAGCAGGTAGTTTTCGGTTAATTCGGTTTTTTGCGATTTTCTCAGCTCCTGTTGGAGATATCGCAAATCCACGGCCAGATTCGTGATCAGCGCGACGAAATACATCAGATAGCGTCCATCCCATGTAGGAAATATCCCAAAAATCGTTTTTCGCGTTTTTCTCAGCTCCTGTTGGAGATATCGCAAATCCACGGCCAGATTCGTGATCAGCGCGACGAAATACATCAGATAGCGTCCATCCCATGTGGGAAATATCCGAAAAATCGTTTTTCGCGTTTTTCTCGGCCCCTGTGGGATATAGAGCGAAAAGGGGCTTAATACAGGATCCTCGATTTTCCCTGATTTTGGTAGTCGTAAAAAAGGTCATAACTTTTGAATCCTTTAACCGATCCTTAAAAGTCTTTTTGCATTCGAAAGAGCACAGAAAAACAAAGAAAATGCGACTAGACTCATCTCGATATTTCAATTTTTCGATCCGAGAGCGCAGATTGTGTGTCACCTCCAAAATAACATTTTTCACCCAACTAAAAAATCGATTATCTTTCGCAAAAAAATTGAAAAAAATTATTCTACGGTTCTAAATGCATGGAAATTGATGTATTATCAAGCCTTGTTCGTTAGAAAGTCGAAGCGCAGCGGAAACAGTCGCTATTACAGAGAAAACGATCGATATCGTGATTTTTGTAGACGTGAAGCAGGTAGTTTTCGGTTAATTCGGTTTTTTGCGATTTTCTCAGCTCCTGTTGGAGATATCGCAAATCCACGGCCAGATTCGTGATCAGCGCGACGAAATACATCAGATAGCGTCCATCCCATGTGGGAAATATCCGAAAAATCGTTTTTCGCGTTTTTCTCGGCCCCTGTGGGAGATAGAGCGAAAAGGGGCTTAATACAGGATCCTCGATTTTCCCTGATTTTGGTAGTCGTAAAAAAGGTCATAACTTTTGAATCGTTTAACCGATCCTTAAAAGTCTTTTTGCATTCGAAAGAGCACAGAAAAACAAAGAAAATGCGACTAGACTCATCTCGATATTTCAATTTTTCGATCCGAGAGCGCAGATTGTGTGTCACCTCCAAAATAACATTTTTCACCTAACTAAAAAATCGATTATCTTTCGCAAAAAAATTGAAAAAAATTATTCTACGGTTCTAAATGCATGGAAATTGATGTATTTTCAAGCCTTGTTCGTTAGAAAGTCAAAGCGCAGCGGAAACAGTCGCTATTACAGAGAAAACGATCGATATCGTGATTTTTGTAGACGTAAAGCAGGTAGTTTTCGGTTAATTCGGTTTTTTGCGATTTTCTCAGCTCCTGTTGGAGATATCGCAAATCCACGGCCAGATTCGTGATCAGCGCGACGAAATACATCAGATAGCGTCCATTACATGTGGGAAATATCCCAAAAATCGTTTTCCGCGTTTTTCTCGGCTCCTGTGGGAGATAGAGCGAAAAGGGGCTTAATACAGGATCTTCGATTTTCCCTGATTTTGGTAGTCGTAAAAAAGGTCATGACTTTTGAATCGTTTAACCGATCCTTAAAAGTCTTTTTGCATTCGAAAGAGCACAGAAAAACAAAGAAAATGCGACTAGGCTCATCTCGATATTTCAATTTTTCGATCCGAGAGCGCAGATTGTGTGTCACCTCCAAAATAACATTTTTCACCTAACTAAAAAATCGATTATCTTTCGCAAAAAAATTGAAAAAAATTATTCTACGGTTCTAAATGCATGGAAATTGATGTATTATCAAGCCTTGTTCGTTAGAAAGTCGAAGCGCAGCGGAAACAGTCGCTATTACAGAGAAAACGATCGATATCGTGATTTTTGTAGACGTGAAGCAGGTAGTTTTCGGTTAATTCGGTTTTTTGCGATTTTCTCAGCTCCTGTTGGAGATATCGCAAATCCACGGCCAGATTCGTGATCAGCGCGACGAAATACATCAGATAGCGTCCATTACATGTGGGAAATATCCCAAAAATCGTTTTCCGCGTTTTTCTCGGCTCCTGTGGGAGATAGAGCGAAAAGGGGCTTAATACAGGATCTTCGATTTTCCCTGATTTTGGTAGTCGTAAAAAAGGTCATAACTTTTGAATCGTTTAACCGATCCTTAAAAGTCTTTTTGCATTCGAAAAAGCACAGAAAAACAATGAAAATGCGACTAGGCTCATCTCGATATTTCAATTTTTCGATCCGAGAGCGCAGATTGTGTGTCACCTCCAAAATAACATTTTTCACCCAACTAAAAAATCGATTATCTTTCGCAAAAAAATTGAAAAAAATTATTCTACGGTTCTAAATGCATGGAAATTGATGTATTATCAAGCCTTGTTCGGTAGAAAGTCAAAGCGCAGCGGAAACAGTCGCTATTACAGAGAAAACGATCGATATCGTGATTTTTGTAGACGTAAAGCAGGTAGTTTTCGGTTAATTCGGTTTTTTGCGATTTTCTCAGCTCCTGTTGGAGATATCGCAAATCCACGGCCAGATTCGTGATCAGCGCGACGAAATACATCAGATAGCGTCCATCCCATGTAGGAAATATCCCAAAAATCGTTTTTCGCGTTTTTCTCGGCTCCTGTGGGAGATAGAGCGAAAAGGGGCTCAATACAGGATCCTCGATTTTCCCTGATTTTGGTAGTCGTAAAAAAGGTCATAACTTTTGAATCGTTTAACCGATCCTTAAAATTCTTTTTGCATTCGAAAGAGCACAGAAAAACAAAGAAAATGCGACTAGGCTCATCTCGATATTTCAATTTTTCGATCCGAGAGCGCAGATTGTGTGTCACCTCCAAAATAACATTTTTCACCTAACTAAAAAATCGATTATCTTTCGCAAAAAAATTGAAAAAAATTATTCTACGGTTCTAAATGCATGGAAATTGATGTATTTTCAAGCCTTGTTCGTTAGAAAGTCAAAGCGCAGCGGAAACAGTCGCTATTACAGAGAAAACGATCGATATCGTGATTTTTGTAGACGTAAAGCAGGTAGTTTTCGGTTAATTCGGTTTTTTGCGATTTTCTCAGCTCCTGTTGGAGATATCGCAAATCCACGGCCAGATTCGTGATCAGCGCGACGAAATACATCAGATAGCGTCCATCCCATGTGGGAAATATCCGAAAAATCGTTTTTCGCGTTTTTCTCGGCCCCTGTGGGAGATAGAGCGAAAAGGGGCTTAATACAGGATCCTCGATTTTCCCTGATTTTGGTAGTCGTAAAAAAGGTCATAACTTTTGAATCGTTTAACCGATCCTTAAAAGTCTTTTTGCATTCGAAAGAGCACAGAAAAACAAAGAAAATGCGACTAGACTCATCTCGATATTTCAATTTTTCGATCCGAGAGCGCAGATTGTGTGTCACCTCCAAAATAACATTTTTCACCCAACTAAAAAATCGATCATCTTTCGCAAAAAAATACAAAAAAATTATTCTACGGTTCTAAATGCATGGAAATTGATGTATTATCAAGCCTTGTTCGTTAGAAAGTCGAAGCGCAGCGGAAACAGTCGCTATTACAGAGAAAACGATCGATATCGTGATTTTTGTAGACGTGAAGCAGGTAGTTTTCGGTTAATTCGGTTTTTTGCGATTTTCTCAGCTCCTGTTGGAGATATCGCAAATCCACGGCCAGATTCGTGATCAGCGCGACGAAATACATCAGATAGCGTCCATTACATGTGGGAAATATCCCAAAAATCGTTTTCCGCGTTTTTCTCGGCTCCTGTGGGAGATAGAGCGAAAAGGGGCTTAATACAGGATCTTCGATTTTCCCTGATTTTGGTAGTCGTAAAAAAGGTCATAACTTTTGAATCGTTTAACCGATCCTTAAAAGTCTTTTTGCATTCGAAAGAGCACAGAAAAAAGAAGAAAATGCGACTAGGCTCATCTCGATATTTCAATTTTTCGATCCGAGAGCGCAGATTGTGTGTCTCCTCCAAAATAACATTTTTCACCCAACTAAAAAATCGATTATCTTTCGCAAAAAAATTGAAAAAAATTATTCTACGGTTCTAAATGCATGGAAATTGATGTATTTTCAAGCCTTGTTCGTTAGAAAGTCAAAGCGCAGCGGAAACAGTCGCTATTACAGAGAAAACGATCGATATCGTGATTTTTGTAGACGTAAAGCAGGTAGTTTTCGGTTAATTCGGTTTTTTGCGATTTTCTCAGCTCCTGTTGGAGATATCGCAAATCCACGGCCAGATTCGTGATCAGCGCGATGAAATACATCAGATAGCGTCCATTACATGTGGGAAATATCCCAAAAATCGTTTTCCGCGTTTTTCTCGGCTCCTGTGGGAGATAGAGCGAAAAGGGGATTAATACAGGATCTTCGATTTTCCCTGATTTTGGTAGTCGTAAAAAAGGTCATAACTTTTGAATCGTTTAACCGATCCTTAAAAGTCTTTTTGCATTCGAAAGAGCACAGAAAAACAAAGAAAATGCGACTAGGCTCATCTCGATATTTCAATTTTTCGATCCGAGAGCGCAGATTGTGTGTCACCTCCAAAATAACATTTTTCACCTAACTAAAAAATCGATTATCTTTCGCAAAAAAATTGAAAAAAATTATTCTACGGTTCTAAATGCATGGAAATTGATGTATTATCAAGCCTTGTTCGTTAGAAAGTCGAAGCGCAGCGGAAACAGTCGCTATTACAGAGAAAACGATCGATATCGTGATTTTTGTAGACGTGAAGCAGGTAGTTTTCGGTTAATTCGGTTTTTTGCGATTTTCTCAGCTCCTGTTGGAGATATCGCAAATCCACGGCCAGATTCGTGATCAGCGCGACGAAATACATCAGATAGCGTCCATTACATGTGGGAAATATCCCAAAAATCGTTTTCCGCGTTTTTCTCGGCTCCTGTGGGAGATAGAGCGAAAAGGGGCTTAATACAGGATCTTCGATTTTCCCTGATTTTGGTAGTCGTAAAAAAGGTCATAACTTTTGAATCGTTTAACCGATCCTTAAAAGTCTTTTTGCATTCGAAAAAGCACAGAAAAACAATGAAAATGCGACTAGGCTCATCTCGATATTTCAATTTTTCGATCCGAGAGCGCAGATTGTGTGTCACCTCCAAAATAACATTTTTCACCCAACTAAAAAATCGATTATCTTTCGCAAAAAAATTGAAAAAAATTATTCTACGGTTCTAAATGCATGGAAATTGATGTATTTTCAAGCCTTGTTCGTTAGAAAGTCAAAGCGCAGCGGAAACAGTCGCTATTACAGAGAAAACGATCGATATCGTGATTTTTGTAGACGTAAAGCAGGTAGTTTTCGGTTAATTCGGTTTTTTGCGATTTTCTCAGCTCCTGTTGGAGATATCGCAAATCCACGGCCAGATTCGTGATCAGCGCGACGAAATACATCAGATAGCGTCCATCCCATGTAGGAAATATCCCAAAAATCGTTTTTCGCGTTTTTCTCGGCTCCTGTGGGAGATAGAGCGAAAAGGGGCTCAATACAGGATCCTCGATTTTCCCTGATTTTGGTAGTCGTAAAAAAGGTCATAACTTTTGAATCGTTTAACCGATCCTTAAAATTCTTTTTGCATTCGAAAGAGCACAGAAAAACAAAGAAAATGCGACTAGGCTCATCTCGATATTTCAATTTTTCGATCCGAGAGCGCAGATTGTGTGTCACCTCCAAAATAACATTTTTCACCTAACTAAAAAATCGATTATCTTTCGCAAAAAAATTGAAAAAAATTATTCTACGGTTCTAAATGCATGGAAATTGATGTATTTTCAAGCCTTGTTCGTTAGAAAGTCAAAGCGCAGCGGAAACAGTCGCTATTACAGAGAAAACGATCGATATCGTGATTTTTGTAGACGTAAAGCAGGTAGTTTTCGGTTAATTCGGTTTTTTGCGATTTTCTCAGCTCCTGTTGGAGATATCGCAAATCCACGGCCAGATTCGTGATCAGCGCGACGAAATACATCAGATAGCGTCCATCCCATGTGGGAAATATCCGAAAAATCGTTTTTCGCGTTTTTCTCGGCCCCTGTGGGAGATAGAGCGAAAAGGGGCTTAATACAGGATCCTCGATTTTCCCTGATTTTGGTAGTCGTAAAAAAGGTCATAACTTTTGAATCGTTTAACCGATCCTTAAAAGTCTTTTTGCATTCGAAAGAGCACAGAAAAACAAAGAAAATGCGACTAGACTCATCTCGATATTTCAATTTTTCGATCCGAGAGCGCAGATTGTGTGTCACCTCCAAAATAACATTTTTCACCTAACTAAAAAATCGATTATCTTTCGCAAAAAAATTGAAAAAAATTATTCTACGGTTCTAAATGCATGGAAATTGATGTATTTTCAAGCCTTGTTCGTTAGAAAGTCAAAGCGCAGCGGAAACAGTCGCTATTACAGAGAAAACGATCGATATCGTGATTTTTGTAGACGTAAAGCAGGTAGTTTTCGGTTAATTCGGTTTTTTGCGATTTTCTCAGCTCCTGTTGGAGATATCGCAAATCCACGGCCAGATTCGTGATCAGCGCGACGAAATGCATCAGATAGCGTCCATCCCATGTGGGAAATATCCGAAAAATCGTTTTTCGCGTTTTTCTCGGCCCCTGTGGGAGATAGAGCGAAAAGGGGCTTAATACAGGATCCTCGATTTTCCCTGATTTTGGTAGTCGTAAAAAAGGTCATAACTTTTGAATCGTTTAACCGATCCTTAAAAGTCTTTTTGCATTCGAAAGAGCACAGAAAAACAAAGAAAATGCGACTAGACTCATCTCGATATTTCAATTTTTCGATCCGAGAGCGCAGATTGTGTGTCTCCTCCAAAATAACATTTTTCACCCAACTAAAAAATCGATTATCTTTCGAAAAAAAATTAAAAAAAATTATTCTACGGTTCTAAATGCATGGAAATTGATGTATTTTCAAGCCTTGTTCGTTAGAAAGTCAAAGCGCAGCGGAAACAGTCGCTATTACAGAGAAAACGATCGATATCGTGATTTTTGTAGACGTAAAGCAGGTAGTTTTCGGTTAATTCGGTTTTTTGCGATTTTCTCAGCTCCTGTTGGAGATATCGCAAATCCACGGCCAGATTCGTGATCAGCGCGACGAAATACATCAGATAGCGTCCATTACATGTGGGAAATATCCCAAAAATCGTTTTCCGCGTTTTTCTCGGCTCCTGTGGGAGATAGAGCGAAAAGGGGCTTAATACAGGATCTTCGATTTTCCCTGATTTTGGTAGTCGTAAAAAAGGTCATGACTTTTGAATCGTTTAACCGATCCTTAAAAGTCTTTTTGCATTCGAAAGAGCACAGAAAAACAAAGAAAATGCGACTAGGCTCATCTCGATATTTCAATTTTTCGATCCGAGAGCGCAGATTGTGTGTCACCTCCAAAATAACATTTTTCACCTAACTAAAAAATCGATTATCTTTCGCAAAAAAATTGAAAAAAATTATTCTACGGTTCTAAATGCATGGAAATTGATGTATTATCAAGCCTTGTTCGTTAGAAAGTCGAAGCGCAGCGGAAACAGTCGCTATTACAGAGAAAACGATCGATATCGTGATTTTTGTAGACGTGAAGCAGGTAGTTTTCGGTTAATTCGGTTTTTTGCGATTTTCTCAGCTCCTGTTGGAGATATCGCAAATCCACGGCCAGATTCGTGATCAGCGCGACGAAATACATCAGATAGCGTCCATTACATGTGGGAAATATCCCAAAAATCGTTTTCCGCGTTTTTCTCGGCTCCTGTGGGAGATAGAGCGAAAAGGGGCTTAATACAGGATCTTCGATTTTCCCTGATTTTGGTAGTCGTAAAAAAGGTCATAACTTTTGAATCGTTTAACCGATCCTTAAAAGTCTTTTTGCATTCGAAAAAGCACAGAAAAACAATGAAAATGCGACTAGGCTCATCTCGATATTTCAATTTTTCGATCCGAGAGCGCAGATTGTGTGTCACCTCCAAAATAACATTTTTCACCCAACTAAAAAATCGATTATCTTTCGCAAAAAAATTGAAAAAAATTATTCTACGGTTCTAAATGCATGGAAATTGATGTATTTTCAAGCCTTGTTCGTTAGAAAGTCAAAGCGCAGCGGAAACAGTCGCTATTACAGAGAAAACGATCGATATCGTGATTTTTGTAGACGTAAAGCAGGTAGTTTTCGGTTAATTCGGTTTTTTGCGATTTTCTCAGCTCCTGTTGGAGATATCGCAAATCCACGGCCAGATTCGTGATCAGCGCGACGAAATACATCAGATAGCGTCCATCCCATGTGGGAAATATCCGAAAAATCGTTTTTCGCGTTTTTCTCGGCCCCTGTGGGAGATAGAGCGAAAAGGGGCTTAATACAGGATCCTCGATTTTCCCTGATTTTGGTAGTCGTAAAAAAGGTCATAACTTTTGAATCGTTTAACCGATCCTTAAAAGTCTTTTTGCATTCGAAAGAGCACAGAAAAACAAAGAAAATGCGACTAGACTCATCTCGATATTTCAATTTTTCGATCCGAGAGCGCAGATTGTGTGTCACCTCCAAAATAACATTTTTCACCTAACTAAAAAATCGATTATCTTTCGCAAAAAAATTGAAAAAAATTATTCTACGGTTCTAAATGCATGGAAATTGATGTATTTTCAAGCCTTGTTCGTTAGAAAGTCAAAGCGCAGCGGAAACAGTCGCTATTACAGAGAAAACGATCGATATCGTGATTTTTGTAGACGTAAAGCAGGTAGTTTTCGGTTAATTCGGTTTTTTGCGATTTTCTCAGCTCCTGTTGGAGATATCGCAAATCCACGGCCAGATTCGTGATCAGCGCGACGAAATACATCAGATAGCGTCCATCCCATGTGGGAAATATCCGAAAAATCGTTTTTCGCGTTTTTCTCGGCCCCTGTGGGAGATAGAGCGAAAAGGGGCTTAATACAGGATCCTCGATTTTCCCTGATTTTGGTAGTCGTAAAAAAGGTCATAACTTTTGAATCGTTTAACCGATCCTTAAAAGTCTTTTTGCATTCGAAAGAGCACAGAAAAACAAAGAAAATGCGACTAGACTCATCTCGATATTTCAATTTTTCGATCCGAGAGCGCAGATTGTGTGTCACCTCCAAAATAACATTTTTCACCCAACTAAAAAATCGATCATCTTTCGCAAAAAAATACAAAAAAATTATTCTACGGTTCTAAATGCATGGAAATTGATGTATTATCAAGCCTTGTTCGTTAGAAAGTCGAAGCGCAGCGGAAACAGTCGCTATTACAGAGAAAACGATCGATATCGTGATTTTTGTAGACGTGAAGCAGGTAGTTTTCGGTTAATTCGGTTTTTTGCGATTTTCTCAGCTCCTGTTGGAGATATCGCAAATCCACGGCCAGATTCGTGATCAGCGCGACGAAATACATCAGATAGCGTCCATTACATGTGGGAAATATCCCAAAAATCGTTTTCCGCGTTTTTCTCGGCTCCTGTGGGAGATAGAGCGAAAAGGGGCTTAATACAGGATCTTCGATTTTCCCTGATTTTGGTAGTCGTAAAAAAGGTCATAACTTTTGAATCGTTTAACCGATCCTTAAAAGTCTTTTTGCATTCGAAAGAGCACAGAAAAAAGAAGAAAATGCGACTAGGCTCATCTCGATATTTCAATTTTTCGATCCGAGAGCGCAGATTGTGTGTCTCCTCCAAAATAACATTTTTCACCCAACTAAAAAATCGATTATCTTTCGCAAAAAAATTGAAAAAAATTATTCTACGGTTCTAAATGCATGGAAATTGATGTATTTTCAAGCCTTGTTCGTTAGAAAGTCAAAGCGCAGCGGAAACAGTCGCTATTACAGAGAAAACGATCGATATCGTGATTTTTGTAGACGTAAAGCAGGTAGTTTTCGGTTAATTCGGTTTTTTGCGATTTTCTCAGCTCCTGTTGGAGATATCGCAAATCCACGGCCAGATTCGTGATCAGCGCGATGAAATACATCAGATAGCGTCCATTACATGTGGGAAATATCCCAAAAATCGTTTTCCGCGTTTTTCTCGGCTCCTGTGGGAGATAGAGCGAAAAGGGGATTAATACAGGATCTTCGATTTTCCCTGATTTTGGTAGTCGTAAAAAAGGTCATAACTTTTGAATCGTTTAACCGATCCTTAAAAGTCTTTTTGCATTCGAAAGAGCACAGAAAAACAAAGAAAATGCGACTAGGCTCATCTCGATATTTCAATTTTTCGATCCGAGAGCGCAGATTGTGTGTCACCTCCAAAATAACATTTTTCACCTAACTAAAAAATCGATTATCTTTCGCAAAAAAATTGAAAAAAATTATTCTACGGTTCTAAATGCATGGAAATTGATGTATTATCAAGCCTTGTTCGTTAGAAAGTCGAAGCGCAGCGGAAACAGTCGCTATTACAGAGAAAACGATCGATATCGTGATTTTTGTAGACGTGAAGCAGGTAGTTTTCGGTTAATTCGGTTTTTTGCGATTTTCTCAGCTCCTGTTGGAGATATCGCAAATCCACGGCCAGATTCGTGATCAGCGCGACGAAATACATCAGATAGCGTCCATTACATGTGGGAAATATCCCAAAAATCGTTTTCCGCGTTTTTCTCGGCTCCTGTGGGAGATAGAGCGAAAAGGGGCTTAATACAGGATCTTCGATTTTCCCTGATTTTGGTAGTCGTAAAAAAGGTCATAACTTTTGAATCGTTTAACCGATCCTTAAAAGTCTTTTTGCATTCGAAAAAGCACAGAAAAACAATGAAAATGCGACTAGGCTCATCTCGATATTTCAATTTTTCGATCCGAGAGCGCAGATTGTGTGTCACCTCCAAAATAACATTTTTCACCCAACTAAAAAATCGATTATCTTTCGCAAAAAAATTGAAAAAAATTATTCTACGGTTCTAAATGCATGGAAATTGATGTATTTTCAAGCCTTGTTCGTTAGAAAGTCAAAGCGCAGCGGAAACAGTCGCTATTACAGAGAAAACGATCGATATCGTGATTTTTGTAGACGTAAAGCAGGTAGTTTTCGGTTAATTCGGTTTTTTGCGATTTTCTCAGCTCCTGTTGGAGATATCGCAAATCCACGGCCAGATTCGTGATCAGCGCGACGAAATACATCAGATAGCGTCCATCCCATGTAGGAAATATCCCAAAAATCGTTTTTCGCGTTTTTCTCGGCTCCTGTGGGAGATAGAGCGAAAAGGGGCTCAATACAGGATCCTCGATTTTCCCTGATTTTGGTAGTCGTAAAAAAGGTCATAACTTTTGAATCGTTTAACCGATCCTTAAAATTCTTTTTGCATTCGAAAGAGCACAGAAAAACAAAGAAAATGCGACTAGGCTCATCTCGATATTTCAATTTTTCGATCCGAGAGCGCAGATTGTGTGTCACCTCCAAAATAACATTTTTCACCTAACTAAAAAATCGATTATCTTTCGCAAAAAAATTGAAAAAAATTATTCTACGGTTCTAAATGCATGGAAATTGATGTATTTTCAAGCCTTGTTCGTTAGAAAGTCAAAGCGCAGCGGAAACAGTCGCTATTACAGAGAAAACGATCGATATCGTGATTTTTGTAGACGTAAAGCAGGTAGTTTTCGGTTAATTCGGTTTTTTGCGATTTTCTCAGCTCCTGTTGGAGATATCGCAAATCCACGGCCAGATTCGTGATCAGCGCGACGAAATACATCAGATAGCGTCCATCCCATGTGGGAAATATCCGAAAAATCGTTTTTCGCGTTTTTCTCGGCCCCTGTGGGAGATAGAGCGAAAAGGGGCTTAATACAGGATCCTCGATTTTCCCTGATTTTGGTAGTCGTAAAAAAGGTCATAACTTTTGAATCGTTTAACCGATCCTTAAAAGTCTTTTTGCATTCGAAAGAGCACAGAAAAACAAAGAAAATGCGACTAGACTCATCTCGATATTTCAATTTTTCGATCCGAGAGCGCAGATTGTGTGTCACCTCCAAAATAACATTTTTCACCTAACTAAAAAATCGATTATCTTTCGCAAAAAAATTGAAAAAAATTATTCTACGGTTCTAAATGCATGGAAATTGATGTATTTTCAAGCCTTGTTCGTTAGAAAGTCAAAGCGCAGCGGAAACAGTCGCTATTACAGAGAAAACGATCGATATCGTGATTTTTGTAGACGTAAAGCAGGTAGTTTTCGGTTAATTCGGTTTTTTGCGATTTTCTCAGCTCCTGTTGGAGATATCGCAAATCCACGGCCAGATTCGTGATCAGCGCGACGAAATACATCAGATAGCGTCCATCCCATGTGGGAAATATCCGAAAAATCGTTTTTCGCGTTTTTCTCGGCCCCTGTGGGAGATAGAGCGAAAAGGGGCTTAATACAGGATCCTCGATTTTCCCTGATTTTGGTAGTCGTAAAAAAGGTCATAACTTTTGAATCGTTTAACCGATCCTTAAAAGTCTTTTTGCATTCGAAAGAGCACAGAAAAACAAAGAAAATGCGACTAGACTCATCTCGATATTTCAATTTTTCGATCCGAGAGCGCAGATTGTGTGTCACCTCCAAAATAACATTTTTCACCCAACTAAAAAATCGATCATCTTTCGCAAAAAAATACAAAAAAATTATTCTACGGTTCTAAATGCATGGAAATTGATGTATTATCAAGCCTTGTTCGTTAGAAAGTCGAAGCGCAGCGGAAACAGTCGCTATTACAGAGAAAACGATCGATATCGTGATTTTTGTAGACGTGAAGCAGGTAGTTTTCGGTTAATTCGGTTTTTTGCGATTTTCTCAGCTCCTGTTGGAGATATCGCAAATCCACGGCCAGATTCGTGATCAGCGCGACGAAATACATCAGATAGCGTCCATTACATGTGGGAAATATCCCAAAAATCGTTTTCCGCGTTTTTCTCGGCTCCTGTGGGAGATAGAGCGAAAAGGGGCTTAATACAGGATCTTCGATTTTCCCTGATTTTGGTAGTCGTAAAAAAGGTCATAACTTTTGAATCGTTTAACCGATCCTTAAAAGTCTTTTTGCATTCGAAAGAGCACAGAAAAAAGAAGAAAATGCGACTAGGCTCATCTCGATATTTCAATTTTTCGATCCGAGAGCGCAGATTGTGTGTCTCCTCCAAAATAACATTTTTCACCCAACTAAAAAATCGATTATCTTTCGCAAAAAAATTGAAAAAAATTATTCTACGGTTCTAAATGCATGGAAATTGATGTATTTTCAAGCCTTGTTCGTTAGAAAGTCAAAGCGCAGCGGAAACAGTCGCTATTACAGAGAAAACGATCGATATCGTGATTTTTGTAGACGTAAAGCAGGTAGTTTTCGGTTAATTCGGTTTTATGCGATTTTCTCAGCTCCTGTTGGAGATATCGCAAATCCACGGCCAGATTCGTGATCAGCGCGATGAAATACATCAGATAGCGTCCATTACATGTGGGAAATATCCCAAAAATCGTTTTCCGCGTTTTTCTCGGCTCCTGTGGGAGATAGAGCGAAAAGGGGATTAATACAGGATCTTCGATTTTCCCTGATTTTGGTAGTCGTAAAAAAGGTCATAACTTTTGAATCGTTTAACCGATCCTTAAAAGTCTTTTTGCATTCGAAAGAGCACAGAAAAACAAAGAAAATGCGACTAGGCTCATCTCGATATTTCAATTTTTCGATCCGAGAGCGCAGATTGTGTGTCTCCTCCAAAATAACATTTTTCACCCAACTAAAAAATCGATTATCTTTCGCAAAAAAATTGAAAAAAATTATTCTACGGTTCTAAATGCATGGAAATTGATGTATTTTCAAGCCTTGTTCGTTAGAAAGTCAAAGCGCAGCGGAAACAGTCGCTATTACAGAGAAAACGATCGATATCGTGATTTTTGTAGACGTAAAGCAGGTAGTTTTCGGTTAATTCGGTTTTTTGCGATTTTCTCAGCTCCTGTTGGAGATATCGCAAATCCACGGCCAGATTCGTGATCAGCGCGACGAAATACATCAGATAGCGTCCATCCCATGTAGGAAATATCCCAAAAATCGTTTTTCGCGTTTTTCTCGGCTCCTGTGGGAGATAGAGCGAAAAGGGGCTCAATACAGGATCCTCGATTTTCCCTGATTTTGGTAGTCGTAAAAAGAGTCATAACTTTTGAATCGTTTAACCGATCCTTAAAATTCTTTTTGCATTCGAAAGAGCACAGAAAAACAAAGAAAATGCGACTAGGCTCATCTCGATATTTCAATTTTTCGATCCGAGAGCGCAGATTGTGTGTCACCTCCAAAATAACATTTTTCACCTAACTAAAAAATCGATTATCTTTCGCAAAAAAATTGAAAAAAATTATTCTACGGTTCTAAATGCATGGAAATTGATGTATTTTCAAGCCTTGTTCGTTAGAAAGTCAAAGCGCAGCGGAAACAGTCGCTATTACAGAGAAAACGATCGATATCGTGATTTTTGTAGACGTAAAGCAGGTAGTTTTCGGTTAATTCGGTTTTTTGCGATTTTCTCAGCTCCTGTTGGAGATATCGCAAATCCACGGCCAGATTCGTGATCAGCGCGACGAAATACATCAGATAGCGTCCATCCCATGTGGGAAATATCCGAAAAATCGTTTTTCGCGTTTTTCTCGGCCCCTGTGGGAGATAGAGCGAAAAGGGGCTTAATACAGGATCTTCGATTTTCCCTGATTTTGGTAGTCGTAAAAAAGGTCATAACTTTTGAATCGTTTAACCGATCCTTAAAAGTCTTTTTGCATTCGAAAGAGCACAGAAAAAAGAAGAAAATGCGACTAGGCTCATCTCGATATTTCAATTTTTCGATCCGAGAGCGCAGATTGTGTGTCTCCTCCAAAATAACATTTTTCACCCAACTAAAAAATCGATTATCTTTCGCAAAAAAATTGAAAAAAATTATTCTACGGTTCTAAATGCATGGAAATTGATGTATTTTCAAGCCTTGTTCGTTAGAAAGTCAAAGCGCAGCGGAAACAGTCGCTATTACAGAGAAAACGATCGATATCGTGATTTTTGTAGACGTAAAGCAGGTAGTTTTCGGTTAATTCGGTTTTTTGCGATTTTCTCAGCTCCTGTTGGAGATATCGCAAATCCACGGCCAGATTCGTGATCAGCGCGACGAAATACATCAGATAGCGTCCATTACATGTGGGAAATATCCCAAAAATCGTTTTCCGCGTTTTTCTCGGCTCCTGTGGGAGATAGAGCGAAAAGGGGCTTAATACAGGATCTTCGATTTTCCCTGATTTTGGTAGTCGTAAAAAAGGTCATAACTTTTGAATCGTTTAACCGATCCTTAAAAGTCTTTTTGCATTCGAAAGAGCACAGAAAAAAGAAGAAAATGCGACTAGGCTCATCTCGATATTTCAATTTTTCGATCCGAGAGCGCAGATTGTGTGTCTCGTCCAAAATAACATTTTTCACCCAACTAAAAAATCGATTATCTTTCGCAAAAAAATTGAAAAAAATTATTCTACGGTTCTAAATGCATGGAAATTGATGTATTTTCAAGCCTTGTTCGTTAGAAAGTCAAAGCGCAGCGGAAACAGTCGCTATTACAGAGAAAACGATCGATATCGTGATTTTTGTAGACGTAAAGCAGGTAGTTTTCGGTTAATTCGGTTTTTTGCGATTTTCTCAGCTCCTGTTGGAGATATCGCAAATCCACGGCCAGATTCGTGATCAGCGCGACGAAATACATCAGATAGCGTCCATTACATGTGGGAAATATCCCAAAAATCGTTTTCCGCGTTTTTCTCGGCTCCTGTGGGAGATAGAGCGAAAAGGGGCTTAATACAGGATCTTCGATTTTCCCTGATTTTGGTAGTCGTAAAAAAGGTCATAACTTTTGAATCGTTTAACCGATCCTTAAAAGTCTTTTTGCATTCGAAAGAGCACAGAAAAACAAAGAAAATGCGACTAGGCTCATCTCGATATTTCAATTTTTCGATCCGAGAGCGCAGATTGTGTGTCTCCTCCAAAATAACATTTTTCACCCAACTAAAAAATCGATTATCTTTCGCAAAAAAATTGAAAAAAATTATTCTACGGTTCTAAATGCATGGAAATTGATGTATTTTCAAGCCTTGTTCGTTAGAAAGTCAAAGCGCAGCGGAAACAGTCGCTATTACAGAGAAAACGATCGATATCGTGATTTTTGTAGACGTAAAGCAGGTAGTTTTCGGTTAATCCGGTTTTTTGCGATTTTCTCAGCTCCTGTTGGAGATATCGCAAATCCACGGCCAGATTCGTGATCAGCGCGACGAAATACATCAGATAGCGTCCATCCCATGTGGGAAATATCCCAAAAATCGTTTTCCGCGTTTTTCTCGGCTCCTGTGGGAGATAGAGCGAAAAGGGGCTTAATACAGGATCCTCGATTTTCCCTCATTTTGGTAGTCGTAAAAAAGGTCATAACTTTTGAATCGTTTAACCGATCCTTAAAAGTCTTTTTGCATTCGAAAGAGCACAGAAAAGCAAAGAAAATGCGACTAGGCTCATCTCGATATTTCAATTTTTCGATCCGAGAGCGCAGATTGTGTGTCACCTCCAAAATAACATTTTTCACCCAACTAAAAAATCGATCATCTTTCGCAAAAAAATTGAAAAAAATTATTCTACGGTTCTAAATGCATGGAAATTGATGTATTATCAAGCCTTGTTCGTTAGAAAGTCGAAGCGCAGCGGAAACAGTCGCTATTACAGAGAAAACGATCGATATCGTGATTTTTGTAGACGTGAAGCAGGTAGTTTTCGGTTAATTCGGTTTTTTGCGATTTTCTCAGCTCCTGTTGGAGATATCGCAAATCCACGGCCAGATTCGTGATCAGCGCGACGAAATACATCAGATAGCGTCCATTACATGTGGGAAATATCCCAAAAATCGTTTTCCGCGTTTTTCTCGGCTCCTGTGGGAGATAGAGCGAAAAAAGGCTTAATACAGGATCTTCGATTTTCCCTGATTTTGGTAGTCGTAAAAAAGGTCATGACTTTTGAATCGTTTAACCGATCCTTAAAAGTCTTTTTGCATTCGAAAGAGCACAGAAAAACAAAGAAAATGCGACTAGGCTCATCTCGATATTTCAATTTTTCGATCCGAGAGCGCAGATTGTGTGTCTCCTCCAAAATAACATTTTTCACCCAACTAAAAAATCGATTATCTTTCGCAAAAAAATTGAAAAAAATTATTCTACGGTTCTAAATGCATGGAAATTGATGTATTTTCAAGCCTTGTTCGTTAGAAAGTCAAAGCGCAGCGGAAACAGTCGCTATTACAGAGAAAACGATCGATATCGTGATTTTTGTAGACGTAAAGCAGGTAGTTTTCGGTTAATTCGGTTTTTTGCGATTTTCTCAGCTCCTGTTGGAGATATCGCAAATCCACGGCCAGATTCGTGATCAGCGCGACGAAATACATCAGATAGCGTCCATTACATGTGGGAAATATCCTTAAAATCGTTTTCCGCGTTTTTCTCGGCTCCTGTGGGAGATAGAGCGAAAAGGGGCTTAATACAGGATCCTCGATTTTCCCTGATTTTGGTAGTCGTAAAAAAGGTCATAACTTTTGAATCCTTTAACCGATCCTTAAAAGTCTTTTTGCATTCGAAAGAGCACAGAAAAACAAAGAAAATGCGACTAGACTCATCTCGATATTTCAATTTTTCGATCCGAGAGCGCAGATTGTGTGTCACCTCCAAAATAACATTTTTCACCCAACTAAAAAATCGATCATCTTTCGCAAAAAAATTGAAAAAAATTATTCTACGGTTCTAAATGCATGGAAATTGATGTATTATCAAGCCTTGTTCGTTAGAAAGTCGAAGCGCAGCGGAAACAGTCGCTATTACAGAGAAAACGATCGATATCGTGATTTTTGTAGACGTAAAGCAGGTAGTTTTCGGTTAATTCGGTTTTTTGCGATTTTCTCAGCTCCTGTTGGAGATATCGCAAATCCACGGCCAGATTCGTGATCAGCGCGACGAAATACATCAGATAGCGTCCATCCCATGTAGGAAATATCCCAAAAATCGTTTTTCGCGTTTTTCTCGGCTCCTGTGGGAGATAGAGCGAAAAGGGGCTTAATACAGGATCCTCGATTTTCCCTGATTTTGGTAGTCGTAAAAAAGGTCATAACTTTTGAATCGTTTAACCGATCCTTAAAAGTCTTTTTGCATTCGAAAGAGCACAGAAAAACAAAGAAAATGCGACTAGGCTCATCTCGATATTTCAATTTTTCGATCCGAGAGCGCAGATTGTGTGTCTCCTCCAAAATAACATTTTTCACCCAACTAAAAAATCGATTATCTTTCGCAAAAAAATTGAAAAAAATTATTCTACGGTTCTAAATGCATGGAAATTGATGTATTTTCAAGCCTTGTTCGTTAGAAAGTCAAAGCGCAGCGGAAACAGTCGCTATTACAGAGAAAACGATCGATATCGTGATTTTTGTAGACGTAAAGCAGGTAGTTTTCGGTTAATTCGGTTTTTTGCGATTTTCTCAGCTCCTGTTGGAGATATCGCAAATTCACGGCCAGATTCGTGATCAGCGCGACGAAATACATCAGATAGCGTCCATCCCATGTAGGAAATATCCCAAAAATCGTTTTTCGCGTTTTTCTCGGCTCCTGTGGGAGATAGAGCGAAAAGGGGCTCAATACAGGATCCTCGATTTTCCCTGATTTTGGTAGTCGTAAAAAAGGTCATAACTTTTGAATCGTTTAACCGATCCTTAAAATTCTTTTTGCATTCGAAAGAGCACAGAAAAACAAAGAAAATGCGACTAGGCTCATCTCGATATTTCAATTTTTCGATCCGAGAGCGCAGATTGTGTGTCTCCTCCAAAATAACATTTTTCACCCAACTAAAAAATCGATTATCTTTCGAAAAAAAATTAAAAAAAATTATTCTACGGTTCTAAATGCATGGAAATTGATGTATTTTCAAGCCTTGTTCGTTAGAAAGTCAAAGCGCAGCGGAAACAGTCGCTATTACAGAGAAAACGATCGATATCGTGATTTTTGTAGACGTAAAGCAGGTAGTTTTCGGTTAATTCGGTTTTTTGCGATTTTCTCAGCTCCTGTTGGAGATATCGCAAATCCACGGCCAGATTCGTGATCAGCGCGACGAAATACATCAGATAGCGTCCATTACATGTGGGAAATATCCCAAAAATCGTTTTCCGCGTTTTTCTCGGCTCCTGTGGGAGATAGAGCGAAAAGGGGCTTAATACAGGATCTTCGATTTTCCCTGATTTTGGTAGTCGTAAAAAAGGTCATAACTTTTGAATCGTTTAACCGATCCTTAAAAGTCTTTTTGCATTCGAAAGAGCACAGAAAAACAAAGAAAATGCGACTAGGCTCATCTCGATATTTCAATTTTTCGATCCGAGAGCGCAGATTGTGTGTCTCCTCCAAAATAACATTTTTCACCCAACTAAAAAATCGATTATCTTTCGCAAAAAAATTGAAAAAAATTATTCTACGGTTCTAAATGCATGGAAATTGATGTATTTTCAAGCCTTGTTCGTTAGAAAGTCAAAGCGCAGCGGAAACAGTCGCTATTACAGAGAAAACGATCGATATCGTGATTTTTGTAGACGTAAAGCAGGTAGTTTTCGGTTAATTCGGTTTTTTGCGATTTTCTCAGCTCCTGTTGGAGATATCGCAAATCCACGGCCAGATTCGTGATCAGCGCGACGAAATACATCAGATAGCGTCCATCCCATGTAGGAAATATCCCAAAAATCGTTTTTCGCGTTTTTCTCAGCTCCTGTTGGAGATATCGCAAATCCACGGCCAGATTCGTGATCAGCGCGACGAAATACATCAGATAGCGTCCATTACATGTGGGAAATATCCCAAAAATCGTTTTCCGCGTTTTTCTCGGCTCCTGTGGGAGATAGAGCGAAAAAAGGCTTAATACAGGATCTTCGATTTTCCCTGATTTTGGTAGTCGTAAAAAAGGTCATGACTTTTGAATCGTTTAACCGATCCTTAAAAGTCTTTTTGCATTCGAAAGAGCACAGAAAAACAAAGAAAATGCGACTAGGCTCATCTCGATATTTCAATTTTTCGATCCGAGAGCGCAGATTGTGTGTCTCCTCCAAAATAACATTTTTCACCCAACTAAAAAATCGATTATCTTTCGCAAAAAAATTGAAAAAAATTATTCTACGGTTCTAAATGCATGGAAATTGATGTATTTTCAAGCCTTGTTCGTTAGAAAGTCAAAGCGCAGCGGAAACAGTCGCTATTACAGAGAAAACGATCGATATCGTGATTTTTGTAGACGTAAAGCAGGTAGTTTTCGGTTAATTCGGTTTTTTGCGATTTTCTCAGCTCCTGTTGGAGATATCGCAAATCCACGGCCAGATTCGTGATCAGCGCGACGAAATACATCAGATAGCGTCCATTACATGTGGGAAATATCCTTAAAATCGTTTTCCGCGTTTTTCTCGGCTCCTGTGGGAGATAGAGCGAAAAGGGGCTTAATACAGGATCCTCGATTTTCCCTGATTTTGGTAGTCGTAAAAAAGGTCTTAACTTTTGAATCCTTTAACCGATCCTTAAAAGTCTTTTTGCATTCGAAAGAGCACAGAAAAACAAAGAAAATGCGACTAGACTCATCTCGATATTTCAATTTTTCGATCCGAGAGCGCAGATTGTGTGTCACCTCCAAAATAACATTTTTCACCCAACTAAAAAATCGATCATCTTTCGCAAAAAAATTGAAAAAAATTATTCTACGGTTCTAAATGCATGGAAATTGATGTATTATCAAGCCTTGTTCGTTAGAAAGTCGAAGCGCAGCGGAAACAGTCGCTATTACAGAGAAAACGATCGATATCGTGATTTTTGTAGACGTAAAGCAGGTAGTTTTCGGTTAATTCGGTTTTTTGCGATTTTCTCAGCTCCTGTTGGAGATATCGCAAATCCACGGCCAGATTCGTGATCAGCGCGACGAAATACATCAGATAGCGTCCATCCCATGTAGGAAATATCCCAAAAATCGTTTTTCGCGTTTTTCTCGGCTCCTGTGGGAGATAGAGCGAAAAGGGGCTTAATACAGGATCCTCGATTTTCCCTGATTTTGGTAGTCGTAAAAAAGGTCATAACTTTTGAATCGTTTAACCGATCCTTAAAAGTCTTTTTGCATTCGAAAGAGCACAGAAAAACAAAGAAAATGCGACTAGGCTCATCTCGATATTTCAATTTTTCGATCCGAGAGCGCAGATTGTGTGTCTCCTCCAAAATAACATTTTTCACCCAACTAAAAAATCGATTATCTTTCGCAAAAAAATTGAAAAAAATTATTCTACGGTTCTAAATGCATGGAAATTGATGTATTTTCAAGCCTTGTTCGTTAGAAAGTCAAAGCGCAGCGGAAACAGTCGCTATTACAGAGAAAACGATCGATATCGTGATTTTTGTAGACGTAAAGCAGGTAGTTTTCGGTTAATTCGGTTTTTTGCGATTTTCTCAGCTCCTGTTGGAGATATCGCAAATCCACGGCCAGATTCGTGATCAGCGCGACGAAATACATCAGATAGCGTCCATTACATGTGGGAAATATCCTTAAAATCGTTTTCCGCGTTTTTCTCGGCTCCTGTGGGAGATAGAGCGAAAAGGGGCTTAATACAGGATCCTCGATTTTCCCTGATTTTGGTAGTCGTAAAAAAGGTCATAACTTTTGAATCGTTTAACCGATCCTTAAAAGTCTTTTTGCATTCGAAAGAGCACAGAAAAACAAAGAAAATGCGACTAGGCTCATCTCGATATTTCAATTTTTCGATCCGAGAGCGCAGATTGTGTGTCTCCTCCAAAATAACATTTTTCACCCAACTAAAAAATCGATTATCTTTCGCAAAAAAATTGAAAAAAATTATTCTACGGTTCTAAATGCATGGAAATTGATGTATTTTCAAGCCTTGTTCGTTAGAAAGTCAAAGCGCAGCGGAAACAGTCGCTATTACAGAGAAAACGATCGATATCGTGATTTTTGTAGACGTAAAGCAGGTAGTTTTCGGTTAATTCGGTTTTTTGCGATTTTCTCAGCTCCTGTTGGAGATATCGCAAATCCACGGCCAGATTCGTGATCAGCGCGACGAAATACATCAGATAGCGTCCATTACATGTGGGAAATATCCTTAAAATCGTTTTCCGCGTTTTTCTCGGCTCCTGTGGGAGATAGAGCGAAAAGGGGCTTAATACAGGATCCTCGATTTTCCCTGATTTTGGTAGTCGTAAAAAAGGTCATAACTTTTGAATCGTTTAACCGATCCTTAAAAGTCTTTTTGCATTCGAAAGAGCACAGAAAAACAAAGAAAATGCGACTAGGCTCATCTCGATATTTCAATTTTTCGATCCGAGAGCGCAGATTGTGTGTCTCCTCCAAAATAACATTTTTCACCCAACTAAAAAATCGATTATCTTTCGCAAAAAAATTGAAAAAAATTATTCTACGTTTCTAAATGCATGGAAATTGATGTATTTTCAAGCCTTGTTCGTTAGAAAGTCAAAGCGCAGCGGAAACAGTCGCTATTACAGAGAAAACGATCGATATCGTGATTTTTGTAGACGTAAAGCAGGTAGTTTTCGGTTAATTCGGTTTTTTGCGATTTTCTCAGCTCCTGTTGGAGATATCGCAAATCCACGGCCAGATTCGTGATCAGCGCGACGAAATACATCAGATAGCGTCCATTACATGTGGGAAATATCCTTAAAATCGTTTTCCGCGTTTTTCTCGGCTCCTGTGGGAGATAGAGCGAAAAGGGGCTTAATACAGGATCCTCGATTTTCCCTGATTTTGGTAGTCGTAAAAAAGGTCATAACTTTTGAATCGTTTAACCGATCCTTAAAAGTCTTTTTGCATTCGAAAGAGCACAGAAAAACAAAGAAAATGCGACTAGGCTCATCTCGATATTTCAATTTTTCGATCCGAGAGCGCAGATTGTGTGTCTCCTCCAAAATAACATTTTTCACCCAACTAAAAAATCGATTATCTTTCGCAAAAAAATTGAAAAAAATTATTCTACGGTTCTAAATGCATGGAAATTGATGTATTTTCAAGCCTTGTTCGTTAGAAAGTCAAAGCGCAGCGGAAACAGTCGCTATTACAGAGAAAACGATCGATATCGTGATTTTTGTAGACGTAAAGCAGGTAGTTTTCGGTTAATTCGGTTTTTTGCGATTTTCTCAGCTCCTGTTGGAGATATCGCAAATCCACGGCCAGATTCGTGATCAGCGCGACGAAATACATCAGATAGCGTCCATCCCATGTGGGAAATATCCCAAAAATCGTTTTCCGCGTTTTTCTCGGCTCCTGTGGGAGATAAAGCGAAAAGGGGCTTAATACAGGATCCTCGATTTTCCCTGATTTTGGTAGTCGTAAAAAAGGTCATAACTTTTGAATCCTTTAACCGATCCTTAAAAGTCTTTTTGCATTCGAAAGAGCACAGAAAAACAAAGAAAATGCGACTAGACTCATCTCGATATTTCAATTTTTCGATCCGAGAGCGCAGATTGTGTGTCTCCTCCAAAATAACATTTTTCACCCAACTAAAAAATCGATTATCTTTCGAAAAAAAATTAAAAAAAATTATTCTACGGTTCTAAATGCATGGAAATTGATGTATTTTCAAGCCTTGTTCGTTAGAAAGTCAAAGCGCAGCGGAAACAGTCGCTATTACAGAGAAAACGATCGATATCGTGATTTTTGTAGACGTAAAGCAGGTAGTTTTCGGTTAATTCGGTTTTTTGCGATTTTCTCAGCTCCTGTTGGAGATATCGCAAATCCACGGCCAGATTCGTGATCAGCGCGACGAAATACATCAGATAGCGTCCATTACATGTGGGAAATATCCCAAAAATCGTTTTCCGCGTTTTTCTCGGCTCCTGTGGGAGATAGAGCGAAAAGGGGCTTAATACAGGATCTTCGATTTTCCCTGATTTTGGTAGTCGTAAAAAAGGTCATAACTTTTGAATCGTTTAACCGATCCTTAAAAGTCTTTTTGCATTCGAAAGAGCACAGAAAAACAAAGAAAATGCGACTAGGCTCATCTCGATATTTCAATTTTTCGATCCGAGAGCGCAGATTGTGTGTCTCCTCCAAAATAACATTTTTCACCCAACTAAAAAATCGATTATCTTTCGCAAAAAAATTGAAAAAAATTATTCTACGGTTCAAAATGCATGGAAATTGATGTATTTTCAAGCCTTGTTCGTTAGAAAGTCAAAGCGCAGCGGAAACAGTCGCTATTACAGAGAAAACGATCGATATCGTGATTTTTGTAGACGTAAAGCAGGTAGTTTTCGGTTAATTCGGTTTTTTGCGATTTTCTCAGCTCCTGTTGGAGATATCGCAAATCCACGGCCAGATTCGTGATCAGCGCGACGAAATACATCAGATAGCGTCCATTACATGTGGGAAATATCCTTAAAATCGTTTTCCGCGTTTTTCTCGGCTCCTGTGGGAGATAGAGCGAAAAGGGGCTTAATACAGGATCCTCGATTTTCCCTGATTTTGGTAGTCGTAAAAAAGGTCATAACTTTTGAATCGTTTAACCGATCCTTAAAAGTCTTTTTGCATTCGAAAGAGCACAGAAAAACAAAGAAAATGCGACTAGGCTCATCTCGATATTTCAATTTTTCGATCCGAGAGCGCAGATTGTGTGTCTCCTCCAAAATAACATTTTTCACCCAACTAAAAAATCGATTATCTTTCGCAAAAAAATTGAAAAAAATTATTCTACGGTTCTAAATGCATGGAAATTGATGTATTTTCAAGCCTTGTTCGTTAGAAAGTCAAAGCGCAGCGGAAACAGTCGCTATTACAGAGAAAACGATCGATATCGTGATTTTTGTAGACGTAAAGCAGGTAGTTTTCGGTTAATTCGGTTTTTTGCGATTTTCTCAGCTCCTGTTGGAGATATCGCAAATCCACGGCCAGATTCGTGATCAGCGCGACGAAATACATCAGATAGCGTCCATCCCATGTGGGAAATATCCGAAAAATCGTTTTTCGCGTTTTTCTCGGCCCCTGTGGGAGATAGAGCGAAAAGGGGCTTAATACAGGATCCTCGATTTTCCCTGATTTTGGTAGTCGTAAAAAAGGTCATAACTTTTGAATCCTTTAACCGATCCTTAAAAGTCTTTTTGCATTCGAAAGAGCACAGAAAAACAAAGAAAATGCGACTAGACTCATCTCGATATTTCAATTTTTCGATCCGAGAGCGCAGATTGTGTGTCACCTCCAAAATAACATTTTTCACCCAACTAAAAAATCGATCATCTTTCGCAAAAAAATTGAAAAAAATTATTCTACGGTTCTAAATGCATGGAAATTGATGTATTATCAAGCCTTGTTCGTTAGAAAGTCGAAGCGCAGCGGAAACAGTCGCTATTACAGAGAAAACGATCGATATCGTGATTTTTGTAGACGTGAAGCAGGTAGTTTTCGGTTAATTCGGTTTTTTGCGATTTTCTCAGCTCCTGTTGGAGATATCGCAAATCCACGGCCAGATTCGTGATCAGCGCGACGAAATACATCAGATAGCGTCCATTACATGTGGGAAATATCCCAAAAATCGTTTTCCGCGTTTTTCTCGGCTCCTGTGGGAGATAGAGCGAAAAAAGGCTTAATACAGGATCTTCGATTTTCCCTGATTTTGGTAGTCGTAAAAAAGGTCATGACTTTTGAATCGTTTAACCGATCCTTAAAAGTCTTTTTGCATTCGAAAGAGCACAGAAAAACAAAGAAAATGCGACTAGGCTCATCTCGATATTTCAATTTTTCGATCCGAGAGCGCAGATTGTGTGTCTCCTCCAAAATAACATTTTTCACCCAACTAAAAAATCGATTATCTTTCGCAAAAAAATTGAAAAAAATTATTCTACGGTTCTAAATGCATGGAAATTGATGTATTTTCAAGCCTTGTTCGTTAGAAAGTCAAAGCGCAGCGGAAACAGTCGCTATTACAGAGAAAACGATCGATATCGTGATTTTTGTAGACGTAAAGCAGGTAGTTTTCGGTTAATTCGGTTTTTTGCGATTTTCTCAGCTCCTGTTGGAGATATCGCAAATCCACGGCCAGATTCGTGATCAGCGCGACGAAATACAGCAGATAGCGTCCATTACATGTGGGAAATATCCCAAA
This sequence comes from Cylloceria caligata, assembly GCA_963942595.1. Lineage (NCBI taxonomy): Eukaryota > Metazoa > Arthropoda > Insecta > Hymenoptera > Ichneumonidae > Cylloceria > Cylloceria caligata. The sequence continues at coordinate 5,466,472 of OZ012708.1, read as the reverse complement.
AATCGTTTTCCGCGTTTTTCTCGGCTCCTGTGGGAGATAGAGCGAAAAGGGGCTTAATACAGGATCTTCGATTTTCCCTGATTTTGGTAGTCGTAAAAAAGGTCATAACTTTTGAATCGTTTAACCGATCCTTAAAAGTCTTTTTGCATTCGAAAGAGCACAGAAAAACAAAGAAAATGCGACTAGGCTCATCTCGATATTTCAATTTTTCGATCCGAGAGCGCAGATTGTGTGTCTCCTCCAAAATAACATTTTTCACCCAACTAAAAAATCGATTATCTTTCGCAAAAAAATTGAAAAAAATTATTCTACGGTTCTAAATGCATGGAAATTGATGTATTATCAAGCCTTGTTCGTTAGAAAGTCGAAGCGCAGCGGAAACAGTCGCTATTACAGAGAAAACGATCGATATCGTGATTTTTGTAGACGTGAAGCAGGTAGTTTTCGGTTAATTCGGTTTTTTGCGATTTTCTCAGCTCCTGTTGGAGATATCGCAAATCCACGGCCATATTCGTGATCAGCGCGACGAAATACATCAGATAGCGTCCATTACATGTGGGAAATATTCCAAAAATCGTTTTCCGCGTTTTTCTCGGCTCCTGTGGGAGATAGAGCGAAAAGGGGCTAATACAGGATCTTCGATTTTCCCTGATTTTGGTAGTCGTAAAAAAGGTCATAACTTTTGAATCGTTTAACCGATCCTTAAAAGTCTTTTTGCATTCGAAAGAGCACAAAAAAACAAAGAAAATGCGACTAGGCTCATCTCGATATTTCAATTTTTCGATCCGAGAGCGCAGATTGTGTGTCTCCTCCAAAATAACATTTTTCACCCAACTAAAAAATCGATTATCTTTCGCAAAAAAATTGAAAAAAATTATTCTACGGTTCTAAATGCATGGAAATTGATGTATTTTCAAGCCTTGTTCGTTAGAAAGTCAAAGCGCAGCGGAAACAGTCGCTATTACAGAGAAAACGATCGATATCGTGATTTTTGTAGACGTAAAGCAGGTAGTTTTCGGTTAATTCGGTTTTTTGCGATTTTCTCAGCTCCTGTTGGAGATATCGCAAATCCACGGCCAGATTCGTGATCAGCGCGACGAAATACATCAGATAGCGTCCATTACATGTGGGAAATATCCTTAAAATCGTTTTCCGCGTTTTTCTCGGCTCCTGTGGGAGATAGAGCGAAAAGGGGCTTAATACAGGATCCTCGATTTTCCCTGATTTTGGTAGTCGTAAAAAAGGTCATAACTTTTGAATCGTTTAACCGATCCTTAAAAGTCTTTTTGCATTCGAAAGAGCACAGAAAAACAAAGAAAATGCGACTAGGCTCATCTCGATATTTCAATTTTTCGATCCGAGAGCGCAGATTGTGTGTCTCCTCCAAAATAACATTTTTCACCCAACTAAAAAATCGATTATCTTTCGCAAAAAAATTGAAAAAAATTATTCTACGGTTCTAAATGCATGGAAATTGATGTATTTTCAAGCCTTGTTCGTTAGAAAGTCAAAGCGCAGCGGAAACAGTCGCTATTACAGAGAAAACGATCGATATCGTGATTTTTGTAGACGTAAAGCAGGTAGTTTTCGGTTAATTCGGTTTTTTGCGATTTTCTCAGCTCCTGTTGGAGATATCGCAAATCCACGGCCAGATTCGTGATCAGCGCGACGAAATACATCAGATAGCGTCCATCCCATGTGGGAAATATCCGAAAAATCGTTTTTCGCGTTTTTCTCGGCCCCTGTGGGAGATAGAGCGAAAAGGGGCTTAATACAGGATCCTCGATTTTCCCTGATTTTGGTAGTCGTAAAAAAGGTCATAACTTTTGAATCCTTTAACCGATCCTTAAAAGTCTTTTTGCATTCGAAAGAGCACAGAAAAACAAAGAAAATGCGACTAGACTCATCTCGATATTTCAATTTTTCGATCCGAGAGCGCAGATTGTGTGTCACCTCCAAAATAACATTTTTCACCCAACTAAAAAATCGATCATCTTTCGCAAAAAAATTGAAAAAAATTATTCTACGGTTCTAAATGCATGGAAATTGATGTATTATCAAGCCTTGTTCGTTAGAAAGTCGAAGCGCAGCGGAAACAGTCGCTATTACAGAGAAAACGATCGATATCGTGATTTTTGTAGACGTGAAGCAGGTAGTTTTCGGTTAATTCGGTTTTTTGCGATTTTCTCAGCTCCTGTTGGAGATATCGCAAATCCACGGCCAGATTCGTGATCAGCGCGACGAAATACATCAGATAGCGTCCATTACATGTGGGAAATATCCCAAAAATCGTTTTCCGCGTTTTTCTCGGCTCCTGTGGGAGATAGAGCGAAAAAAGGCTTAATACAGGATCTTCGATTTTCCCTGATTTTGGTAGTCGTAAAAAAGGTCATGACTTTTGAATCGTTTAACCGATCCTTAAAAGTCTTTTTGCATTCGAAAGAGCACAGAAAAACAAAGAAAATGCGACTAGGCTCATCTCGATATTTCAATTTTTCGATCCGAGAGCGCAGATTGTGTGTCTCCTCCAAAATAACATTTTTCACCCAACTAAAAAATCGATTATCTTTCGCAAAAAAATTGAAAAAAATTATTCTACGGTTCTAAATGCATGGAAATTGATGTATTTTCAAGCCTTGTTCGTTAGAAAGTCAAAGCGCAGCGGAAACAGTCGCTATTACAGAGAAAACGATCGATATCGTGATTTTTGTAGACGTAAAGCAGGTAGTTTTCGGTTAATTCGGTTTTTTGCGATTTTCTCAGCTCCTGTTGGAGATATCGCAAATCCACGGCCAGATTCGTGATCAGCGCGACGAAATACATCAGATAGCGTCCATTACATGTGGGAAATATCCTTAAAATCGTTTTCCGCGTTTTTCTCGGCTCCTGTGGGAGATAGAGCGAAAAGGGGCTTAATACAGGATCCTCGATTTTCCCTGATTTTGGTAGTCGTAAAAAAGGTCATAACTTTTGAATCGTTTAACCGATCCTTAAAAGTCTTTTTGCATTCGAAAGAGCACAGAAAAACAAAGAAAATGCGACTAGGCTCATCTCGATATTTCAATTTTTCGATCCGAGAGCGCAGATTGTGTGTCTCCTCCAAAATAACATTTTTCACCCAACTAAAAAATCGATTATCTTTCGCAAAAAAATTGAAAAAAATTATTCTACGGTTCTAAATGCATGGAAATTGATGTATTTTCAAGCCTTGTTCGTTAGAAAGTCAAAGCGCAGCGGAAACAGTCGCTATTACAGAGAAAACGATCGATATCGTGATTTTTGTAGACGTAAAGCAGGTAGTTTTCGGTTAATTCGGTTTTTTGCGATTTTCTCAGCTCCTGTTGGAGATATCGCAAATCCACGGCCAGATTCGTGATCAGCGCGACGAAATACATCAGATAGCGTCCATCCCATGTAGGAAATATCCCAAAAATCGTTTTTCGCGTTTTTCTCGGCTCCTGTGGGAGATAGAGCGAAAAGGGGCTCAATACAGGATCCTCGATTTTCCCTGATTTTGGTAGTCGTAAAAAAGGTCATAACTTTTGAATCGTTTAACCGATCCTTAAAATTCTTTTTGCATTCGAAAGAGCACAGAAAAACAAAGAAAATGCGACTAGGCTCATCTCGATATTTCAATTTTTCGATCCGAGAGCGCAGATTGTGTGTCTCCTCCAAAATAACATTTTTCACCCAACTAAAAAATCGATTATCTTTCGCAAAAAAATTGAAAAAAATTATTCTACGGTTCTAAATGCATGGAAATTGATGTATTTTCAAGCCTTGTTCGTTAGAAAGTCAAAGCGCAGCGGAAACAGTCGCTATTACAGAGAAAACGATCGATATCGTGATTTTTGTAGACGTAAAGCAGGTAGTTTTCGGTTAATTCGGTTTTTTGCGATTTTCTCAGCTCCTGTTGGAGATATCGCAAATCCACGGCCAGATTCGTGATCAGCGCGACGAAATACATCAGATAGCGTCCATCCCATGTAGGAAATATCCCAAAAATCGTTTTTCGCGTTTTTCTCGGCTCCTGTGGGAGATAGAGCGAAAAGGGGCTCAATACAGGATCCTCGATTTTCCCTGATTTTGGTAGTCGTAAAAAAGGTCATAACTTTTGAATCGTTTAACCGATCCTTAAAATTCTTTTTGCATTCGAAAGAGCACAGAAAAACAAAGAAAATGCGACTAGGCTCATCTCGATATTTCAATTTTTCGATCCGAGAGCGCAGATTGTGTGTCACCTCGAAAATAACATTTTTCACCTAACTAAAAAATCGATTATCTTTCGCAAAAAAATTGAAAAAAATTATTCTACGGTTCTAAATGCATGGAAATTGATGTATTATCAAGCCTTGTTCGTTAGAAAGTCGAAGCGCAGCGGAAACAGTCGCTATTACAGAGAAAACGATCGATATCGTGATTTTTGTAGACGTGAAGCAGGTAGTTTTCGGTTAATTCGGTTTTTTGCGATTTTCTCAGCTCCTGTTGGAGATATCGCAAATCCACGGCCAGATTCGTGATCAGCGCGACGAAATACATCAGATAGCCTCCATCCCATGTAGAAAATATCCCAAAAATCGTTTTTCGCGTTTTTCTCGGCTCCTGTGGGAGATAGAGCGAAAAGGGGCTCAATACAGGATCCTCGATTTTCCCTGATTTTGGTAGTCGTAAAAAAGGTCATAACTTTTGAATCGTTTAACCGATCCTTAAAATTCTTTTTGCATTCGAAAGAGCACAGAAAAACAAAGAAAATGCGACTAGGCTCATCTCGATATTTCAATTTTTCGATCCGAGAGCGCAGATTGTGTGTCACCTCGAAAATAACATTTTTCACCTAACTAAAAAATCGATTATCTTTCGCAAAAAAATTGAAAAAAATTATTCTACGGTTCTAAATGCATGGAAATTGATGTATTATCAAGCCTTGTTCGTTAGAAAGTCGAAGCGCAGCGGAAACAGTCGCTATTACAGAGAAAACGATCGATATCGTGATTTTTGTAGACGTGAAGCAGGTAGTTTTCGGTTAATTCGGTTTTTTGCGATTTTCTCAGCTCCTGTTGGAGATATCGCAAATCCACGGCCAGATTCGTGATCAGCGCGACGAAATACATCAGATAGCGTCCATCCCATGTGGGAAATATCCGAAAAATCGTTTTTCGCGTTTTTCTCGGCTCCTGTGGGAGATAGAGCGAAAAGGGGCTAATACAGGATCTTCGATTTTCCCTGATTTTGGTAGTCGTAAAAAAGGTCATAACTTTTGAATCGTTTAACCGATCCTTAAAAGTCTTTTTGCATTCGAAAGAGCACAAAAAAACAAAGAAAATGCGACTAGGCTCATCTCGATATTTCAATTTTTCGATCCGAGAGCGCAGATTGTGTGTCTCCTCCAAAATAACATTTTTCACCCAACTAAAAAATCGATTATCTTTCGCAAAAAAATTGAAAAAAATTATTCTACGGTTCTAAATGCATGGAAATTGATGTATTTTCAAGCCTTGTTCGTTAGAAAGTCAAAGCGCAGCGGAAACAGTCGCTATTACAGAGAAAACCATCGATATCGTGATTTTTGTAAACGTAAAGCAGGTAGTTTTCGGTTAATTCGGTTTTTTGCGATTTTCTCAGCTCCTGTTGGAGATATCGCAAATCCACGGCCAGATTCGTGATCAGCGCGACGAAATACATCAGATAGCGTCCATCCCATGTAGGAAATATCCCAAAAATCGTTTTTCGCGTTTTTCTCGGCTCCTGTGGGAGATAGAGCGAAAAGGGGCTCAATACAGGATCCTCGATTTTCCCTGATTTTGGTAGTCGTAAAAAAGGTCATAACTTTTGAATCGTTTAACCGATCCTTAAAAGTCTTTTTGCATTCGAAAGAGCACAGAAAAACAAAGAAAATGTGACTAGGCTCATCTCGATATTTCAATTTTTCGATCCGAGAGCGCAGATTGTGTGTCTCCTCCAAAATAACATTTTTCACCCAACTAAAAAATCGATTATCTTTCGCAAAAAAATTGAAAAAAATTATTCTACGGTTCTAAATGCATGGAAATTGATGTATTTTCAAGCCTTGTTCGTTAGAAAGTCAAAGCGCAGCGGAAACAGTCGCTATTACAGAGAAAACCATCGATATCGTGATTTTTGTAAACGTAAAGCAGGTAGTTTTCGGTTAATTCGGTTTTTTGCGATTTTCTCAGCTCCTGTTGGAGATATCGCAAATCCACGGCCAGATTCGTGATCAGCGCGACGAAATACATCAGATAGCGTCCATCCCATGTAGGAAATATCCCAAAAATCGTTTTTCGCGTTTTTCTCGGCTCCTGTGGGAGATAGAGCGAAAAGGGGCTCAATACAGGATCCTCGATTTTCCCTGATTTTGGTAGTCGTAAAAAAGGTCATAACTTTTGAATCGTTTAACCGATCCTTAAAAGTCTTTTTGCATTCGAAAGAGCACAGAAAAACAAAGAAAATGCGACTAGGCTCATCTCGATATTTCAATTTTTCGATCCGAGAGCGCAGATTGTGTGTCTCCTCCAAAATAACATTTTTCACCCAACTAAAAAATCGATTATCTTTCGCAAAAAAATTGAAAAAAATTATTCTACGGTTCTAAATGCATGGAAATTGATGTATTTTCAAGCCTTGTTCGTTAGAAAGTCAAAGCGCAGCGGAAACAGTCGCTATTACAGAGAAAACGATCGATATCGTGATTTTTGTAGACGTAAAGCAGGTAGTTTTCGGTTAATTCGGTTTTTTGCGATTTTCTCAGCTCCTGTTGGAGATATCGCAAATCCACGGCCAGATTCGTGATCAGCGCGACGAAATACATCAGATAGCGTCCATCCCATGTGGGAAATATCCGAAAAATCGTTTTTCGCGTTTTTCTCGGCCCCTGTGGGAGATAGAGCGAAAAGGGGCTTAATACAGGATCCTCGATTTTCCCTGATTTTGGTAGTCGTAAAAAAGGTCATAACTTTTGAATCCTTTAACCGATCCTTAAAAGTCTTTTTGCATTCGAAAGAGCACAGAAAAACAAAGAAAATGCGACTAGACTCATCTCGATATTTCAATTTTTCGATCCGAGAGCGCAGATTGTGTGTCACCTCCAAAATAACATTTTTCACCCAACTAAAAAATCGATCATCTTTCGCAAAAAAATTGAAAAAAATTATTCTACGGTTCTAAATGCATGGAAATTGATGTATTATCAAGCCTTGTTCGTTAGAAAGTCGAAGCGCAGCGGAAACAGTCGCTATTACAGAGAAAACGATCGATATCGTGATTTTTGTAGACGTGAAGCAGGTAGTTTTCGGTTAATTCGGTTTTTTGCGATTTTCTCAGCTCCTGTTGGAGATATCGCAAATCCACGGCCAGATTCGTGATCAGCGCGACGAAATACATCAGATAGCGTCCATTACATGTGGGAAATATCCCAAAAATCGTTTTCCGCGTTTTTCTCGGCTCCTGTGGGAGATAGAGCGAAAAAAGGCTTAATACAGGATCTTCGATTTTCCCTGATTTTGGTAGTCGTAAAAAAGGTCATGACTTTTGAATCGTTTAACCGATCCTTAAAAGTCTTTTTGCATTCGAAAGAGCACAGAAAAACAAAGAAAATGCGACTAGGCTCATCTCGATATTTCAATTTTTCGATCCGAGAGCGCAGATTGTGTGTCTCCTCCAAAATAACATTTTTCACCCAACTAAAAAATCGATTATCTTTCGCAAAAAAATTGAAAAAAATTATTCTACGGTTCTAAATGCATGGAAATTGATGTATTTTCAAGCCTTGTTCGTTAGAAAGTCAAAGCGCAGCGGAAACAGTCGCTATTACAGAGAAAACGATCGATATCGTGATTTTTGTAGACGTAAAGCAGGTAGTTTTCGGTTAATTCGGTTTTTTGCGATTTTCTCAGCTCCTGTTGGAGATATCGCAAATCCACGGCCAGATTCGTGATCAGCGCGACGAAATACAGCAGATAGCGTCCATTACATGTGGGAAATATCCCAAAAATCGTTTTCCGCGTTTTTCTCGGCTCCTGTGGGAGATAGAGCGAAAAGGGGCTTAATACAGGATCTTCGATTTTCCCTGATTTTGGTAGTCGTAAAAAAGGTCATAACTTTTGAATCGTTTAACCGATCCTTAAAAGTCTTTTTGCATTCGAAAGAGCACAGAAAAACAAAGAAAATGCGACTAGGCTCATCTCGATATTTCAATTTTTCGATCCGAGAGCGCAGATTGTGTGTCTCCTCCAAAATAACATTTTTCACCCAACTAAAAAATCGATTATCTTTCGCAAAAAAATTGAAAAAAATTATTCTACGGTTCTAAATGCATGGAAATTGATGTATTATCAAGCCTTGTTCGTTAGAAAGTCGAAGCGCAGCGGAAACAGTCGCTATTACAGAGAAAACGATCGATATCGTGATTTTTGTAGACGTGAAGCAGGTAGTTTTCGGTTAATTCGGTTTTTTGCGATTTTCTCAGCTCCTGTTGGAGATATCGCAAATCCACGGCCAGATTCGTGATCAGCGCGACGAAATACATCAGATAGCGTCCATTACATGTGGGAAATATTCCAAAAATCGTTTTCCGCGTTTTTCTCGGCTCCTGTGGGAGATAGAGCGAAAAGGGGCTAATACAGGATCTTCGATTTTCCCTGATTTTGGTAGTCGTAAAAAAGGTCATAACTTTTGAATCGTTTAACCGATCCTTAAAAGTCTTTTTGCATTCGAAAGAGCACAAAAAAACAAAGAAAATGCGACTAGGCTCATCTCGATATTTCAATTTTTCGATCCGAGAGCGCAGATTGTGTGTCTCCTCCAAAATAACATTTTTCACCCAACTAAAAAATCGATTATCTTTCGCAAAAAAATTGAAAAAAATTATTCTACGGTTCTAAATGCATGGAAATTGATGTATTTTCAAGCCTTGTTCGTTAGAAAGTCAAAGCGCAGCGGAAACAGTCGCTATTACAGAGAAAACGATCGATATCGTGATTTTTGTAGACGTAAAGCAGGTAGTTTTCGGTTAATTCGGTTTTTTGCGATTTTCTCAGCTCCTGTTGGAGATATCGCAAATCCACGGCCAGATTCGTGATCAGCGCGACGAAATACATCAGATAGCGTCCATTACATGTGGGAAATATCCTTAAAATCGTTTTCCGCGTTTTTCTCGGCTCCTGTGGGAGATAGAGCGAAAAGGGGCTTAATACAGGATCCTCGATTTTCCCTGATTTTGGTAGTCGTAAAAAAGGTCATAACTTTTGAATCGTTTAACCGATCCTTAAAAGTCTTTTTGCATTCGAAAGAGCACAGAAAAACAAAGAAAATGCGACTAGGCTCATCTCGATATTTCAATTTTTCGATCCGAGAGCGCAGATTGTGTGTCTCCTCCAAAATAACATTTTTCACCCAACTAAAAAATCGATTATCTTTCGCAAAAAAATTGAAAAAAATTATTCTACGGTTCTAAATGCATGGAAATTGATGTATTTTCAAGCCTTGTTCGTTAGAAAGTCAAAGCGCAGCGGAAACAGTCGCTATTACAGAGAAAACGATCGATATCGTGATTTTTGTAGACGTAAAGCAGGTAGTTTTCGGTTAATTCGGTTTTTTGCGATTTTCTCAGCTCCTGTTGGAGATATCGCAAATCCACGGCCAGATTCGTGATCAGCGCGACGAAATACATCAGATAGCGTCCATCCCATGTGGGAAATATCCGAAAAATCGTTTTTCGCGTTTTTCTCGGCCCCTGTGGGAGATAGAGCGAAAAGGGGCTTAATACAGGATCCTCGATTTTCCCTGATTTTGGTAGTCGTAAAAAAGGTCATAACTTTTGAATCCTTTAACCGATCCTTAAAAGTCTTTTTGCATTCGAAAGAGCACAGAAAAACAAAGAAAATGCGACTAGACTCATCTCGATATTTCAATTTTTCGATCCGAGAGCGCAGATTGTGTGTCACCTCCAAAATAACATTTTTCACCCAACTAAAAAATCGATCATCTTTCGCAAAAAAATTGAAAAAAATTATTCTACGGTTCTAAATGCATGGAAATTGATGTATTATCAAGCCTTGTTCGTTAGAAAGTCGAAGCGCAGCGGAAACAGTCGCTATTACAGAGAAAACGATCGATATCGTGATTTTTGTAGACGTGAAGCAGGTAGTTTTCGGTTAATTCGGTTTTTTGCGATTTTCTCAGCTCCTGTTGGAGATATCGCAAATCCACGGCCAGATTCGTGATCAGCGCGACGAAATACATCAGATAGCGTCCATTACATGTGGGAAATATCCCAAAAATCGTTTTCCGCGTTTTTCTCGGCTCCTGTGGGAGATAGAGCGAAAAAAGGCTTAATACAGGATCTTCGATTTTCCCTGATTTTGGTAGTCGTAAAAAAGGTCATGACTTTTGAATCGTTTAACCGATCCTTAAAAGTCTTTTTGCATTCGAAAGAGCACAGAAAAACAAAGAAAATGCGACTAGGCTCATCTCGATATTTCAATTTTTCGATCCGAGAGCGCAGATTGTGTGTCTCCTCCAAAATAACATTTTTCACCCAACTAAAAAATCGATTATCTTTCGCAAAAAAATTGAAAAAAATTATTCTACGGTTCTAAATGCATGGAAATTGATGTATTTTCAAGCCTTGTTCGTTAGAAAGTCAAAGCGCAGCGGAAACAGTCGCTATTACAGAGAAAACGATCGATATCGTGATTTTTGTAGACGTAAAGCAGGTAGTTTTCGGTTAATTCGGTTTTTTGCGATTTTCTCAGCTCCTGTTGGAGATATCGCAAATCCACGGCCAGATTCGTGATCAGCGCGACGAAATACATCAGATAGCGTCCATTACATGTGGGAAATATCCTTAAAATCGTTTTCCGCGTTTTTCTCGGCTCCTGTGGGAGATAGAGCGAAAAGGGGCTTAATACAGGATCCTCGATTTTCCCTGATTTTGGTAGTCGTAAAAAAGGTCATAACTTTTGAATCGTTTAACCGATCCTTAAAAGTCTTTTTGCATTCGAAAGAGCACAGAAAAACAAAGAAAATGCGACTAGGCTCATCTCGATATTTCAATTTTTCGATCCGAGAGCGCAGATTGTGTGTCTCCTCCAAAATAACATTTTTCACCCAACTAAAAAATCGATTATCTTTCGCAAAAAAATTGAAAAAAATTATTCTACGGTTCTAAATGCATGGAAATTGATGTATTTTCAAGCCTTGTTCGTTAGAAAGTCAAAGCGCAGCGGAAACAGTCGCTATTACAGAGAAAACGATCGATATCGTGATTTTTGTAGACGTAAAGCAGGTAGTTTTCGGTTAATTCGGTTTTTTGCGATTTTCTCAGCTCCTGTTGGAGATATCGCAAATCCACGGCCAGATTCGTGATCAGCGCGACGAAATACATCAGATAGCGTCCATCCCATGTAGGAAATATCCCAAAAATCGTTTTTCGCGTTTTTCTCGGCTCCTGTGGGAGATAGAGCGAAAAGGGGCTCAATACAGGATCCTCGATTTTCCCTGATTTTGGTAGTCGTAAAAAAGGTCATAACTTTTGAATCGTTTAACCGATCCTTAAAATTCTTTTTGCATTCGAAAGAGCACAGAAAAACAAAGAAAATGCGACTAGGCTCATCTCGATATTTCAATTTTTCGATCCGAGAGCGCAGATTGTGTGTCTCCTCCAAAATAACATTTTTCACCCAACTAAAAAATCGATTATCTTTCGCAAAAAAATTGAAAAAAATTATTCTACGGTTCTAAATGCATGGAAATTGATGTATTTTCAAGCCTTGTTCGTTAGAAAGTCAAAGCGCAGCGGAAACAGTCGCTATTACAGAGAAAACGATCGATATCGTGATTTTTGTAGACGTAAAGCAGGTAGTTTTCGGTTAATTCGGTTTTTTGCGATTTTCTCAGCTCCTGTTGGAGATATCGCAAATCCACGGCCAGATTCGTGATCAGCGCGACGAAATACATCAGATAGCGTCCATTACATGTGGGAAATATCCCAAAAATCGTTTTCCGCGTTTTTCTCGGCTCCTGTGGGAGATAGAGCGAAAAAAGGCTTAATACAGGATCTTCGATTTTCCCTGATTTTGGTAGTCGTAAAAAAGGTCATGACTTTTGAATCGTTTAACCGATCCTTAAAAGTCTTTTTGCATTCGAAAGAGCACAGAAAAACAAAGAAAATGCGACTAGGCTCATCTCGATATTTCAATTTTTCGATCCGAGAGCGCAGATTGTGTGTCTCCTCCAAAATAACATTTTTCACCCAACTAAAAAATCGATTATCTTTCGCAAAAAAATTGAAAAAAATTATTCTACGGTTCTAAATGCATGGAAATTGATGTATTTTCAAGCCTTGTTCGTTAGAAAGTCAAAGCGCAGCGGAAACAGTCGCTATTACAGAGAAAACGATCGATATCGTGATTTTTGTAGACGTAAAGCAGGTAGTTTTCGGTTAATTCGGTTTTTTGCGATTTTCTCAGCTCCTGTTGGAGATATCGCAAATCCACGGCCAGATTCGTGATCAGCGCGACGAAATACATCAGATAGCGTCCATTACATGTGGGAAATATCCTTAAAATCGTTTTCCGCGTTTTTCTCGGCTCCTGTGGGAGATAGAGCGAAAAGGGGCTTAATACAGGATCCTCGATTTTCCCTGATTTTGGTAGTCGTAAAAAAGGTCATAACTTTTGAATCGTTTAACCGATCCTTAAAAGTCTTTTTGCATTCGAAAGAGCACAGAAAAACAAAGAAAATGCGACTAGGCTCATCTCGATATTTCAATTTTTCGATCCGAGAGCGCAGATTGTGTGTCTCCTCCAAAATAACATTTTTCACCCAACTAAAAAATCGATTATCTTTCGCAAAAAAATTGAAAAAAATTATTCTACGGTTCTAAATGCATGGAAATTGATGTATTTTCAAGCCTTGTTCGTTAGAAAGTCAAAGCGCAGCGGAAACAGTCGCTATTACAGAGAAAACGATCGATATCGTGATTTTTGTAGACGTAAAGCAGGTAGTTTTCGGTTAATTCGGTTTTTTGCGATTTTCTCAGCTCCTGTTGGAGATATCGCAAATCCACGGCCAGATTCGTGATCAGCGCGACGAAATACATCAGATAGCGTCCATCCCATGTAGGAAATATCCCAAAAATCGTTTTTCGCGTTTTTCTCGGCTCCTGTGGGAGATAGAGCGAAAAGGGGCTCAATACAGGATCCTCGATTTTCCCTGATTTTGGTAGTCGTAAAAAAGGTCATAACTTTTGAATCGTTTAACCGATCCTTAAAATTCTTTTTGCATTCGAAAGAGCACAGAAAAACAAAGAAAATGCGACTAGGCTCATCTCGATATTTCAATTTTTCGATCCGAGAGCGCAGATTGTGTGTCTCCTCCAAAATAACATTTTTCACCCAACTAAAAAATCGATTATCTTTCGCAAAAAAATTGAAAAAAATTATTCTACGGTTCTAAATGCATGGAAATTGATGTATTTTCAAGCCTTGTTCGTTAGAAAGTCAAAGCGCAGCGGAAACAGTCGCTATTACAGAGAAAACGATCGATATCGTGATTTTTGTAGACGTAAAGCAGGTAGTTTTCGGTTAATTCGGTTTTTTGCGATTTTCTCAGCTCCTGTTGGAGATATCGCAAATCCACGGCCAGATTCGTGATCAGCGCGACGAAATACATCAGATAGCGTCCATCCCATGTAGGAAATATCCCAAAAATCGTTTTTCGCGTTTTTCTCGGCTCCTGTGGGAGATAGAGCGAAAAGGGGCTCAATACAGGATCCTCGATTTTCCCTGATTTTGGTAGTCGTAAAAAAGGTCATAACTTTTGAATCGTTTAACCGATCCTTAAAATTCTTTTTGCATTCGAAAGAGCACAGAAAAACAAAGAAAATGCGACTAGGCTCATCTCGATATTTCAATTTTTCGATCCGAGAGCGCAGATTGTGTGTCACCTCGAAAATAACATTTTTCACCTAACTAAAAAATCGATTATCTTTCGCAAAAAAATTGAAAAAAATTATTCTACGGTTCTAAATGCATGGAAATTGATGTATTATCAAGCCTTGTTCGTTAGAAAGTCGAAGCGCAGCGGAAACAGTCGCTATTACAGAGAAAACGATCGATATCGTGATTTTTGTAGACGTGAAGCAGGTAGTTTTCGGTTAATTCGGTTTTTTGCGATTTTCTCAGCTCCTGTTGGAGATATCGCAAATCCACGGCCAGATTCGTGATCAGCGCGACGAAATACATCAGATAGCCTCCATCCCATGTAGAAAATATCCCAAAAATCGTTTTTCGCGTTTTTCTCGGCTCCTGTGGGAGATAGAGCGAAAAGGGGCTCAATACAGGATCCTCGATTTTCCCTGATTTTGGTAGTCGTAAAAAAGGTCATAACTTTTGAATCGTTTAACCGATCCTTAAAATTCTTTTTGCATTCGAAAGAGCACAGAAAAACAAAGAAAATGCGACTAGGCTCATCTCGATATTTCAATTTTTCGATCCGAGAGCGCAGATTGTGTGTCACCTCGAAAATAACATTTTTCACCTAACTAAAAAATCGATTATCTTTCGCAAAAAAATTGAAAAAAATTATTCTACGGTTCTAAATGCATGGAAATTGATGTATTATCAAGCCTTGTTCGTTAGAAAGTCGAAGCGCAGCGGAAACAGTCGCTATTACAGAGAAAACGATCGATATCGTGATTTTTGTAGACGTGAAGCAGGTAGTTTTCGGTTAATTCGGTTTTTTGCGATTTTCTCAGCTCCTGTTGGAGATATCGCAAATCCACGGCCAGATTCGTGATCAGCGCGACGAAATACATCAGATAGCGTCCATCCCATGTGGGAAATATCCGAAAAATCGTTTTTCGCGTTTTTCTCGGCTCCTGTGGGAGATAGAGCGAAAAGGGGCTAATACAGGATCTTCGATTTTCCCTGATTTTGGTAGTCGTAAAAAAGGTCATAACTTTTGAATCGTTTAACCGATCCTTAAAAGTCTTTTTGCATTCGAAAGAGCACAAAAAAACAAAGAAAATGCGACTAGGCTCATCTCGATATTTCAATTTTTCGATCCGAGAGCGCAGATTGTGTGTCTCCTCCAAAATAACATTTTTCACCCAACTAAAAAATCGATTATCTTTCGCAAAAAAATTGAAAAAAATTATTCTACGGTTCTAAATGCATGGAAATTGATGTATTTTCAAGCCTTGTTCGTTAGAAAGTCAAAGCGCAGCGGAAACAGTCGCTATTACAGAGAAAACCATCGATATCGTGATTTTTGTAAACGTAAAGCAGGTAGTTTTCGGTTAATTCGGTTTTTTGCGATTTTCTCAGCTCCTGTTGGAGATATCGCAAATCCACGGCCAGATTCGTGATCAGCGCGACGAAATACATCAGATAGCGTCCATCCCATGTAGGAAATATCCCAAAAATCGTTTTTCGCGTTTTTCTCGGCTCCTGTGGGAGATAGAGCGAAAAGGGGCTCAATACAGGATCCTCGATTTTCCCTGATTTTGGTAGTCGTAAAAAAGGTCATAACTTTTGAATCGTTTAACCGATCCTTAAAAGTCTTTTTGCATTCGAAAGAGCACAGAAAAACAAAGAAAATGTGACTAGGCTCATCTCGATATTTCAATTTTTCGATCCGAGAGCGCAGATTGTGTGTCTCCTCCAAAATAACATTTTTCACCCAACTAAAAAATCGATTATCTTTCGCAAAAAAATTGAAAAAAATTATTCTACGGTTCTAAATGCATGGAAATTGATGTATTTTCAAGCCTTGTTCGTTAGAAAGTCAAAGCGCAGCGGAAACAGTCGCTATTACAGAGAAAACCATCGATATCGTGATTTTTGTAAACGTAAAGCAGGTAGTTTTCGGTTAATTCGGTTTTTTGCGATTTTCTCAGCTCCTGTTGGAGATATCGCAAATCCACGGCCAGATTCGTGATCAGCGCGACGAAATACATCAGATAGCGTCCATCCCATGTAGGAAATATCCCAAAAATCGTTTTTCGCGTTTTTCTCGGCTCCTGTGGGAGATAGAGCGAAAAGGGGCTCAATACAGGATCCTCGATTTTCCCTGATTTTGGTAGTCGTAAAAAAGGTCATAACTTTTGAATCGTTTAACCGATCCTTAAAAGTCTTTTTGCATTCGAAAGAGCACAGAAAAACAAAGAAAATGTGACTAGGCTCATCTCGATATTTCAATTTTTCGATCCGAGAGCGCAGATTGTGTGTCTCCTCCAAAATAACATTTTTCACCCAACTAAAAAATCGATTATCTTTCGCAAAAAAATTGAAAAAAATTATTCTACGGTTCTAAATGCATGGAAATTGATGTATTTTCAAGCCTTGTTCGTTAGAAAGTCAAAGCGCAGCGGAAACAGTCGCTATTACAGAGAAAACGATCGATATCGTGATTTTTGTAGACGTAAAGCAGGTAGTTTTCGGTTAATTCGGTTTTTTGCGATTTTCTCAGCTCCTGTTGGAGATATCGCAAATCCACGGCCAGATTCGTGATCAGCGCGACGAAATACATCAGATAGCGTCCATCCCATGTAGGAAATATCCCAAAAATCGTTTTTCGCGTTTTTCTCGGCTCCTGTGGGAGATAGAGCGAAAAGGGGCATAATACAGGATCCTCGATTTTCCCTGATTTTGGTAGTCGTAAAAAAGGTCATAACTTTTGAATCGTTTAACCGATCCTTAAAAGTCTTTTTGCATTCGAAAGAGCACAAAAAAACAAAGAAAATGCGACTAGGCTCATCTCGATATTTCAATTTTTCGATCCGAGAGCGCAGATTGTGTGTCTCCTCCAAAATAACATTTTTCACCCAACTAAAAAATCGATTATCTTTCGCAAAAAAATTGAAAAAAATTATTCTACGGTTCTAAATGCATGGAAATTGATGTATTATCAAGCCTTGTTCGTTAGAAAGTCGAAGCGCAGCGGAAACAGTCGCTATTACAGAGAAAACGATCGATATCGTGATTTTTGTAGACGTGAAGCAGGTAGTTTTCGGTTAATTCGGTTTTTTGCGATTTTCTCAGCTCCTGTTGGAGATATCGCAAATCCACGGCCAGATTCGTGATCAGCGCGACGAAATACATCAGATAGCGTCCATCCCATGTGGGAAATATCCGAAAAATCGTTTTTCGCGTTTTTCTCGGCTCCTGTGGGAGATAGAGCGAAAAGGGGCTAATACAGGATCTTCGATTTTCCCTGATTTTGGTAGTCGTAAAAAAGGTCATAACTTTTGAATCGTTTAACCGATCCTTAAAAGTCTTTTTGCATTCGAAAGAGCACAAAAAAACAAAGAAAATGCGACTAGGCTCATCTCGATATTTCAATTTTTCGATCCGAGAGCGCAGATTGTGTGTCTCCTCCAAAATAACATTTTTCACCCAACTAAAAAATCGATTATCTTTCGCAAAAAAATTGAAAAAAATTATTCTACGGTTCTAAATGCATGGAAATTGATGTATTTTCAAGCCTTGTTCGTTAGAAAGTCAAAGCGCAGCGGAAACAGTCGCTATTACAGAGAAAACGATCGATATCGTGATTTTTGTAGACGTAAAGCAGGTAGTTTTCGGTTAATTCGGTTTTTTGCGATTTTCTCAGCTCCTGTTGGAGATATCGCAAATCCACGGCCAGATTCGTGATCAGCGCGACGAAATACATCAGATAGCCTCCATCCCATGTAGAAAATATCCCAAAAATCGTTTTTCGCGTTTTTCTCGGCTCCTGTGGGAGATAGAGCGAAAAGGGGCTCAATACAGGATCCTCGATTTTCCCTGATTTTGGTAGTCGTAAAAAAGGTCATAACTTTTGAATCGTTTAACCGATCCTTAAAATTCTTTTTGCATTCGAAAGAGCACAGAAAAACAAAGAAAATGCGACTAGGCTCATCTCGATATTTCAATTTTTCGATCCGAGAGCGCAGATTGTGTGTCACCTCGAAAATAACATTTTTCACCTAACTAAAAAATCGATTATCTTTCGCAAAAAAATTGAAAAAAATTATTCTACGGTTCTAAATGCATGGAAATTGATGTATTATCAAGCCTTGTTCGTTAGAAAGTCGAAGCGCAGCGGAAACAGTCGCTATTACAGAGAAAACGATCGATATCGTGATTTTTGTAGACGTGAAGCAGGTAGTTTTCGGTTAATTCGGTTTTTTGCGATTTTCTCAGCTCCTGTTGGAGATATCGCAAATCCACGGCCAGATTCGTGATCAGCGCGACGAAATACATCAGATAGCGTCCATTACATGTGGGAAATATTCCAAAAATCGTTTTCCGCGTTTTTCTCGGCTCCTGTGGGAGATAGAGCGAAAAGGGGCTAATACAGGATCTTCGATTTTCCCTGATTTTGGTAGTCGTAAAATAGGTCATAACTTTTGAATCGTTTAACCGATCCTTAAAAGTCTTTTTGCATTCGAAAGAGCACAAAAAAACAAAGAAAATGCGACTAGGCTCATCTCGATATTTCAATTTTTCGATCCGAGAGCGCAGATTGTGTGTCTCCTCCAAAATAACATTTTTCACCCAACTAAAAAATCGATTATCTTTCGCAAAAAAATTGAAAAAAATTATTCTACGGTTCTAAATGCATGGAAATTGATGTATTATCAAGCCTTGTTCGTTAGAAAGTCGAAGCGCAGCGGAAACAGTCGCTATTACAGAGAAAACGATCGATATCGTGATTTTTGTAGACGTGAAGCAGGTAGTTTTCGGTTAATTCGGTTTTTTGCGATTTTCTCAGCTCCTGTTGGAGATATCGCAAATCCACGGCCAGATTCGTGATCAGCGCGACGAAATACATCAGATAGCGTCCATTACATGTGGGAAATATTCCAAAAATCGTTTTCCGCGTTTTTCTCGGCTCCTGTGGGAGATAGAGCGAAAAGGGGCTAATACAGGATCTTCGATTTTCCCTGATTTTGGTAGTCGTAAAATAGGTCATAACTTTTGAATCGTTTAACCGATCCTTAAAAGTCTTTTTGCATTCGAAAGAGCACAAAAAAACAAAGAAAATGCGACTAGGCTCATCTCGATATTTCAATTTTTCGATCCGAGAGCGCAGATTGTGTGTCTCCTCCAAAATAACATTTTTCACCCAACTAAAAAATCGATTATCTTTCGCAAAAAAATTGAAAAAAATTATTCTACGGTTCTAAATGCATGGAAATTGATGTATTTTCAAGCCTTGTTCGTTAGAAAGTCAAAGCGCAGCGGAAACAGTCGCTATTACAGAGAAAACGATCGATATCGTGATTTTTGTAGACGTAAAGCAGGTAGTTTTCGGTTAATTCGGTTTTTTGCGATTTTCTCAGCTCCTGTTGGAGATATCGCAAATCCACGGCCAGATTCGTGATCAGCGCGACGAAATACATCAGATAGCGTCCATCCCATGTAGGAAATATCCCAAAAATCGTTTTTCGCGTTTTTCTCGGCTCCTGTGGGAGATAGAGCGAAAAGGGGCTCAATACAGGATCCTCGATTTTCCCTGATTTTGGTAGTCGTAAAAAAGGTCATAACTTTTGAATCGTTTAACCGATCCTTAAAATTCTTTTTGCATTCGAAAGAGCACAGAAAAACAAAGAAAATGCGACTAGGCTCATCTCGATATTTCAATTTTTCGATCCGAGAGCGCAGATTGTGTGTCTCCTCCAAAATAACATTTTTCACCCAACTAAAAAATCGATTATCTTTCGCAAAAAAATTGAAAAAAATTATTCTACGGTTCTAAATGCATGGAAATTGATGTATTTTCAAGCCTTGTTCGTTAGAAAGTCAAAGCGCAGCGGAAACAGTCGCTATTACAGAGAAAACGATCGATATCGTGATTTTTGTAGACGTAAAGCAGGTAGTTTTCGGTTAATTCGGTTTTTTGCGATTTTCTCAGCTCCTGTTGGAGATATCGCAAATCCACGGCCAGATTCGTGATCAGCGCGACGAAATACATCAGATAGCGTCCATTACATGTGGGAAATATCCTTAAAATCGTTTTCCGCGTTTTTCTCGGCTCCTGTGGGAGATAGAGCGAAAAGGGGCTTAATACAGGATCCTCGATTTTCCCTGATTTTGGTAGTCGTAAAAAAGGTCATAACTTTTGAATCGTTTAACCGATCCTTAAAAGTCTTTTTGCATTCGAAAGAGCACAGAAAAACAAAGAAAATGCGACTAGGCTCATCTCGATATTTCAATTTTTCGATCCGAGAGCGCAGATTGTGTGTCTCCTCCAAAATAACATTTTTCACCCAACTAAAAAATCGATTATCTTTCGCAAAAAAATTGAAAAAAATTATTCTACGGTTCTAAATGCATGGAAATTGATGTATTTTCAAGCCTTGTTCGTTAGAAAGTCAAAGCGCAGCGGAAACAGTCGCTATTACAGAGAAAACGATCGATATCGTGATTTTTGTAGACGTAAAGCAGGTAGTTTTCGGTTAATTCGGTTTTTTGCGATTTTCTCAGCTCCTGTTGGAGATATCGCAAATCCACGGCCAGATTCGTGATCAGCGCGACGAAATACATCAGATAGCGTCCATCCCATGTAGGAAATATCCCAAAAATCGTTTTTCGCGTTTTTCTCGGCTCCTGTGGGAGATAGAGCGAAAAGGGGCTCAATACAGGATCCTCGATTTTCCCTGATTTTGGTAGTCGTAAAAAAGGTCATAACTTTTGAATCGTTTAACCGATCCTTAAAATTCTTTTTGCATTCGAAAGAGCACAGAAAAACAAAGAAAATGCGACTAGGCTCATCTCGATATTTCAATTTTTCGATCCGAGAGCGCAGATTGTGTGTCTCCTCCAAAATAACATTTTTCACCCAACTAAAAAATCGATTATCTTTCGCAAAAAAATTGAAAAAAATTATTCTACGGTTCTAAATGCATGGAAATTGATGTATTTTCAAGCCTTGTTCGTTAGAAAGTCAAAGCGCAGCGGAAACAGTCGCTATTACAGAGAAAACGATCGATATCGTGATTTTTGTAGACGTAAAGCAGGTAGTTTTCGGTTAATTCGGTTTTTTGCGATTTTCTCAGCTCCTGTTGGAGATATCGCAAATCCACGGCCAGATTCGTGATCAGCGCGACGAAATACATCAGATAGCGTCCATCCCATGTAGGAAATATCCCAAAAATCGTTTTTCGCGTTTTTCTCGGCTCCTGTGGGAGATAGAGCGAAAAGGGGCTCAATACAGGATCCTCGATTTTCCCTGATTTTGGTAGTCGTAAAAAAGGTCATAACTTTTGAATCGTTTAACCGATCCTTAAAATTCTTTTTGCATTCGAAAGAGCACAGAAAAACAAAGAAAATGCGACTAGGCTCATCTCGATATTTCAATTTTTCGATCCGAGAGCGCAGATTGTGTGTCACCTCGAAAATAACATTTTTCACCTAACTAAAAAATCGATTATCTTTCGCAAAAAAATTGAAAAAAATTATTCTACGGTTCTAAATGCATGGAAATTGATGTATTATCAAGCCTTGTTCGTTAGAAAGTCGAAGCGCAGCGGAAACAGTCGCTATTACAGAGAAAACGATCGATATCGTGATTTTTGTAGACGTGAAGCAGGTAGTTTTCGGTTAATTCGGTTTTTTGCGATTTTCTCAGCTCCTGTTGGAGATATCGCAAATCCACGGCCAGATTCGTGATCAGCGCGACGAAATACATCAGATAGCCTCCATCCCATGTAGAAAATATCCCAAAAATCGTTTTTCGCGTTTTTCTCGGCTCCTGTGGGAGATAGAGCGAAAAGGGGCTCAATACAGGATCCTCGATTTTCCCTGATTTTGGTAGTCGTAAAAAAGGTCATAACTTTTGAATCGTTTAACCGATCCTTAAAATTCTTTTTGCATTCGAAAGAGCACAGAAAAACAAAGAAAATGCGACTAGGCTCATCTCGATATTTCAATTTTTCGATCCGAGAGCGCAGATTGTGTGTCACCTCGAAAATAACATTTTTCACCTAACTAAAAAATCGATTATCTTTCGCAAAAAAATTGAAAAAAATTATTCTACGGTTCTAAATGCATGGAAATTGATGTATTATCAAGCCTTGTTCGTTAGAAAGTCGAAGCGCAGCGGAAACAGTCGCTATTACAGAGAAAACGATCGATATCGTGATTTTTGTAGACGTGAAGCAGGTAGTTTTCGGTTAATTCGGTTTTTTGCGATTTTCTCAGCTCCTGTTGGAGATATCGCAAATCCACGGCCAGATTCGTGATCAGCGCGACGAAATACATCAGATAGCGTCCATCCCATGTGGGAAATATCCGAAAAATCGTTTTTCGCGTTTTTCTCGGCTCCTGTGGGAGATAGAGCGAAAAGGGGCTAATACAGGATCTTCGATTTTCCCTGATTTTGGTAGTCGTAAAAAAGGTCATAACTTTTGAATCGTTTAACCGATCCTTAAAAGTCTTTTTGCATTCGAAAGAGCACAAAAAAACAAAGAAAATGCGACTAGGCTCATCTCGATATTTCAATTTTTCGATCCGAGAGCGCAGATTGTGTGTCTCCTCCAAAATAACATTTTTCACCCAACTAAAAAATCGATTATCTTTCGCAAAAAAATTGAAAAAAATTATTCTACGGTTCTAAATGCATGGAAATTGATGTATTTTCAAGCCTTGTTCGTTAGAAAGTCAAAGCGCAGCGGAAACAGTCGCTATTACAGAGAAAACCATCGATATCGTGATTTTTGTAAACGTAAAGCAGGTAGTTTTCGGTTAATTCGGTTTTTTGCGATTTTCTCAGCTCCTGTTGGAGATATCGCAAATCCACGGCCAGATTCGTGATCAGCGCGACGAAATACATCAGATAGCGTCCATCCCATGTAGGAAATATCCCAAAAATCGTTTTTCGCGTTTTTCTCGGCTCCTGTGGGAGATAGAGCGAAAAGGGGCTCAATACAGGATCCTCGATTTTCCCTGATTTTGGTAGTCGTAAAAAAGGTCATAACTTTTGAATCGTTTAACCGATCCTTAAAAGTCTTTTTGCATTCGAAAGAGCACAGAAAAACAAAGAAAATGTGACTAGGCTCATCTCGATATTTCAATTTTTCGATCCGAGAGCGCAGATTGTGTGTCTCCTCCAAAATAACATTTTTCACCCAACTAAAAAATCGATTATCTTTCGCAAAAAAATTGAAAAAAATTATTCTACGGTTCTAAATGCATGGAAATTGATGTATTTTCAAGCCTTGTTCGTTAGAAAGTCAAAGCGCAGCGGAAACAGTCGCTATTACAGAGAAAACGATCGATATCGTGATTTTTGTAGACGTAAAGCAGGTAGTTTTCGGTTAATTCGGTTTTTTGCGATTTTCTCAGCTCCTGTTGGAGATATCGCAAATCCACGGCCAGATTCGTGATCAGCGCGACGAAATACATCAGATAGCGTCCATCCCATGTAGGAAATATCCCAAAAATCGTTTTTCGCGTTTTTCTCGGCTCCTGTGGGAGATAGAGCGAAAAGGGGCATAATACAGGATCCTCGATTTTCCCTGATTTTGGTAGTCGTAAAAAAGGTCATAACTTTTGAATCGTTTAACCGATCCTTAAAAGTCTTTTTGCATTCGAAAGAGCACAAAAAAACAAAGAAAATGCGACTAGGCTCATCTCGATATTTCAATTTTTCGATCCGAGAGCGCAGATTGTGTGTCTCCTCCAAAATAACATTTTTCACCCAACTAAAAAATCGATTATCTTTCGCAAAAAAATTGAAAAAAATTATTCTACGGTTCTAAATGCATGGAAATTGATGTATTATCAAGCCTTGTTCGTTAGAAAGTCGAAGCGCAGCGGAAACAGTCGCTATTACAGAGAAAACGATCGATATCGTGATTTTTGTAGACGTGAAGCAGGTAGTTTTCGGTTAATTCGGTTTTTTGCGATTTTCTCAGCTCCTGTTGGAGATATCGCAAATCCACGGCCAGATTCGTGATCAGCGCGACGAAATACATCAGATAGCGTCCATCCCATGTGGGAAATATCCGAAAAATCGTTTTTCGCGTTTTTCTCGGCTCCTGTGGGAGATAGAGCGAAAAGGGGCTAATACAGGATCTTCGATTTTCCCTGATTTTGGTAGTCGTAAAAAAGGTCATAACTTTTGAATCGTTTAACCGATCCTTAAAAGTCTTTTTGCATTCGAAAGAGCACAAAAAAACAAAGAAAATGCGACTAGGCTCATCTCGATATTTCAATTTTTCGATCCGAGAGCGCAGATTGTGTGTCTCCTCCAAAATAACATTTTTCACCCAACTAAAAAATCGATTATCTTTCGCAAAAAAATTGAAAAAAATTATTCTACGGTTCTAAATGCATGGAAATTGATGTATTTTCAAGCCTTGTTCGTTAGAAAGTCAAAGCGCAGCGGAAACAGTCGCTATTACAGAGAAAACGATCGATATCGTGATTTTTGTAGACGTAAAGCAGGTAGTTTTCGGTTAATTCGGTTTTTTGCGATTTTCTCAGCTCCTGTTGGAGATATCGCAAATCCACGGCCAGATTCGTGATCAGCGCGACGAAATACATCAGATAGCCTCCATCCCATGTAGAAAATATCCCAAAAATCGTTTTTCGCGTTTTTCTCGGCTCCTGTGGGAGATAGAGCGAAAAGGGGCTCAATACAGGATCCTCGATTTTCCCTGATTTTGGTAGTCGTAAAAAAGGTCATAACTTTTGAATCGTTTAACCGATCCTTAAAATTCTTTTTGCATTCGAAAGAGCACAGAAAAACAAAGAAAATGCGACTAGGCTCATCTCGATATTTCAATTTTTCGATCCGAGAGCGCAGATTGTGTGTCACCTCGAAAATAACATTTTTCACCTAACTAAAAAATCGATTATCTTTCGCAAAAAAATTGAAAAAAATTATTCTACGGTTCTAAATGCATGGAAATTGATGTATTATCAAGCCTTGTTCGTTAGAAAGTCGAAGCGCAGCGGAAACAGTCGCTATTACAGAGAAAACGATCGATATCGTGATTTTTGTAGACGTGAAGCAGGTAGTTTTCGGTTAATTCGGTTTTTTGCGATTTTCTCAGCTCCTGTTGGAGATATCGCAAATCCACGGCCAGATTCGTGATCAGCGCGACGAAATACATCAGATAGCGTCCATTACATGTGGGAAATATTCCAAAAATCGTTTTCCGCGTTTTTCTCGGCTCCTGTGGGAGATAGAGCGAAAAGGGGCTAATACAGGATCTTCGATTTTCCCTGATTTTGGTAGTCGTAAAATAGGTCATAACTTTTGAATCGTTTAACCGATCCTTAAAAGTCTTTTTGCATTCGAAAGAGCACAAAAAAACAAAGAAAATGCGACTAGGCTCATCTCGATATTTCAATTTTTCGATCCGAGAGCGCAGATTGTGTGTCTCCTCCAAAATAACATTTTTCACCCAACTAAAAAATCGATTATCTTTCGCAAAAAAATTGAAAAAAATTATTCTACGGTTCTAAATGCATGGAAATTGATGTATTATCAAGCCTTGTTCGTTAGAAAGTCGAAGCGCAGCGGAAACAGTCGCTATTACAGAGAAAACGATCGATATCGTGATTTTTGTAGACGTGAAGCAGGTAGTTTTCGGTTAATTCGGTTTTTTGCGATTTTCTCAGCTCCTGTTGGAGATATCGCAAATCCACGGCCAGATTCGTGATCAGCGCGACGAAATACATCAGATAGCGTCCATTACATGTGGGAAATATTCCAAAAATCGTTTTCCGCGTTTTTCTCGGCTCCTGTGGGAGATAGAGCGAAAAGGGGCTAATACAGGATCTTCGATTTTCCCTGATTTTGGTAGTCGTAAAATAGGTCATAACTTTTGAATCGTTTAACCGATCCTTAAAAGTCTTTTTGCATTCGAAAGAGCACAAAAAAACAAAGAAAATGCGACTAGGCTCATCTCGATATTTCAATTTTTCGATCCGAGAGCGCAGATTGTGTGTCTCCTCCAAAATAACATTTTTCACCCAACTAAAAAATCGATTATCTTTCGCAAAAAAATTGAAA
This sequence comes from Cylloceria caligata, assembly GCA_963942595.1. Lineage (NCBI taxonomy): Eukaryota > Metazoa > Arthropoda > Insecta > Hymenoptera > Ichneumonidae > Cylloceria > Cylloceria caligata. The sequence goes on along the minus strand of OZ012708.1, from coordinate 5,440,444 downwards.
AAAATTATTCTACGGTTCTAAATGCATGGAAATTGATGTATTTTCAAGCCTTGTTCGTTAGAAAGTCAAAGCGCAGCGGAAACAGTCGCTATTACAGAGAAAACGATCGATATCGTGATTTTTGTAGACGTAAAGCAGGTAGTTTTCGGTTAATTCGGTTTTTTGCGATTTTCTCAGCTCCTGTTGGAGATATCGCAAATCCACGGCCAGATTCGTGATCAGCGCGACGAAATACATCAGATAGCGTCCATCCCATGTAGGAAATATCCCAAAAATCGTTTTTCGCGTTTTTCTCGGCTCCTGTGGGAGATAGAGCGAAAAGGGGCTCAATACAGGATCCTCGATTTTCCCTGATTTTGGTAGTCGTAAAAAAGGTCATAACTTTTGAATCGTTTAACCGATCCTTAAAATTCTTTTTGCATTCGAAAGAGCACAGAAAAACAAAGAAAATGCGACTAGGCTCATCTCGATATTTCAATTTTTCGATCCGAGAGCGCAGATTGTGTGTCTCCTCCAAAATAACATTTTTCACCCAACTAAAAAATCGATTATCTTTCGCAAAAAAATTGAAAAAAATTATTCTACGGTTCTAAATGCATGGAAATTGATGTATTTTCAAGCCTTGTTCGTTAGAAAGTCAAAGCGCAGCGGAAACAGTCGCTATTACAGAGAAAACGATCGATATCGTGATTTTTGTAGACGTAAAGCAGGTAGTTTTCGGTTAATTCGGTTTTTTGCGATTTTCTCAGCTCCTGTTGGAGATATCGCAAATCCACGGCCAGATTCGTGATCAGCGCGACGAAATACATCAGATAGCGTCCATCCCATGTAGGAAATATCCCAAAAATCGTTTTTCGCGTTTTTCTCGGCTCCTGTGGGAGATAGAGCGAAAAGGGGCTCAATACAGGATCCTCGATTTTCCCTGATTTTGGTAGTCGTAAAAAAGGTCATAACTTTTGAATCGTTTAACCGATCCTTAAAATTCTTTTTGCATTCGAAAGAGCACAGAAAAACAAAGAAAATGCGACTAGGCTCATCTCGATATTTCAATTTTTCGATCCGAGAGCGCAGATTGTGTGTCACCTCGAAAATAACATTTTTCACCTAACTAAAAAATCGATTATCTTTCGCAAAAAAATTGAAAAAAATTATTCTACGGTTCTAAATGCATGGAAATTGATGTATTATCAAGCCTTGTTCGTTAGAAAGTCGAAGCGCAGCGGAAACAGTCGCTATTACAGAGAAAACGATCGATATCGTGATTTTTGTAGACGTGAAGCAGGTAGTTTTCGGTTAATTCGGTTTTTTGCGATTTTCTCAGCTCCTGTTGGAGATATCGCAAATCCACGGCCAGATTCGTGATCAGCGCGACGAAATACATCAGATAGCGTCCATCCCATGTGGGAAATATCCGAAAAATCGTTTTTCGCGTTTTTCTCGGCTCCTGTGGGAGATAGAGCGAAAAGGGGCTAATACAGGATCTTCGATTTTCCCTGATTTTGGTAGTCGTAAAAAAGGTCATAACTTTTGAATCGTTTAACCGATCCTTAAAAGTCTTTTTGCATTCGAAAGAGCACAAAAAAACAAAGAAAATGCGACTAGGCTCATCTCGATATTTCAATTTTTCGATCCGAGAGCGCAGATTGTGTGTCTCCTCCAAAATAACATTTTTCACCCAACTAAAAAATCGATTATCTTTCGCAAAAAAATTGAAAAAAATTATTCTACGGTTCTAAATGCATGGAAATTGATGTATTTTCAAGCCTTGTTCGTTAGAAAGTCAAAGCGCAGCGGAAACAGTCGCTATTACAGAGAAAACGATCGATATCGTGATTTTTGTAGACGTAAAGCAGGTAGTTTTCGGTTAATTCGGTTTTTTGCGATTTTCTCAGCTCCTGTTGGAGATATCGCAAATCCACGGCCAGATTCGTGATCAGCGCGACGAAATACATCAGATAGCCTCCATCCCATGTAGAAAATATCCCAAAAATCGTTTTTCGCGTTTTTCTCGGCTCCTGTGGGAGATAGAGCGAAAAGGGGCTCAATACAGGATCCTCGATTTTCCCTGATTTTGGTAGTCGTAAAAAAGGTCATAACTTTTGAATCGTTTAACCGATCCTTAAAATTCTTTTTGCATTCGAAAGAGCACAGAAAAACAAAGAAAATGCGACTAGGCTCATCTCGATATTTCAATTTTTCGATCCGAGAGCGCAGATTGTGTGTCACCTCGAAAATAACATTTTTCACCTAACTAAAAAATCGATTATCTTTCGCAAAAAAATTGAAAAAAATTATTCTACGGTTCTAAATGCATGGAAATTGATGTATTATCAAGCCTTGTTCGTTAGAAAGTCGAAGCGCAGCGGAAACAGTCGCTATTACAGAGAAAACGATCGATATCGTGATTTTTGTAGACGTGAAGCAGGTAGTTTTCGGTTAATTCGGTTTTTTGCAATTTTCTCAGCTCCTGTTGGAGATATCGCAAATCCACGGCCAGATTCGTGATCAGCGCGACGAAATACATCAGATAGCGTCCATTACATGTGGGAAATATTCCAAAAATCGTTTTCCGCGTTTTTCTCGGCTCCTGTGGGAGATAGAGCGAAAAGGGGCTAATACAGGATCTTCGATTTTCCCTGATTTTGGTAGTCGTAAAATAGGTCATAACTTTTGAATCGTTTAACCGATCCTTAAAAGTCTTTTTGCATTCGAAAGAGCACAAAAAAACAAAGAAAATGCGACTAGGCTCATCTCGATATTTCAATTTTTCGATCCGAGAGCGCAGATTGTGTGTCTCCTCCAAAATAACATTTTTCACCCAACTAAAAAATCGATTATCTTTCGCAAAAAAATTGAAAAAAATTATTCTACGGTTCTAAATGCATGGAAATTGATGTATTTTCAAGCCTTGTTCGTTAGAAAGTCAAAGCGCAGCGGAAACAGTCGCTATTACAGAGAAAACGATCGATATCGTGATTTTTGTAGACGTAAAGCAGGTAGTTTTCGGTTAATTCGGTTTTTTGCGATTTTCTCAGCTCCTGTTGGAGATATCGCAAATCCACGGCCAGATTCGTGATCAGCGCGACGAAATACATCAGATAGCCTCCATCCCATGTAGAAAATATCCCAAAAATCGTTTTTCGCGTTTTTCTCGGCTCCTGTGGGAGATAGAGCGAAAAGGGGCTCAATACAGGATCCTCGATTTTCCCTGATTTTGGTAGTCGTAAAAAAGGTCATAACTTTTGAATCGTTTAACCGATCCTTAAAATTCTTTTTGCATTCGAAAGAGCACAGAAAAACAAAGAAAATGCGACTAGGCTCATCTCGATATTTCAATTTTTCGATCCGAGAGCGCAGATTGTGTGTCACCTCGAAAATAACATTTTTCACCTAACTAAAAAATCGATTATCTTTCGCAAAAAAATTGAAAAAAATTATTCTACGGTTCTAAATGCATGGAAATTGATGTATTATCAAGCCTTGTTCGTTAGAAAGTCGAAGCGCAGCGGAAACAGTCGCTATTACAGAGAAAACGATCGATATCGTGATTTTTGTAGACGTGAAGCAGGTAGTTTTCGGTTAATTCGGTTTTTTGCGATTTTCTCAGCTCCTGTTGGAGATATCGCAAATCCACGGCCAGATTCGTGATCAGCGCGACGAAATACATCAGATAGCGTCCATTACATGTGGGAAATATTCCAAAAATCGTTTTCCGCGTTTTTCTCGGCTCCTGTGGGAGATAGAGCGAAAAGGGGCTAATACAGGATCTTCGATTTTCCCTGATTTTGGTAGTCGTAAAATAGGTCATAACTTTTGAATCGTTTAACCGATCCTTAAAAGTCTTTTTGCATTCGAAAGAGCACAAAAAAACAAAGAAAATGCGACTAGGCTCATCTCGATATTTCAATTTTTCGATCCGAGAGCGCAGATTGTGTGTCTCCTCCAAAATAACATTTTTCACCCAACTAAAAAATCGATTATCTTTCGCAAAAAAATTGAAAAAAATTATTCTACGGTTCTAAATGCATGGAAATTGATGTATTTTCAAGCCTTGTTCGTTAGAAAGTCAAAGCGCAGCGGAAACAGTCGCTATTACAGAGAAAACGATCGATATCGTGATTTTTGTAGACGTAAAGCAGGTAGTTTTCGGTTAATTCGGTTTTTTGCGATTTTCTCAGCTCCTGTTGGAGATATCGCAAATCCACGGCCAGATTCGTGATCAGCGCGACGAAATACAGCAGATAGCGTCCATTACATGTGGGAAATATCCCAAAAATCGTTTTCCGCGTTTTTCTCGGCTCCTGTGGGAGATAGAGCGAAAAGGGGCTTAATACAGGATCTTCGATTTTCCCTGATTTTGGTAGTCGTAAAAAAGGTCATAACTTTTGAATCGTTTAACCGATCCTTAAAAGTCTTTTTGCATTCGAAAGAGCACAGAAAAACAAAGAAAATGCGACTAGGCTCATCTCGATATTTCAATTTTTCGATCCGAGAGCGCAGATTGTGTGTCTCCTCCAAAATAACATTTTTCACCCAACTAAAAAATCGATTATCTTTCGCAAAAAAATTGAAAAAAATTATTCTACGGTTCTAAATGCATGGAAATTGATGTATTATCAAGCCTTGTTCGTTAGAAAGTCGAAGCGCAGCGGAAACAGTCGCTATTACAGAGAAAACGATCGATATCGTGATTTTTGTAGACGTGAAGCAGGTAGTTTTCGGTTAATTCGGTTTTTTGCGATTTTCTCAGCTCCTGTTGGAGATATCGCAAATCCACGGCCAGATTCGTGATCAGCGCGACGAAATACATCAGATAGCGTCCATTACATGTGTGAAATATCCCAAAAATCGTTTTCCGCGTTTTTCTCGGCTCCTGTGGGAGATAGAGCGAAAAGGGGCTAATACAGGATCTTCGATTTTCCCTGATTTTGGTAGTCGTAAAATAGGTCATAACTTTTGAATCGTTTAACCGATCCTTAAAAGTCTTTTTGCATTCGAAAGAGCACAAAAAAACAAAGAAAATGCGACTAGGCTCATCTCGATATTTCAATTTTTCGATCCGAGAGCGCAGATTGTGTGTCTCCCCAAAATAACATTTTTCACCCAACTAAAAAATCGATTATCTTTCGCAAAAAAATTGAAAAAAATTATTCTACGGTTCTAAATGCATGGAAATTGATGTATTATCAAGCCTTGTCCGTTAGAAAGTCGAAGCGCAGCGGAAACAGTCGCTATTACAGAGAAAACGATCGATATCGTGATTTTTGTAGACGTGAAGCAGGTAGTTTTCGGTTAATTCGGTTTTTTGCGATTTTCTCAGCTCCTGTTGGAGATATCGCAAATCCACGGCCAGATTCGTGATCAGCGCGACGAAATACATCAGATAGCGTCCATTACATGTGTGAAATATCCCAAAAATCGTTTTCCGCGTTTTTCTCGGCTCCTGTGGGAGATAGAGCGAAAAGGGGCTAATACAGGATCTTCGATTTTCCCTGATTTTGGTAGTCGTAAAAAAGGTCATAACTTTTGAATCGTTTAACCGATCCTTAAAAGTCTTTTTGCATTCGAAAGAGCACAAAAAAACAAAGAAAATGCGACTAGGCTCATCTCGATATTTCAATTTTTCGATCCGAGAGCGCAGATTGTGTGTCTCCTCCAAAATAACATTTTTCACCCAACTAAAAAATCGATTATCTTTCGCAAAAAAATTGAAAAAAATTATTCTACGGTTCTAAATGCATGGAAATTGATGTATTTTCAAGCCTTGTTCGTTAGAAAGTCAAAGCGCAGCGGAAACAGTCGCTATTACAGAGAAAACGATCGATATCGTGATTTTTGTAGACGTAAAGCAGGTAGTTTTCGGTTAATTCGGTTTTTTGCGATTTTCTCAGCTCCTGTTGGAGATATCGCAAATCCACGGCCAGATTCGTGATCAGCGCGACGAAATACATCAGATAGCGTCCATCCCATGTAGGAAATATCCCAAAAATCGTTTTTCGCGTTTTTCTCGGCTCCTGTGGGAGATAGAGCGAAAAGGGGCTAATACAGGATCTTCGATTTTCCCTGATTTTGGTAGTCGTAAAATAGGTCATAACTTTTGAATCGTTTAACCGATCCTTAAAAGTCTTTTTGCATTCGAAAGAGCACAAAAAAACAAAGAAAATGCGACTAGGCTCATCTCGATATTTCAATTTTTCGATCCGAGAGCGCAGATTGTGTGTCTCCTCCAAAATAACAGTTTTCACCCAACTAAAAAATCGATTATCTTTCGCAAAAAAATTGAAAAAAATTATTCTACGGTTCTAAATGCATGGAAATTGATGTATTTTCAAGCCTTGTTCGTTAGAAAGTCAAAGCGCAGCGGAAACAGTCGCTATTACAGAGAAAACGATCGATATCGTGATTTTTGTAGACGTAAAGCAGGTAGTTTTCGGTTAATTCGGTTTTTTGCGATTTTCTCAGCTCCTGTTGGAGATATCGCAAATCCACGGCCAGATTCGTGATCAGCGCGACGAAATACATCAGATAGTCTCCATCCCATGTAGAAAATATCCCAAAAATCGTTTTTCGCGTTTTTCTCGGCTCCTGTGGGAGATAGAGCGAAAAGGGGCTCAATACAGGATCCTCGATTTTCCCTGATTTTGGTAGTCGTAAAAAAGGTCATAACTTTTGAATCGTTTAACCGATCCTTAAAATTCTTTTTGCATTCGAAAGAGCACAGAAAAACAAAGAAAATGCGACTAGGCTCATCTCGATATTTCAATTTTTCGATCCGAGAGCGCAGATTGTGTGTCACCTCGAAAATAACATTTTTCACCTAACTAAAAAATCGATTATCTTTCGCAAAAAAATTGAAAAAAATTATTCTACGGTTCTAAATGCATGGAAATTGATGTATTATCAAGCCTTGTTCGTTAGAAAGTCGAAGCGCAGCGGAAACAGTCGCTATTACAGAGAAAACGATCGATATCGTGATTTTTGTAGACGTGAAGCAGGTAGTTTTCGGTTAATTCGGTTTTTTGCGATTTTCTCAGCTCCTGTTGGAGATATCGCAAATCCACGGCCAGATTCGTGATCAGCGCGACGAAATACATCAGATAGCGTCCATTACATGTGTGAAATATCCCAAAAATCGTTTTCCGCGTTTTTCTCGGCTCCTGTGGGAGATAGAGCGAAAAGGGGCTAATACAGGATCTTCGATTTTCCCTGATTTTGGTAGTCGTAAAATAGGTCATAACTTTTGAATCGTTTAACCGATCCTTAAAAGTCTTTTTGCATTCGAAAGAGCACAAAAAAACAAAGAAAATGCGACTAGGCTCATCTCGATATTTCAATTTTTCGATCCGAGAGCGCAGATTGTGTGTCTCCTCCAAAATAACATTTTTCACCCAACTAAAAAATCGATTATCTTTCGCAAAAAAATTGAAAAAAATTATTCTACGGTTCTAAATGCATGGAAATTGATGTATTATCAAGCCTTGTTCGTTAGAAAGTCGAAGCGCAGCGGAAACAGTCGCTATTACAGAGAAAACGATCGATATCGTGATTTTTGTAGACGTGAAGCAGGTAGTTTTCGGTTAATTCGGTTTTTTGCGATTTTCTCAGCTCCTGTTGGAGATATCGCAAATCCACGGCCAGATTCGTGATCAGCGCGACGAAATACATCAGATAGCGTCCATTACATGTGTGAAATATCCCAAAAATCGTTTTCCGCGTTTTTCTCGGCTCCTGTGGGAGATAGAGCGAAAAGGGGCTAATACAGGATCTTCGATTTTCCCTGATTTTGGTAGTCGTAAAAAAGGTCATAACTTTTGAATCGTTTAACCGATCCTTAAAAGTCTTTTTGCATTCGAAAGAGCACAAAAAAACAAAGAAAATGCGACTAGGCTCATCTCGATATTTCAATTTTTCGATCCGAGAGCGCAGATTGTGTGTCTCCTCCAAAATAACATTTTTCACCCAACTAAAAAATCGATTATCTTTCGCAAAAAAATTGAAAAAAATTATTCTACGGTTCTAAATGCATGGAAATTGATGTATTTTCAAGCCTTGTTCGTTAGAAAGTCAAAGCGCAGCGGAAACAGTCGCTATTACAGAGAAAACGATCGATATCGTGATTTTTGTAGACGTAAAGCAGGTAGTTTTCGGTTAATTCGGTTTTTTGCGATTTTCTCAGCTCCTGTTGGAGATATCGCAAATCCACGGCCAGATTCGTGATCAGCGCGACGAAATACAGCAGATAGTGTCCATTACATGTGGGAAATATCCCAAAAATCGTTTTCCGCGTTTTTCTCGGCTCCTGTGGGAGATAGAGCGAAAAGGGGCTTAATACAGGATCTTCGATTTTCCCTGATTTTGGTAGTCGTAAAAAAGGTCATAACTTTTGAATCGTTTAACCGATCCTTAAAAGTCTTTTTGCATTCGAAAGAGCACAGAAAAACAAAGAAAATGCGACTAGGCTCATCTCGATATTTCAATTTTTCGATCCGAGAGCGCAGATTGTGTGTCTCCTCCAAAATAACATTTTTCACCCAACTAAAAAATCGATTATCTTTCGCAAAAAAATTGAAAAAAATTATTCTACGGTTCTAAATGCATGGAAATTGATGTATTATCAAGCCTTGTTCGTTAGAAAGTCGAAGCGCAGCGGAAACAGTCGCTATTACAGAGAAAACGATCGATATCGTGATTTTTGTAGACGTGAAGCAGGTAGTTTTCGGTTAATTCGGTTTTTTGCGATTTTCTCAGCTCCTGTTGGAGATATCGCAAATCCACGGCCAGATTCGTGATCAGCGCGACGAAATACATCAGATAGCGTCCATTACATGTGGGAAATATTCCAAAAATCGTTTTCCGCGTTTTTCTCGGCTCCTGTGGGAGATAGAGCGAAAAGGGGCTAATACAGGATCTTCGATTTTCCCTGATTTTGGTAGTCGTAAAAAAGGTCATAACTTTTGAATCGTTTAACCGATCCTTAAAAGTCTTTTTGCATTCGAAAGAGCACAAAAAAACAAAGAAAATGCGACTAGGCTCATCTCGATATTTCAATTTTTCGATCCGAGAGCGCAGATTGTGTGTCTCCTCCAAAATAACATTTTTCACCCAACTAAAAAATCGATTATCTTTCGCAAAAAAATTGAAAAAAATTATTCTACGGTTCTAAATGCATGGAAATTGATGTATTTTCAAGCCTTGTTCGTTAGAAAGTCAAAGCGCAGCGGAAACAGTCGCTATTACAGAGAAAACGATCGATATCGTGATTTTTGTAGACGTAAAGCAGGTAGTTTTCGGTTAATTCGGTTTTTTGCGATTTTCTCAGCTCCTGTTGGAGATATCGCAAATCCACGGCCAGATTCGTGATCAGCGCGACGAAATACATCAGATAGCCTCCATCCCATGTAGAAAATATCCCAAAAATCGTTTTTCGCGTTTTTCTCGGCTCCTGTGGGAGATAGAGCGAAAAGGGGCTCAATACAGGATCCTCGATTTTCCCTGATTTTGGTAGTCGTAAAAAAGGTCATAACTTTTGAATCGTTTAACCGATCCTTAAAATTCTTTTTGCATTCGAAAGAGCACAGAAAAACAAAGAAAATGCGACTAGGCTCATCTCGATATTTCAATTTTTCGATCCGAGAGCGCAGATTGTGTGTCACCTCGAAAATAACATTTTTCACCTAACTAAAAAATCGATTATCTTTCGCAAAAAAATTGAAAAAAATTATTCTACGGTTCTAAATGCATGGAAATTGATGTATTATCAAGCCTTGTTCGTTAGAAAGTCGAAGCGCAGCGGAAACAGTCGCTATTACAGAGAAAACGATCGATATCGTGATTTTTGTAGACGTGAAGCAGGTAGTTTTCGGTTAATTCGGTTTTTTGCGATTTTCTCAGCTCCTGTTGGAGATATCGCAAATCCACGGCCAGATTCGTGATCAGCGCGACGAAATACATCAGATAGCGTCCATTACATGTGGGAAATATTCCAAAAATCGTTTTCCGCGTTTTTCTCGGCTCCTGTGGGAGATAGAGCGAAAAGGGGCTAATACAGGATCTTCGATTTTCCCTGATTTTGGTAGTCGTAAAATAGGTCATAACTTTTGAATCGTTTAACCGATCCTTAAAAGTCTTTTTGCATTCGAAAGAGCACAAAAAAACAAAGAAAATGCGACTAGGCTCATCTCGATATTTCAATTTTTCGATCCGAGAGCGCAGATTGTGTGTCTCCTCCAAAATAACATTTTTCACCCAACTAAAAAATCGATTATCTTTCGCAAAAAAATTGAAAAAAATTATTCTACGGTTCTAAATGCATGGAAATTGATGTATTTTCAAGCCTTGTTCGTTAGAAAGTCAAAGCGCAGCGGAAACAGTCGCTATTACAGAGAAAACGATCGATATCGTGATTTTTGTAGACGTAAAGCAGGTAGTTTTCGGTTAATTCGGTTTTTTGCGATTTTCTCAGCTCCTGTTGGAGATATCGCAAATCCACGGCCAGATTCGTGATCAGCGCGACGAAATACATCAGATAGCCTCCATCCCATGTAGAAAATATCCCAAAAATCGTTTTTCGCGTTTTTCTCGGCTCCTGTGGGAGATAGAGCGAAAAGGGGCTCAATACAGGATCCTCGATTTTCCCTGATTTTGGTAGTCGTAAAAAAGGTCATAACTTTTGAATCGTTTAACCGATCCTTAAAATTCTTTTTGCATTCGAAAGAGCACAGAAAAACAAAGAAAATGCGACTAGGCTCATCTCGATATTTCAATTTTTCGATCCGAGAGCGCAGATTGTGTGTCACCTCGAAAATAACATTTTTCACCTAACTAAAAAATCGATTATCTTTCGCAAAAAAATTGAAAAAAATTATTCTACGGTTCTAAATGCATGGAAATTGATGTATTATCAAGCCTTGTTCGTTAGAAAGTCGAAGCGCAGCGGAAACAGTCGCTATTACAGAGAAAACGATCGATATCGTGATTTTTGTAGACGTGAAGCAGGTAGTTTTCGGTTAATTCGGTTTTTTGCGATTTTCTCAGCTCCTGTTGGAGATATCGCAAATCCACGGCCAGATTCGTGATCAGCGCGACGAAATACATCAGATAGCGTCCATTACATGTGTGAAATATCCCAAAAATCGTTTTCCGCGTTTTTCTCGGCTCCTGTGGGAGATAGAGCGAAAAGGGGCTAATACAGGATCTTCGATTTTCCCTGATTTTGGTAGTCGTAAAATAGGTCATAACTTTTGAATCGTTTAACCGATCCTTAAAAGTCTTTTTGCATTCGAAAGAGCACAAAAAAACAAAGAAAATGCGACTAGGCTCATCTCGATATTTCAATTTTTCGATCCGAGAGCGCAGATTGTGTGTCTCCTCCAAAATAACATTTTTCACCCAACTAAAAAATCGATTATCTTTCGCAAAAAAATTGAAAAAAATTATTCTACGGTTCTAAATGCATGGAAATTGATGTATTATCAAGCCTTGTCCGTTAGAAAGTCGAAGCGCAGCGGAAACAGTCGCTATTACAGAGAAAACGATCGATATCGTGGTTTTTGTAGACGTGAAGCAGGTAGTTTTCGGTTAATTCGGTTTTTTGCGATTTTCTCAGCTCCTGTTGGAGATATCGCAAATCCACGGCCAGATTCGTGATCAGCGCGACGAAATACATCAGATAGCGTCCATTACATGTGTGAAATATCCCAAAAATCGTTTTCCGCGTTTTTCTCGGCTCCTGTGGGAGATAGAGCGAAAAGGGGCTAATACAGGATCTTCGATTTTCCCTGATTTTGGTAGTCGTAAAAAAGGTCATAACTTTTGAATCGTTTAACCGATCCTTAAAAGTCTTTTTGCATTCGAAAGAGCACAAAAAAACAAAGAAAATGCGACTAGGCTCATCTCGATATTTCAATTTTTCGATCCGAGAGCGCAGATTGTGTGTCTCCTCCAAAATAACATTTTTCACCCAACTAAAAAATCGATTATCTTTCGCAAAAAAATTGAAAAAAATTATTCTACGGTTCTAAATGCATGGAAATTGATGTATTTTCAAGCCTTGTTCGTTAGAAAGTCAAAGCGCAGCGGAAACAGTCGCTATTACAGAGAAAACGATCGATATCGTGATTTTTGTAGACGTAAAGCAGGTAGTTTTCGGTTAATTCGGTTTTTTGCGATTTTCTCAGCTCCTGTTGGAGATATCGCAAATCCACGGCCAGATTCGTGATCAGCGCGACGAAATACATCAGATAGCGTCCATCCCATGTAGGAAATATCCCAAAAATCGTTTTTCGCGTTTTTCTCGGCTCCTGTGGGAGATAGAGCGAAAAGGGGCTAATACAGGATCTTCGATTTTCCCTGATTTTGGTAGTCGTAAAATAGGTCATAACTTTTGAATCGTTTAACCGATCCTTAAAAGTCTTTTTGCATTCGAAAGAGCACAAAAAAACAAAGAAAATGCGACTAGGCTCATCTCGATATTTCAATTTTTCGATCCGAGAGCGCAGATTGTGTGTCTCCTCCAAAATAACATTTTTCACCCAACTAAAAAATCGATTATCTTTCGCAAAAAAATTGAAAAAAATTATTCTACGGTTCTAAATGCATGGAAATTGATGTATTTTCAAGCCTTGTTCGTTAGAAAGTCAAAGCGCAGCGGAAACAGTCGCTATTACAGAGAAAACGATCGATATCGTGATTTTTGTAGACGTAAAGCAGGTAGTTTTCGGTTAATTCGGTTTTTTGCGATTTTCTCAGCTCCTGTTGGAGATATCGCAAATCCACGGCCAGATTCGTGATCAGCGCGACGAAATACATCAGATAGCCTCCATCCCATGTAGAAAATATCCCAAAAATCGTTTTTCGCGTTTTTCTCGGCTCCTGTGGGAGATAGAGCGAAAAGGGGCTCAATACAGGATCCTCGATTTTCCCTGATTTTGGTAGTCGTAAAAAAGGTCATAACTTTTGAATCGTTTAACCGATCCTTAAAATTCTTTTTGCATTCGAAAGAGCACAGAAAAACAAAGAAAATGCGACTAGGCTCATCTCGATATTTCAATTTTTCGATCCGAGAGCGCAGATTGTGTGTCACCTCGAAAATAACATTTTTCACCTAACTAAAAAATCGATTATCTTTCGCAAAAAAATTGAAAAAAATTATTCTACGGTTCTAAATGCATGGAAATTGATGTATTATCAAGCCTTGTTCGTTAGAAAGTCGAAGCGCAGCGGAAACAGTCGCTATTACAGAGAAAACGATCGATATCGTGATTTTTGTAGACGTGAAGCAGGTAGTTTTCGGTTAATTCGGTTTTTTGCGATTTTCTCAGCTCCTGTTGGAGATATCGCAAATCCACGGCCAGATTCGTGATCAGCGCGACGAAATACATCAGATAGCGTCCATTACATGTGGGAAATATTCCAAAAATCGTTTTCCGCGTTTTTCTCGGCTCCTGTGGGAGATAGAGCGAAAAGGGGCTAATACAGGATCTTCGATTTTCCCTGATTTTGGTAGTCGTAAAATAGGTCATAACTTTTGAATCGTTTAACCGATCCTTAAAAGTCTTTTTGCATTCGAAAGAGCACAAAAAAACAAAGAAAATGCGACTAGGCTCATCTCGATATTTCAATTTTTCGATCCGAGAGCGCAGATTGTGTGTCTCCTCCAAAATAACATTTTTCACCCAACTAAAAAATCGATTATCTTTCGCAAAAAAATTGAAAAAAATTATTCTACGGTTCTAAATGCATGGAAATTGATGTATTTTCAAGCCTTGTTCGTTAGAAAGTCAAAGCGCAGCGGAAACAGTCGCTATTACAGAGAAAACGATCGATATCGTGATTTTTGTAGACGTAAAGCAGGTAGTTTTCGGTTAATTCGGTTTTTTGCGATTTTCTCAGCTCCTGTTGGAGATATCGCAAATCCACGGCCAGATTCGTGATCAGCGCGACGAAATACAGCAGATAGCGTCCATTACATGTGGGAAATATCCCAAAAATCGTTTTCCGCGTTTTTCTCGGCTCCTGTGGGAGATAGAGCGAAAAGGGGCTTAATACAGGATCTTCGATTTTCCCTGATTTTGGTAGTCGTAAAAAAGGTCATAACTTTTGAATCGTTTAACCGATCCTTAAAAGTCTTTTTGCATTCGAAAGAGCACAGAAAAACAAAGAAAATGCGACTAGGCTCATCTCGATATTTCAATTTTTCGATCCGAGAGCGCAGATTGTGTGTCTCCTCCAAAATAACATTTTTCACCCAACTAAAAAATCGATTATCTTTCGCAAAAAAATTGAAAAAAATTATTCTACGGTTCTAAATGCATGGAAATTGATGTATTATCAAGCCTTGTTCGTTAGAAAGTCGAAGCGCAGCGGAAACAGTCGCTATTACAGAGAAAACGATCGATATCGTGATTTTTGTAGACGTGAAGCAGGTAGTTTTCGGTTAATTCGGTTTTTTGCGATTTTCTCAGCTCCTGTTGGAGATATCGCAAATCCACGGCCAGATTCGTGATCAGCGCGACGAAATACATCAGATAGCGTCCATTACATGTGTGAAATATCCCAAAAATCGTTTTCCGCGTTTTTCTCGGCTCCTGTGGGAGATAGAGCGAAAAGGGGCTAATACAGGATCTTCGATTTTCCCTGATTTTGGTAGTCGTAAAATAGGTCATAACTTTTGAATCGTTTAACCGATCCTTAAAAGTCTTTTTGCATTCGAAAGAGCACAAAAAAACAAAGAAAATGCGACTAGGCTCATCTCGATATTTCAATTTTTCGATCCGAGAGCGCAGATTGTGTGTCTCCCCAAAATAACATTTTTCACCCAACTAAAAAATCGATTATCTTTCGCAAAAAAATTGAAAAAAATTATTCTACGGTTCTAAATGCATGGAAATTGATGTATTATCAAGCCTTGTCCGTTAGAAAGTCGAAGCGCAGCGGAAACAGTCGCTATTACAGAGAAAACGATCGATATCGTGATTTTTGTAGACGTGAAGCAGGTAGTTTTCGGTTAATTCGGTTTTTTGCGATTTTCTCAGCTCCTGTTGGAGATATCGCAAATCCACGGCCAGATTCGTGATCAGCGCGACGAAATACATCAGATAGCGTCCATTACATGTGTGAAATATCCCAAAAATCGTTTTCCGCGTTTTTCTCGGCTCCTGTGGGAGATAGAGCGAAAAGGGGCTAATACAGGATCTTCGATTTTCCCTGATTTTGGTAGTCGTAAAAAAGGTCATAACTTTTGAATCGTTTAACCGATCCTTAAAAGTCTTTTTGCATTCGAAAGAGCACAAAAAAACAAAGAAAATGCGACTAGGCTCATCTCGATATTTCAATTTTTCGATCCGAGAGCGCAGATTGTGTGTCTCCTCCAAAATAACATTTTTCACCCAACTAAAAAATCGATTATCTTTCGCAAAAAAATTGAAAAAAATTATTCTACGGTTCTAAATGCATGGAAATTGATGTATTTTCAAGCCTTGTTCGTTAGAAAGTCAAAGCGCAGCGGAAACAGTCGCTATTACAGAGAAAACGATCGATATCGTGATTTTTGTAGACGTAAAGCAGGTAGTTTTCGGTTAATTCGGTTTTTTGCGATTTTCTCAGCTCCTGTTGGAGATATCGCAAATCCACGGCCAGATTCGTGATCAGCGCGACGAAATACATCAGATAGCGTCCATCCCATGTAGGAAATATCCCAAAAATCGTTTTTCGCGTTTTTCTCGGCTCCTGTGGGAGATAGAGCGAAAAGGGGCTAATACAGGATCTTCGATTTTCCCTGATTTTGGTAGTCGTAAAATAGGTCATAACTTTTGAATCGTTTAACCGATCCTTAAAAGTCTTTTTGCATTCGAAAGAGCACAAAAAAACAAAGAAAATGCGACTAGGCTCATCTCGATATTTCAATTTTTCGATCCGAGAGCGCAGATTGTGTGTCTCCTCCAAAATAACAGTTTTCACCCAACTAAAAAATCGATTATCTTTCGCAAAAAAATTGAAAAAAATTATTCTACGGTTCTAAATGCATGGAAATTGATGTATTTTCAAGCCTTGTTCGTTAGAAAGTCAAAGCGCAGCGGAAACAGTCGCTATTACAGAGAAAACGATCGATATCGTGATTTTTGTAGACGTAAAGCAGGTAGTTTTCGGTTAATTCGGTTTTTTGCGATTTTCTCAGCTCCTGTTGGAGATATCGCAAATCCACGGCCAGATTCGTGATCAGCGCGACGAAATACATCAGATAGTCTCCATCCCATGTAGAAAATATCCCAAAAATCGTTTTTCGCGTTTTTCTCGGCTCCTGTGGGAGATAGAGCGAAAAGGGGCTCAATACAGGATCCTCGATTTTCCCTGATTTTGGTAGTCGTAAAAAAGGTCATAACTTTTGAATCGTTTAACCGATCCTTAAAATTCTTTTTGCATTCGAAAGAGCACAGAAAAACAAAGAAAATGCGACTAGGCTCATCTCGATATTTCAATTTTTCGATCCGAGAGCGCAGATTGTGTGTCACCTCGAAAATAACATTTTTCACCTAACTAAAAAATCGATTATCTTTCGCAAAAAAATTGAAAAAAATTATTCTACGGTTCTAAATGCATGGAAATTGATGTATTATCAAGCCTTGTTCGTTAGAAAGTCGAAGCGCAGCGGAAACAGTCGCTATTACAGAGAAAACGATCGATATCGTGATTTTTGTAGACGTGAAGCAGGTAGTTTTCGGTTAATTCGGTTTTTTGCGATTTTCTCAGCTCCTGTTGGAGATATCGCAAATCCACGGCCAGATTCGTGATCAGCGCGACGAAATACATCAGATAGCGTCCATTACATGTGTGAAATATCCCAAAAATCGTTTTCCGCGTTTTTCTCGGCTCCTGTGGGAGATAGAGCGAAAAGGGGCTAATACAGGATCTTCGATTTTCCCTGATTTTGGTAGTCGTAAAATAGGTCATAACTTTTGAATCGTTTAACCGATCCTTAAAAGTCTTTTTGCATTCGAAAGAGCACAAAAAAACAAAGAAAATGCGACTAGGCTCATCTCGATATTTCAATTTTTCGATCCGAGAGCGCAGATTGTGTGTCTCCTCCAAAATAACATTTTTCACCCAACTAAAAAATCGATTATCTTTCGCAAAAAAATTGAAAAAAATTATTCTACGGTTCTAAATGCATGGAAATTGATGTATTATCAAGCCTTGTTCGTTAGAAAGTCGAAGCGCAGCGGAAACAGTCGCTATTACAGAGAAAACGATCGATATCGTGATTTTTGTAGACGTGAAGCAGGTAGTTTTCGGTTAATTCGGTTTTTTGCGATTTTCTCAGCTCCTGTTGGAGATATCGCAAATCCACGGCCAGATTCGTGATCAGCGCGACGAAATACATCAGATAGCGTCCATTACATGTGTGAAATATCCCAAAAATCGTTTTCCGCGTTTTTCTCGGCTCCTGTGGGAGATAGAGCGAAAAGGGGCTAATACAGGATCTTCGATTTTCCCTGATTTTGGTAGTCGTAAAAAAGGTCATAACTTTTGAATCGTTTAACCGATCCTTAAAAGTCTTTTTGCATTCGAAAGAGCACAAAAAAACAAAGAAAATGCGACTAGGCTCATCTCGATATTTCAATTTTTCGATCCGAGAGCGCAGATTGTGTGTCTCCTCCAAAATAACATTTTTCACCCAACTAAAAAATCGATTATCTTTCGCAAAAAAATTGAAAAAAATTATTCTACGGTTCTAAATGCATGGAAATTGATGTATTTTCAAGCCTTGTTCGTTAGAAAGTCAAAGCGCAGCGGAAACAGTCGCTATTACAGAGAAAACGATCGATATCGTGATTTTTGTAGACGTAAAGCAGGTAGTTTTCGGTTAATTCGGTTTTTTGCGATTTTCTCAGCTCCTGTTGGAGATATCGCAAATCCACGGCCAGATTCGTGATCAGCGCGACGAAATACAGCAGATAGTGTCCATTACATGTGGGAAATATCCCAAAAATCGTTTTCCGCGTTTTTCTCGGCTCCTGTGGGAGATAGAGCGAAAAGGGGCTTAATACAGGATCTTCGATTTTCCCTGATTTTGGTAGTCGTAAAAAAGGTCATAACTTTTGAATCGTTTAACCGATCCTTAAAAGTCTTTTTGCATTCGAAAGAGCACAGAAAAACAAAGAAAATGCGACTAGGCTCATCTCGATATTTCAATTTTTCGATCCGAGAGCGCAGATTGTGTGTCTCCTCCAAAATAACATTTTTCACCCAACTAAAAAATCGATTATCTTTCGCAAAAAAATTGAAAAAAATTATTCTACGGTTCTAAATGCATGGAAATTGATGTATTATCAAGCCTTGTTCGTTAGAAAGTCGAAGCGCAGCGGAAACAGTCGCTATTACAGAGAAAACGATCGATATCGTGATTTTTGTAGACGTGAAGCAGGTAGTTTTCGGTTAATTCGGTTTTTTGCGATTTTCTCAGCTCCTGTTGGAGATATCGCAAATCCACGGCCAGATTCGTGATCAGCGCGACGAAATACATCAGATAGCGTCCATTACATGTGGGAAATATTCCAAAAATCGTTTTCCGCGTTTTTCTCGGCTCCTGTGGGAGATAGAGCGAAAAGGGGCTAATACAGGATCTTCGATTTTCCCTGATTTTGGTAGTCGTAAAAAAGGTCATAACTTTTGAATCGTTTAACCGATCCTTAAAAGTCTTTTTGCATTCGAAAGAGCACAAAAAAACAAAGAAAATGCGACTAGGCTCATCTCGATATTTCAATTTTTCGATCCGAGAGCGCAGATTGTGTGTCTCCTCCAAAATAACATTTTTCACCCAACTAAAAAATCGATTATCTTTCGCAAAAAAATTGAAAAAAATTATTCTACGGTTCTAAATGCATGGAAATTGATGTATTTTCAAGCCTTGTTCGTTAGAAAGTCAAAGCGCAGCGGAAACAGTCGCTATTACAGAGAAAACGATCGATATCGTGATTTTTGTAGACGTAAAGCAGGTAGTTTTCGGTTAATTCGGTTTTTTGCGATTTTCTCAGCTCCTGTTGGAGATATCGCAAATCCACGGCCAGATTCGTGATCAGCGCGACGAAATACATCAGATAGCCTCCATCCCATGTAGAAAATATCCCAAAAATCGTTTTTCGCGTTTTTCTCGGCTCCTGTGGGAGATAGAGCGAAAAGGGGCTCAATACAGGATCCTCGATTTTCCCTGATTTTGGTAGTCGTAAAAAAGGTCATAACTTTTGAATCGTTTAACCGATCCTTAAAATTCTTTTTGCATTCGAAAGAGCACAGAAAAACAAAGAAAATGCGACTAGGCTCATCTCGATATTTCAATTTTTCGATCCGAGAGCGCAGATTGTGTGTCACCTCGAAAATAACATTTTTCACCTAACTAAAAAATCGATTATCTTTCGCAAAAAAATTGAAAAAAATTATTCTACGGTTCTAAATGCATGGAAATTGATGTATTATCAAGCCTTGTTCGTTAGAAAGTCGAAGCGCAGCGGAAACAGTCGCTATTACAGAGAAAACGATCGATATCGTGATTTTTGTAGACGTGAAGCAGGTAGTTTTCGGTTAATTCGGTTTTTTGCGATTTTCTCAGCTCCTGTTGGAGATATCGCAAATCCACGGCCAGATTCGTGATCAGCGCGACGAAATACATCAGATAGCGTCCATTACATGTGGGAAATATTCCAAAAATCGTTTTCCGCGTTTTTCTCGGCTCCTGTGGGAGATAGAGCGAAAAGGGGCTAATACAGGATCTTCGATTTTCCCTGATTTTGGTAGTCGTAAAATAGGTCATAACTTTTGAATCGTTTAACCGATCCTTAAAAGTCTTTTTGCATTCGAAAGAGCACAAAAAAACAAAGAAAATGCGACTAGGCTCATCTCGATATTTCAATTTTTCGATCCGAGAGCGCAGATTGTGTGTCTCCTCCAAAATAACATTTTTCACCCAACTAAAAAATCGATTATCTTTCGCAAAAAAATTGAAAAAAATTATTCTACGGTTCTAAATGCATGGAAATTGATGTATTTTCAAGCCTTGTTCGTTAGAAAGTCAAAGCGCAGCGGAAACAGTCGCTATTACAGAGAAAACGATCGATATCGTGATTTTTGTAGACGTAAAGCAGGTAGTTTTCGGTTAATTCGGTTTTTTGCGATTTTCTCAGCTCCTGTTGGAGATATCGCAAATCCACGGCCAGATTCGTGATCAGCGCGACGAAATACATCAGATAGCCTCCATCCCATGTAGAAAATATCCCAAAAATCGTTTTTCGCGTTTTTCTCGGCTCCTGTGGGAGATAGAGCGAAAAGGGGCTCAATACAGGATCCTCGATTTTCCCTGATTTTGGTAGTCGTAAAAAAGGTCATAACTTTTGAATCGTTTAACCGATCCTTAAAATTCTTTTTGCATTCGAAAGAGCACAGAAAAACAAAGAAAATGCGACTAGGCTCATCTCGATATTTCAATTTTTCGATCCGAGAGCGCAGATTGTGTGTCACCTCGAAAATAACATTTTTCACCTAACTAAAAAATCGATTATCTTTCGCAAAAAAATTGAAAAAAATTATTCTACGGTTCTAAATGCATGGAAATTGATGTATTATCAAGCCTTGTTCGTTAGAAAGTCGAAGCGCAGCGGAAACAGTCGCTATTACAGAGAAAACGATCGATATCGTGATTTTTGTAGACGTGAAGCAGGTAGTTTTCGGTTAATTCGGTTTTTTGCGATTTTCTCAGCTCCTGTTGGAGATATCGCAAATCCACGGCCAGATTCGTGATCAGCGCGACGAAATACATCAGATAGCGTCCATTACATGTGTGAAATATCCCAAAAATCGTTTTCCGCGTTTTTCTCGGCTCCTGTGGGAGATAGAGCGAAAAGGGGCTAATACAGGATCTTCGATTTTCCCTGATTTTGGTAGTCGTAAAATAGGTCATAACTTTTGAATCGTTTAACCGATCCTTAAAAGTCTTTTTGCATTCGAAAGAGCACAAAAAAACAAAGAAAATGCGACTAGGCTCATCTCGATATTTCAATTTTTCGATCCGAGAGCGCAGATTGTGTGTCTCCTCCAAAATAACATTTTTCACCCAACTAAAAAATCGATTATCTTTCGCAAAAAAATTGAAAAAAATTATTCTACGGTTCTAAATGCATGGAAATTGATGTATTATCAAGCCTTGTCCGTTAGAAAGTCGAAGCGCAGCGGAAACAGTCGCTATTACAGAGAAAACGATCGATATCGTGGTTTTTGTAGACGTGAAGCAGGTAGTTTTCGGTTAATTCGGTTTTTTGCGATTTTCTCAGCTCCTGTTGGAGATATCGCAAATCCACGGCCAGATTCGTGATCAGCGCGACGAAATACATCAGATAGCGTCCATTACATGTGTGAAATATCCCAAAAATCGTTTTCCGCGTTTTTCTCGGCTCCTGTGGGAGATAGAGCGAAAAGGGGCTAATACAGGATCTTCGATTTTCCCTGATTTTGGTAGTCGTAAAAAAGGTCATAACTTTTGAATCGTTTAACCGATCCTTAAAAGTCTTTTTGCATTCGAAAGAGCACAAAAAAACAAAGAAAATGCGACTAGGCTCATCTCGATATTTCAATTTTTCGATCCGAGAGCGCAGATTGTGTGTCTCCTCCAAAATAACATTTTTCACCCAACTAAAAAATCGATTATCTTTCGCAAAAAAATTGAAAAAAATTATTCTACGGTTCTAAATGCATGGAAATTGATGTATTTTCAAGCCTTGTTCGTTAGAAAGTCAAAGCGCAGCGGAAACAGTCGCTATTACAGAGAAAACGATCGATATCGTGATTTTTGTAGACGTAAAGCAGGTAGTTTTCGGTTAATTCGGTTTTTTGCGATTTTCTCAGCTCCTGTTGGAGATATCGCAAATCCACGGCCAGATTCGTGATCAGCGCGACGAAATACATCAGATAGCGTCCATCCCATGTAGGAAATATCCCAAAAATCGTTTTTCGCGTTTTTCTCGGCTCCTGTGGGAGATAGAGCGAAAAGGGGCTAATACAGGATCTTCGATTTTCCCTGATTTTGGTAGTCGTAAAATAGGTCATAACTTTTGAATCGTTTAACCGATCCTTAAAAGTCTTTTTGCATTCGAAAGAGCACAAAAAAACAAAGAAAATGCGACTAGGCTCATCTCGATATTTCAATTTTTCGATCCGAGAGCGCAGATTGTGTGTCTCCTCCAAAATAACATTTTTCACCCAACTAAAAAATCGATTATCTTTCGCAAAAAAATTGAAAAAAATTATTCTACGGTTCTAAATGCATGGAAATTGATGTATTTTCAAGCCTTGTTCGTTAGAAAGTCAAAGCGCAGCGGAAACAGTCGCTATTACAGAGAAAACGATCGATATCGTGATTTTTGTAGACGTAAAGCAGGTAGTTTTCGGTTAATTCGGTTTTTTGCGATTTTCTCAGCTCCTGTTGGAGATATCGCAAATCCACGGCCAGATTCGTGATCAGCGCGACGAAATACATCAGATAGCCTCCATCCCATGTAGAAAATATCCCAAAAATCGTTTTTCGCGTTTTTCTCGGCTCCTGTGGGAGATAGAGCGAAAAGGGGCTCAATACAGGATCCTCGATTTTCCCTGATTTTGGTAGTCGTAAAAAAGGTCATAACTTTTGAATCGTTTAACCGATCCTTAAAATTCTTTTTGCATTCGAAAGAGCACAGAAAAACAAAGAAAATGCGACTAGGCTCATCTCGATATTTCAATTTTTCGATCCGAGAGCGCAGATTGTGTGTCACCTCGAAAATAACATTTTTCACCTAACTAAAAAATCGATTATCTTTCGCAAAAAAATTGAAAAAAATTATTCTACGGTTCTAAATGCATGGAAATTGATGTATTATCAAGCCTTGTTCGTTAGAAAGTCGAAGCGCAGCGGAAACAGTCGCTATTACAGAGAAAACGATCGATATCGTGATTTTTGTAGACGTGAAGCAGGTAGTTTTCGGTTAATTCGGTTTTTTGCGATTTTCTCAGCTCCTGTTGGAGATATCGCAAATCCACGGCCAGATTCGTGATCAGCGCGACGAAATACATCAGATAGCGTCCATTACATGTGTGAAATATCCCAAAAATCGTTTTCCGCGTTTTTCTCGGCTCCTGTGGGAGATAGAGCGAAAAGGGGCTAATACAGGATCTTCGATTTTCCCTGATTTTGGTAGTCGTAAAAAAGGTCATAACTTTTGAATCGTTTAACCGATCCTTAAAAGTCTTTTTGCATTCGAAAGAGCACAAAAAAACAAAGAAAATGCGACTAGGCTCATCTCGATATTTCAATTTTTCGATCCGAGAGCGCAGATTGTGTGTCTCCTCCAAAATAACATTTTTCACCTAACTAAAAAATCGATTATCTTTCGCAAAAAAATTGAAAAAAATTATTCTACGGTTCTAAATGCATGGAAATTGATGTATTTTCAAGCCTTGTTCGTTAGAAAGTCAAAGCGCAGCGGAAACAGTCGCTATTACAGAGAAAACGATCGATATCGTGATTTTTGTAGACGTAAAGCAGGTAGTTTTCGGTTAATTCGGTTTTTTGCGATTTTCTCAGCTCCTGTTGGAGATATCGCAAATCCACGGCCAGATTCGTGATCAGCGCGACGAAATACATCAGATAGCGTCCATCCCATGTAGGAAATATCCCAAAAATCGTTTTTCGCGTTTTTCTCGGCTCCTGTGGGAGATAGAGCGAAAAGGGGCTCAATACAGGATCCTCGATTTTCCCTGATTTTGGTAGTCGTAAAAAAGGTCATAACTTTTGAATCGTTTAACCGATCCTTAAAATTCTTTTTGCATTCGAAAGAGCACAGAAAAACAAAGAAAATGCGACTAGGCTCATCTCGATATTTCAATTTTTCGATCCGAGAGCGCAGATTGTGTGTCACCTCCAAAATAACATTTTTCACCTAACTAAAAAATCGATTATCTTTCGCAAAAAAATTGAAAAAAATTATTCTACGGTTCTAAATGCATGGAAATTGATGTATTATCAAGCCTTGTTCGTTAGAAAGTCGAAGCGCAGCGGAAACAGTCGCTATTACAGAGAAAACGATCGATATCGTGATTTTTGTAGACGTGAAGCAGGTAGTTTTCGGTTAATTCGGTTTTTTGCGATTTTCTCAGCTCCTGTTGGAGATATCGCAAATCCACGGCCAGATTCGTGATCAGCGCGACGAAATACAGCAGATAGCGTCCATTACATGTGGGAAATATCCCAAAAATCGTTTTCCGCGTTTTTCTCGGCTCCTGTGGGAGATAGAGCGAAAAGGGGCTTAATACAGGATCTTCGATTTTCCCTGATTTTGGTAGTCGTAAAAAAGGTCATAACTTTTGAATCGTTTAACCGATCCTTAAAAGTCTTTTTGCATTCGAAAGAGCACAGAAAAACAAAGAAAATGCGACTAGGCTCATCTCGATATTTCAATTTTTCGATCCGAGAGCGCAGATTGTGTGTCTCCTCCAAAATAACATTTTTCACCCAACTAAAAAATCGATTATCTTTCGCAAAAAAATTGAAAAAAATTATTCTACGGTTCTAAATGCATGGAAATTGATGTATTATCAAGCCTTGTTCGTTAGAAAGTCGAAGCGCAGCGGAAACAGTCGCTATTACAGAGAAAACGATCGATATCGTGATTTTTGTAGACGTGAAGCAGGTAGTTTTCGGTTAATTCGGTTTTTTGCGATTTTCTCAGCTCCTGTTGGAGATATCGCAAATCCACGGCCAGATTCGTGATCAGCGCGACGAAATACATCAGATAGCGTCCATTACATGTGGGAAATATTCCAAAAATCGTTTTCCGCGTTTTTCTCGGCTCCTGTGGGAGATAGAGCGAAAAGGGGCTAATACAGGATCTTCGATTTTCCCTGATTTTGGTAGTCGTAAAAAAGGTCATAACTTTTGAATCGTTTAACCGATCCTTAAAAGTCTTTTTGCATTCGAAAGAGCACAAAAAAACAAAGAAAATGCGACTAGGCTCATCTCGATATTTCAATTTTTCGATCCGAGAGCGCAGATTGTGTGTCTCCTCCAAAATAACATTTTTCACCCAACTAAAAAATCGATTATCTTTCGCAAAAAAATTGAAAAAAATTATTCTACGGTTCTAAATGCATGGAAATTGATGTATTTTCAAGCCTTGTTCGTTAGAAAGTCAAAGCGCAGCGGAAACAGTCGCTATTACAGAGAAAACGATCGATATCGTGATTTTTGTAGACGTAAAGCAGGTAGTTTTCGGTTAATTCGGTTTTTTGCGATTTTCTCAGCTCCTGTTGGAGATATCGCAAATCCACGGCCAGATTCGTGATCAGCGCGACGAAATACATCAGATAGCCTCCATCCCATGTAGAAAATATCCCAAAAATCGTTTTTCGCGTTTTTCTCGGCTCCTGTGGGAGATAGAGCGAAAAGGGGCTCAATACAGGATCCTCGATTTTCCCTGATTTTGGTAGTCGTAAAAAAGGTCATAACTTTTGAATCGTTTAACCGATCCTTAAAATTCTTTTTGCATTCGAAAGAGCACAGAAAAACAAAGAAAATGCGACTAGGCTCATCTCGATATTTCAATTTTTCGATCCGAGAGCGCAGATTGTGTGTCACCTCGAAAATAACATTTTTCACCTAACTAAAAAATCGATTATCTTTCGCAAAAAAATTGAAAAAAATTATTCTACGGTTCTAAATGCATGGAAATTGATGTATTATCAAGCCTTGTTCGTTAGAAAGTCGAAGCGCAGCGGAAACAGTCGCTATTACAGAGAAAACGATCGATATCGTGATTTTTGTAGACGTGAAGCAGGTAGTTTTCGGTTAATTCGGTTTTTTGCGATTTTCTCAGCTCCTGTTGGAGATATCGCAAATCCACGGCCAGATTCGTGATCAGCGCGACGAAATACATCAGATAGCGTCCATTACATGTGGGAAATATTCCAAAAATCGTTTTCCGCGTTTTTCTCGGCTCCTGTGGGAGATAGAGCGAAAAGGGGCTAATACAGGATCTTCGATTTTCCCTGATTTTGGTAGTCGTAAAATAGGTCATAACTTTTGAATCGTTTAACCGATCCTTAAAAGTCTTTTTGCATTCGAAAGAGCACAAAAAAACAAAGAAAATGCGACTAGGCTCATCTCGATATTTCAATTTTTCGATCCGAGAGCGCAGATTGTGTGTCTCCTCCAAAATAACATTTTTCACCCAACTAAAAAATCGATTATCTTTCGCAAAAAAATTGAAAAAAATTATTCTACGGTTCTAAATGCATGGAAATTGATGTATTTTCAAGCCTTGTTCGTTAGAAAGTCAAAGCGCAGCGGAAACAGTCGCTATTACAGAGAAAACGATCGATATCGTGATTTTTGTAGACGTAAAGCAGGTAGTTTTCGGTTAATTCGGTTTTTTGCGATTTTCTCAGCTCCTGTTGGAGATATCGCAAATCCACGGCCAGATTCGTGATCAGCGCGACGAAATACATCAGATAGCGTCCATCCCATGTAGGAAATATCCCAAAAATCGTTTTTCGCGTTTTTCTCGGCTCCTGTGGGAGATAGAGCGAAAAGGGGCTCAATACAGGATCCTCGATTTTCCCTGATTTTGGTAGTCGTAAAAAAGGTCATAACTTTTGAATCGTTTAACCGATCCTTAAAATTCTTTTTGCATTCGAAAGAGCACAGAAAAACAAAGAAAATGCGACTAGGCTCATCTCGATATTTCAATTTTTCGATCCGAGAGCGCAGATTGTGTGTCACCTCCAAAATAACATTTTTCACCTAACTAAAAAATCGATTATCTTTCGCAAAAAAATTGAAAAAAATTATTCTACGGTTCTAAATGCATGGAAATTGATGTATTATCAAGCCTTGTTCGTTAGAAAGTCGAAGCGCAGCGGAAACAGTCGCTATTACAGAGAAAACGATCGATATCGTGATTTTTGTAGACGTGAAGCAGGTAGTTTTCGGTTAATTCGGTTTTTTGCGATTTTCTCAGCTCCTGTTGGAGATATCGCAAATCCACGGCCAGATTCGTGATCAGCGCGACGAAATACAGCAGATAGCGTCCATTACATGTGGGAAATATCCCAAAAATCGTTTTCCGCGTTTTTCTCGGCTCCTGTGGGAGATAGAGCGAAAAGGGGCTAATACAGGATCTTCGATTTTCCCTGATTTTGGTAGTCGTAAAATAGGTCATAACTTTTGAATCGTTTAACCGATCCTTAAAAGTCTTTTTGCATTCGAAAGAGCACAAAAAAACAAAGAAAATGCGACTAGGCTCATCTCGATATTTCAATTTTTCGATCCGAGAGCGCAGATTGTGTGTCTCCTCCAAAATAACATTTTTCACCCAACTAAAAAATCGATTATCTTTCGCAAAAAAATTGAAAAAAATTATTCTACGGTTCTAAATGCATGGAAATTGATGTATTTTCAAGCCTTGTTCGTTAGAAAGTCAAAGCGCAGCGGAAACAGTCGCTATTACAGAGAAAACGATCGATATCGTGATTTTTGTAGACGTAAAGCAGGTAGTTTTCGGTTAATTCGGTTTTTTGCGATTTTCTCAGCTCCTGTTGGAGATATCGCAAATCCACGGCCAGATTCGTGATCAGCGCGACGAAATACATCAGATAGCCTCCATCCCATGTAGAAAATATCCCAAAAATCGTTTTTCGCGTTTTTCTCGGCTCCTGTGGGAGATAGAGCGAAAAGGGGCTCAATACAGGATCCTCGATTTTCCCTGATTTTGGTAGTCGTAAAAAAGGTCATAACTTTTGAATCGTTTAACCGATCCTTAAAATTCTTTTTGCATTCGAAAGAGCACAGAAAAACAAAGAAAATGCGACTAGGCTCATCTCGATATTTCAATTTTTCGATCCGAGAGCGCAGATTGTGTGTCACCTCGAAAATAACATTTTTCACCTAACTAAAAAATCGATTATCTTTCGCAAAAAAATTGAAAAAAATTATTCTACGGTTCTAAATGCATGGAAATTGATGTATTATCAAGCCTTGTTCGTTAGAAAGTCGAAGCGCAGCGGAAACAGTCGCTATTACAGAGAAAACGATCGATATCGTGATTTTTGTAGACGTGAAGCAGGTAGTTTTCGGTTAATTCGGTTTTTTGCGATTTTCTCAGCTCCTGTTGGAGATATCGCAAATCCACGGCCAGATTCGTGATCAGCGCGACGAAATACATCAGATAGCGTCCATTACATGTGTGAAATATCCCAAAAATCGTTTTCCGCGTTTTTCTCGGCTCCTGTGGGAGATAGAGCGAAAAGGGGCTAATACAGGATCTTCGATTTTCCCTGATTTTGGTAGTCGTAAAATAGGTCATAACTTTTGAATCGTTTAACCGATCCTTAAAAGTCTTTTTGCATTCGAAAGAGCACAAAAAAACAAAGAAAATGCGACTAGGCTCATCTCGATATTTCAATTTTTCGATCCGAGAGCGCAGATTGTGTGTCTCCTCCAAAATAACATTTTTCACCCAACTAAAAAATCGATTATCTTTCGCAAAAAAATTGAAAAAAATTATTCTACGGTTCTAAATGCATGGAAATTGATGTATTATCAAGCCTTGTCCGTTAGAAAGTCGAAGCGCAGCGGAAACAGTCGCTATTACAGAGAAAACGATCGATATCGTGGTTTTTGTAGACGTGAAGCAGGTAGTTTTCGGTTAATTCGGTTTTTTGCGATTTTCTCAGCTCCTGTTGGAGATATCGCAAATCCACGGCCAGATTCGTGATCAGCGCGACGAAATACATCAGATAGCGTCCATTACATGTGTGAAATATCCCAAAAATCGTTTTCCGCGTTTTTCTCGGCTCCTGTGGGAGATAGAGCGAAAAGGGGCTAATACAGGATCTTCGATTTTCCCTGATTTTGGTAGTCGTAAAAAAGGTCATAACTTTTGAATCGTTTAACCGATCCTTAAAAGTCTTTTTGCATTCGAAAGAGCACAAAAAAACAAAGAAAATGCGACTAGGCTCATCTCGATATTTCAATTTTTCGATCCGAGAGCGCAGATTGTGTGTCTCCTCCAAAATAACATTTTTCACCCAACTAAAAAATCGATTATCTTTCGCAAAAAAATTGAAAAAAATTATTCTACGGTTCTAAATGCATGGAAATTGATGTATTTTCAAGCCTTGTTCGTTAGAAAGTCAAAGCGCAGCGGAAACAGTCGCTATTACAGAGAAAACGATCGATATCGTGATTTTTGTAGACGTAAAGCAGGTAGTTTTCGGTTAATTCGGTTTTTTGCGATTTTCTCAGCTCCTGTTGGAGATATCGCAAATCCACGGCCAGATTCGTGATCAGCGCGACGAAATACATCAGATAGCGTCCATCCCATGTAGGAAATATCCCAAAAATCGTTTTTCGCGTTTTTCTCGGCTCCTGTGGGAGATAGAGCGAAAAGGGGCTAATACAGGATCTTCGATTTTCCCTGATTTTGGTAGTCGTAAAATAGGTCATAACTTTTGAATCGTTTAACCGATCCTTAAAAGTCTTTTTGCATTCGAAAGAGCACAAAAAAACAAAGAAAATGCGACTAGGCTCATCTCGATATTTCAATTTTTCGATCCGAGAGCGCAGATTGTGTGTCTCCTCCAAAATAACATTTTTCACCCAACTAAAAAATCGATTATCTTTCGCAAAAAAATTGAAAAAAATTATTCTACGGTTCTAAATGCATGGAAATTGATGTATTTTCAAGCCTTGTTCGTTAGAAAGTCAAAGCGCAGCGGAAACAGTCGCTATTACAGAGAAAACGATCGATATCGTGATTTTTGTAGACGTAAAGCAGGTAGTTTTCGGTTAATTCGGTTTTTTGCGATTTTCTCAGCTCCTGTTGGAGATATCGCAAATCCACGGCCAGATTCGTGATCAGCGCGACGAAATACATCAGATAGCGTCCATTACATGTGTGAAATATCCCAAAAATCGTTTTCCGCGTTTTTCT
Source organism: Cylloceria caligata (assembly GCA_963942595.1). Classification (NCBI taxonomy): domain Eukaryota; kingdom Metazoa; phylum Arthropoda; class Insecta; order Hymenoptera; family Ichneumonidae; genus Cylloceria; species Cylloceria caligata. The sequence goes on along the minus strand of OZ012708.1, from coordinate 5,410,439 downwards.
CGGCTCCTGTGGGAGATAGAGCGAAAAGGGGCTAATACAGGATCTTCGATTTTCCCTGATTTTGGTAGTCGTAAAAAAGGTCATAACTTTTGAATCGTTTAACCGATCCTTAAAAGTCTTTTTGCATTCGAAAGAGCACAAAAAAACAAAGAAAATGCGACTAGGCTCATCTCGATATTTCAATTTTTCGATCCGAGAGCGCAGATTGTGTGTCTCCTCCAAAATAACATTTTTCACCCAACTAAAAAATCGATTATCTTTCGCAAAAAAATTGAAAAAAATTATTCTACGGTTCTAAATGCATGGAAATTGATGTATTTTCAAGCCTTGTTCGTTAGAAAGTCAAAGCGCAGCGGAAACAGTCGCTATTACAGAGAAAACGATCGATATCGTGATTTTTGTAGACGTAAAGCAGGTAGTTTTCGGTTAATTCGGTTTTTTGCGATTTTCTCAGCTCCTGTTGGAGATATCGCAAATCCACGGCCAGATTCGTGATCAGCGCGACGAAATACATCAGATAGCGTCCATCCCATGTAGGAAATATCCCAAAAATCGTTTTTCGCGTTTTTCTCGGCTCCTGTGGGAGATAGAGCGAAAAGGGGCTAATACAGGATCTTCGATTTTCCCTGATTTTGGTAGTCGTAAAATAGGTCATAACTTTTGAATCGTTTAACCGATCCTTAAAAGTCTTTTTGCATTCGAAAGAGCACAAAAAAACAAAGAAAATGCGACTAGGCTCATCTCGATATTTCAATTTTTCGATCCGAGAGCGCAGATTGTGTGTCTCCTCCAAAATAACATTTTTCACCCAACTAAAAAATCGATTATCTTTCGCAAAAAAATTGAAAAAAATTATTCTACGGTTCTAAATGCATGGAAATTGATGTATTTTCAAGCCTTGTTCGTTAGAAAGTCAAAGCGCAGCGGAAACAGTCGCTATTACAGAGAAAACGATCGATATCGTGATTTTTGTAGACGTAAAGCAGGTAGTTTTCGGTTAATTCGGTTTTTTGCGATTTTCTCAGCTCCTGTTGGAGATATCGCAAATCCACGGCCAGATTCGTGATCAGCGCGACGAAATACATCAGATAGCCTCCATCCCATGTAGAAAATATCCCAAAAATCGTTTTTCGCGTTTTTCTCGGCTCCTGTGGGAGATAGAGCGAAAAGGGGCTCAATACAGGATCCTCGATTTTCCCTGATTTTGGTAGTCGTAAAAAAGGTCATAACTTTTGAATCGTTTAACCGATCCTTAAAATTCTTTTTGCATTCGAAAGAGCACAGAAAAACAAAGAAAATGCGACTAGGCTCATCTCGATATTTCAATTTTTCGATCCGAGAGCGCAGATTGTGTGTCACCTCGAAAATAACATTTTTCACCTAACTAAAAAATCGATTATCTTTCGCAAAAAAATTGAAAAAAATTATTCTACGGTTCTAAATGCATGGAAATTGATGTATTATCAAGCCTTGTTCGTTAGAAAGTCGAAGCGCAGCGGAAACAGTCGCTATTACAGAGAAAACGATCGATATCGTGATTTTTGTAGACGTGAAGCAGGTAGTTTTCGGTTAATTCGGTTTTTTGCGATTTTCTCAGCTCCTGTTGGAGATATCGCAAATCCACGGCCAGATTCGTGATCAGCGCGACGAAATACATCAGATAGCGTCCATTACATGTGTGAAATATCCCAAAAATCGTTTTCCGCGTTTTTCTCGGCTCCTGTGGGAGATAGAGCGAAAAGGGGCTAATACAGGATCTTCGATTTTCCCTGATTTTGGTAGTCGTAAAAAAGGTCATAACTTTTGAATCGTTTAACCGATCCTTAAAAGTCTTTTTGCATTCGAAAGAGCACAAAAAAACAAAGAAAATGCGACTAGGCTCATCTCGATATTTCAATTTTTCGATCCGAGAGCGCAGATTGTGTGTCTCCTCCAAAATAACATTTTTCACCCAACTAAAAAATCGATTATCTTTCGCAAAAAAATTGAAAAAAATTATTCTACGGTTCTAAATGCATGGAAATTGATGTATTTTCAAGCCTTGTTCGTTAGAAAGTCAAAGCGCAGCGGAAACAGTCGCTATTACAGAGAAAACGATCGATATCGTGATTTTTGTAGACGTAAAGCAGGTAGTTTTCGGTTAATTCGGTTTTTTGCGATTTTCTCAGCTCCTGTTGGAGATATCGCAAATCCACGGCCAGATTCGTGATCAGCGCGACGAAATACATCAGATAGCGTCCATCCCATGTAGGAAATATCCCAAAAATCGTTTTTCGCGTTTTTCTCGGCTCCTGTGGGAGATAGAGCGAAAAGGGGCTCAATACAGGATCCTCGATTTTCCCTGATTTTGGTAGTCGTAAAAAAGGTCATAACTTTTGAATCGTTTAACCGATCCTTAAAATTCTTTTTGCATTCGAAAGAGCACAGAAAAACAAAGAAAATGCGACTAGGCTCATCTCGATATTTCAATTTTTCGATCCGAGAGCGCAGATTGTGTGTCACCTCCAAAATAACATTTTTCACCTAACTAAAAAATCGATTATCTTTCGCAAAAAAATTGAAAAAAATTATTCTACGGTTCTAAATGCATGGAAATTGATGTATTATCAAGCCTTGTTCGTTAGAAAGTCGAAGCGCAGCGGAAACAGTCGCTATTACAGAGAAAACGATCGATATCGTGATTTTTGTAGACGTGAAGCAGGTAGTTTTCGGTTAATTCGGTTTTTTGCGATTTTCTCAGCTCCTGTTGGAGATATCGCAAATCCACGGCCAGATTCGTGATCAGCGCGACGAAATACATCAGATAGCGTCCATTACATGTGGGAAATATCCCAAAAATCGTTTTCCGCGTTTTTCTCGGCTCCTGTGGGAGATAGAGCGAAAAGGGGCTCAATACAGGATCCTCGATTTTCCCTGATTTTGGTAGTCGTAAAAAAGGTCATAACTTTTGAATCGTTTAACCGATCCTTAAAAGTCTTTTTGCATTCGAAAGAGCACAGAAAAACAAAGAAAATGTGACTAGGCTCATCTCGATATTTCAATTTTTCGATCCGAGAGCGCAGATTGTGTGTCACCTCCAAAATAACATTTTTCACCCAACTAAAAAATCGATCATCTTTCGCAAAAAAATTGAAAAAAATTATTCTACGGTTCTAAATGCATGGAAATTGATGTATTTTCAAGCCTTGTTCGTTAGAAAGTCAAAGCGCAGCGGAAACAGTCGCTATTACAGAGAAAACGATCGATATCGTGATTTTTGTAGACGTAAAGCAGGTAGTTTTCGGTTAATTCGGTTTTTTGCGATTTTCTCAGCTCCTGCTGGAGATATCGCAAATCTACGGCCAGATTCGTGATCAGCGCGACGAAATACATCAGATAGCGTCCATCCCATGTGGGAAATATCCGAAAAATCGTTTTTCGCGTTTTTCTCGGCCCCTGTGAGAGATAGAGCGAAAAGGGGCTTAATACAGGATCCTCGATTTTCCCTGATTTTGGTAGTCGTAAAAAAGGTCATAACTTTTGAATCGTTTAACCGATCCTTTAAAGTCTTTTTGCATTCGAAAGAGCACAGAAAAACAAAGAAAATGCGACTAGACTCATCTCGATATTTCAATTTTTCGATCCGAGAGCGCAGATTGTGTGTCACCTCCAAAATAACATTTTTCACCCAACTAAAAAATCGATCATCTTTCGCAAAAAAATTGAAAAAAATTATTCTACGGTTCTAAATGCATGGAAATTGATGTATTATCAAGCCTTGTTCGTTAGAAAGTCGAAGCGCAGCGGAAACAGTCGCTATTACAGAGAAAACGATCGATATCGTGATTTTTGTAGACGTGAAGCAGGTAGTTTTCGGTTAATTCGGTTTTTTGCGATTTTCTCAGCTCCTGTTAGAGATATCGCAAATCCACGGCCAGATTCGTGATCAGCGCGACGAAATACATCAGATAGCGTCCATTACATGTGGGAAATATCCCAAAAATCGTTTTCCGCGTTTTTCTCGGCTCCTGTGGGAGATAGAGCGAAAAGGGGCTAATACAGGATCTTCGATTTTCCCTGATTTTGGTAGTCGTAAAAAAGGTCATAACTTTTGAATCGTTTAACCGATCCTTAAAAGTCTTTTTGCATTCGAAAGAGCACAAAAAAACAAAGAAAATGCGACTAGGCTCATCTCGATATTTCAATTTTTCGATCCGAGAGCGCAGATTGTGTGTCTCCTCCAAAATAACATTTTTCACCCAACTAAAAAATCGATTATCTTTCGCAAAAAAATTGAAAAAAATTATTCTACGGTTCTAAATGCATGGAAATTGATGTATTTTCAAGCCTTGTTCGTTAGAAAGTCAAAGCGCAGCGGAAACAGTCGCTATTACAGAGAAAACGATCGATATCGTGATTTTTGTAGACGTAAAGCAGGTAGTTTTCGGTTAATTCGGTTTTTTGCGATTTTCTCAGCTCCTGTTGGAGATATCGCAAATCCACGGCCAGATTCGTGATCAGCGCGACGAAATACATCAGATAGCGTCCATCCCATGTAGGAAATATCCCAAAAATCGTTTTTCGCGTTTTTCTCGGCTCCTGTGGGAGATAGAGCGAAAAGGGGCATAATACAGGATCCTCGATTTTCCCTGATTTTGGTAGTCGTAAAAAAGGTCATAACTTTTGAATCGTTTAACCGATCCTTAAAAGTCTTTTTGCATTCGAAAGAGCACAGAAAAACAAAGAAAATGCGACTAGGCTCATCTCGATATTTCAATTTTTCGATCCGAGAGCGCAGATTGTGTGTCACCTCCAAAATAACATTTTTTACCTAACTAAAAAATCGATTATCTTTCGCAAAAAAATTTTTAAAAAATTATTCTACGGTTCTAAATGCATGGAAATTGATGTATTATCAAGCCTTGTTCGTTAGAAAGTCGAAGCGCAGCGGAAACAGTCGCTATTACAGAGAAAACGATCGATATCGTGATTTTTGTAGACGTAAAGCAGGTAGTTTTCGGTTAATTCGGTTTTTTGCGATTTTCTCAGCTCCTGCTGGAGATATCGCAAATCTACGGCCAGATTCGTGATCAGCGCGACGAAATACATCAGATAGCGTCCATCCCATGTGGGAAATATCCGAAAAATCGTTTTTCGCGTTTTTCTCGGCCCCTGTGAGAGATAGAGCGAAAAGGGGCTTAATACAGGATCCTCGATTTTCCCTGATTTTGGTAGTCGTAAAAAAGGTCATAACTTTTGAATCGTTTAACCGATCCTTTAAAGTCTTTTTGCATTCGAAAGAGCACAAAAAAACAAAGAAAATGCGACTAGGCTCATCTCGATATTTCAATTTTTCGATCCGAGAGCGCAGATTGTGTGTCTCCTCCAAAATAACATTTTTCACCCAACTAAAAAATCGATTATCTTTCGCAAAAAAATTGAAAAAAATTATTCTACGGTTCTAAATGCATGGAAATTGATGTATTTTCAAGCCTTGTTCGTTAGAAAGTCAAAGCGCAGCGGAAACAGTCGCTATTACAGAGAAAACGATCGATATCGTGATTTTTGTAGACGTAAAGCAGGTAGTTTTCGGTTAATTCGGTTTTTTGCGATTTTCTCAGCTCCTGTTGGAGATATCGCAAATCCACGGCCAGATTCGTGATCAGCGCGACGAAATACATCAGATAGCGTCCATCCCATGTAGGAAATATCCCAAAAATCGTTTTTCGCGTTTTTCTCGGCTCCTGTGGGAGATAGAGCGAAAAGGGGCTCAATACAGGATCCTCGATTTTCCCTGATTTTGGTAGTCGTAAAAAAGGTCATAACTTTTGAATCGTTTAACCGATCCTTAAAAGTCTTTTTGCATTCGAAAGAGCACAAAAAAACAAAGAAAATGCGACTAGGCTCATCTCGATATTTCAATTTTTCGATCCGAGAGCGCAGATTGTGTGTCTCCTCCAAAATAACATTTTTCACCCAACTAAAAAATCGATTATCTTTCGCAAAAAAATTGAAAAAAATTATTCTACGGTTCTAAATGCATGGAAATTGATGTATTTTCAAGCCTTGTTCGTTAGAAAGTCAAAGCGCAGCGGAAACAGTCGCTATTACAGAGAAAACCATCGATATCGTGATTTTTGTAGACGTAAAGCAGGTAGTTTTCGGTTAATTCGGTTTTTTGCGATTTTCTCAGCTCCTGTTGGAGATATCGCAAATCCACGGCCAGATTCGTGATCAGCGCGACGAAATACATCAGATAGCGTCCATCCCATGTAGGAAATATCCCAAAAATCGTTTTTCGCGTTTTTCTCGGCTCCTGTGGGAGATAGAGCGAAAAGGGGCTCAATACAGGATCCTCGATTTTCCCTGATTTTGGTAGTCGTAAAAAAGGTCATAACTTTTGAATCGTTTAACCGATCCTTAAAAGTCTTTTTGCATTCGAAAGAGCACAGAAAAACAAAGAAAATGTGACTAGGCTCATCTCGATATTTCAATTTTTCGATCCGAGAGCGCAGATTGTGTGTCTCCTCCAAAATAACATTTTTCACCCAACTAAAAAATCGATTATCTTTCGCAAAAAAATTGAAAAAAATTATTCTACGGTTCTAAATGCATGGAAATTGATGTATTTTCAAGCCTTGTTCGTTAGAAAGTCAAAGCGCAGCGGAAACAGTCGCTATTACAGAGAAAACGATCGATATCGTGATTTTTGTAGACGTAAAGCAGGTAGTTTTCGGTTAATTCGGTTTTTTGCGATTTTCTCAGCTCCTGTTGGAGATATCGCAAATCCACGGCCAGATTCGTGATCAGCGCGACGAAATACATCAGATAGCGTCCATCCCATGTAGGAAATATCCCAAAAATCGTTTTTCGCGTTTTTCTCGGCTCCTGTGGGAGATAGAGCGAAAAGGGGCATAATACAGGATCCTCGATTTTCCCTGATTTTGGTAGTCGTAAAAAAGGTCATAACTTTTGAATCGTTTAACCGATCCTTAAAATTCTTTTTGCATTCGAAAGAGCACAGAAAAACAAAGAAAATGCGACTAGGCTCATCTCGATATTTCAATTTTTCGATCCGAGAGCGCAGATTGTGTGTCACCTCGAAAATAACATTTTTCACCTAACTAAAAAATCGATTATCTTTCGCAAAAAAATTGAAAAAAATTATTCTACGGTTCTAAATGCATGGAAATTGATGTATTATCAAGCCTTGTTCGTTAGAAAGTCGAAGCGCAGCGGAAACAGTCGCTATTACAGAGAAAACGATCGATATCGTGATTTTTGTAGACGTGAAGCAGGTAGTTTTCGGTTAATTCGGTTTTTTGCGATTTTCTCAGCTCCTGTTGGAGATATCGCAAATCCACGGCCAGATTCGTGATCAGCGCGACGAAATACATCAGATAGCGTCCATTACATGTGTGAAATATCCCAAAAATCGTTTTCCGCGTTTTTCTCGGCTCCTGTGGGAGATAGAGCGAAAAGGGGCTAATACAGGATCTTCGATTTTCCCTGATTTTGGTAGTCGTAAAATAGGTCATAACTTTTGAATCGTTTAACCGATCCTTAAAAGTCTTTTTGCATTCGAAAGAGCACAAAAAAACAAAGAAAATGCGACTAGGCTCATCTCGATATTTCAATTTTTCGATCCGAGAGCGCAGATTGTGTGTCTCCTCCAAAATAACATTTTTCACCCAACTAAAAAATCGATTATCTTTCGCAAAAAAATTGAAAAAAATTATTCTACGGTTCTAAATGCATGGAAATTGATGTATTTTCAAGCCTTGTTCGTTAGAAAGTCAAAGCGCAGCGGAAACAGTCGCTATTACAGAGAAAACGATCGATATCGTGATTTTTGTAGACGTAAAGCAGGTAGTTTTCGGTTAATTCGGTTTTTTGCGATTTTCTCAGCTCCTGTTGGAGATATCGCAAATCCACGGCCAGATTCGTGATCAGCGCGACGAAATACATCAGATAGCGTCCATCCCATGTAGGAAATATCCCAAAAATCGTTTTTCGCGTTTTTCTCGGCTCCTGTGGGAGATAGAGCGAAAAGGGGCTCAATACAGGATCCTCGATTTTCCCTGATTTTGGTAGTCGTAAAAAAGGTCATAACTTTTGAATCGTTTAACCGATCCTTAAAAGTCTTTTTGCATTCGAAAGAGCACAAAAAAACAAAGAAAATGCGACTAGGCTCATCTCGATATTTCAATTTTTCGATCCGAGAGCGCAGATTGTGTGTCTCCTCCAAAATAACATTTTTCACCCAACTAAAAAATCGATTATCTTTCGCAAAAAAATTGAAAAAAATTATTCTACGGTTCTAAATGCATGGAAATTGATGTATTTTCAAGCCTTGTTCGTTAGAAAGTCAAAGCGCAGCGGAAACAGTCGCTATTACAGAGAAAACCATCGATATCGTGATTTTTGTAAACGTAAAGCAGGTAGTTTTCGGTTAATTCGGTTTTTTGCGATTTTCTCAGCTCCTGTTGGAGATATCGCAAATCCACGGCCAGATTCGTGATCAGCGCGACGAAATACATCAGATAGCGTCCATCCCATGTAGGAAATATCCCAAAAATCGTTTTTCGCGTTTTTCTCGGCTCCTGTGGGAGATAGAGCGAAAAGGGGCTCAATACAGGATCCTCGATTTTCCCTGATTTTGGTAGTCGTAAAAAAGGTCATAACTTTTGAATCGTTTAACCGATCCTTAAAAGTCTTTTTGCATTCGAAAGAGCACAGAAAAACAAAGAAAATGTGACTAGGCTCATCTCGATATTTCAATTTTTCGATCCGAGAGCGCAGATTGTGTGTCTCCTCCAAAATAACATTTTTCACCCAACTAAAAAATCGATTATGTTTCGCAAAAAAATTGAAAAAAATTATTCTACGGTTCTAAATGCATGGAAATTGATGTATTTTCAAGCCTTGTTCGTTAGAAAGTCAAAGCGCAGCGGAAACAGTCGCTATTACAGAGAAAACGATCGATATCGTGATTTTTGTAGACGTAAAGCAGGTAGTTTTCGGTTAATTCGGTTTTTTGCGATTTTCTCAGCTCCTGTTGGAGATATCGCAAATCCACGGCCAGATTCGTGATCAGCGCGACGAAATACATCAGATAGCGTCCATCCCATGTAGGAAATATCCCAAAAATCGTTTTTCGCGTTTTTCTCGGCTCCTGTGGGAGATAGAGCGAAAAGGGGCATAATACAGGATCCTCGATTTTCCCTGATTTTGGTAGTCGTAAAAAAGGTCATAACTTTTGAATCGTTTAACCGATCCTTAAAAGTCTTTTTGCATTCGAAAGAGCACAGAAAAACAAAGAAAATGCGACTAGGCTCATCTCGATATTTCAATTTTTCGATCCGAGAGCGCAGATTGTGTGTCACCTCCAAAATAACATTTTTTACCTAACTAAAAAATCGATTATCTTTCGCAAAAAAATTTTTAAAAAATTATTCTACGGTTCTAAATGCATGGAAATTGATGTATTATCAAGCCTTGTTCGTTAGAAAGTCGAAGCGCAGCGGAAACAGTCGCTATTACAGAGAAAACGATCGATATCGTGATTTTTGTAGACGTAAAGCAGGTAGTTTTCGGTTAATTCGGTTTTTTGCGATTTTCTCAGCTCCTGCTGGAGATATCGCAAATCTACGGCCAGATTCGTGATCAGCGCGACGAAATACATCAGATAGCGTCCATCCCATGTGGGAAATATCCGAAAAATCGTTTTTCGCGTTTTTCTCGGCCCCTGTGAGAGATAGAGCGAAAAGGGGCTTAATACAGGATCCTCGATTTTCCCTGATTTTGGTAGTCGTAAAAAAGGTCATAACTTTTGAATCGTTTAACCGATCCTTTAAAGTCTTTTTGCATTCGAAAGAGCACAGAAAAACAAAGAAAATGCGACTAGACTCATCTCGATATTTCAATTTTTCGATCCGAGAGCGCAGATTGTGTGTCACCTCCAAAATAACATTTTTCACCCAACTAAAAAATCGATCATCTTTCGCAAAAAAATTGAAAAAAATTATTCTACGGTTCTAAATGCATGGAAATTGATGTATTATCAAGCCTTGTTCGTTAGAAAGTCGAAGCGCAGCGGAAACAGTCGCTATTACAGAGAAAACGATCGATATCGTGATTTTTGTAGACGTGAAGCAGGTAGTTTTCGGTTAATTCGGTTTTTTGCGATTTTCTCAGCTCCTGTTGGAGATATCGCAAATCCACGGCCAGATTCGTGATCAGCGCGACGAAATACATCAGATAGCGTCCATTACATGTGTGAAATATCCCAAAAATCGGTTTCCGCGTTTTTCTCGGCTCCTGTGGGAGATAGAGCGAAAAGGGGCTAATACAGGATCTTCGATTTTCCCTGATTTTGGTAGTCGTAAAATAGGTCATAACTTTTGAATCGTTTAACCGATCCTTAAAAGTCTTTTTGCATTCGAAAGAGCACAAAAAAACAAAGAAAATGCGACTAGGCTCATCTCGATATTTCAATTTTTCGATCCGAGAGCGCAGATTGTGTGTCTCCTCCAAAATAACATTTTTCACCCAACTAAAAAATCGATTATCTTTCGCAAAAAAATTGAAAAAAATTATTCTACGGTTCTAAATGCATGGAAATTGATGTATTTTCAAGCCTTGTTCGTTAGAAAGTCAAAGCGCAGCGGAAACAGTCGCTATTACAGAGAAAACGATCGATATCGTGATTTTTGTAGACGTAAAGCAGGTAGTTTTCGGTTAATTCGGTTTTTTGCGATTTTCTCAGCTCCTGTTGGAGATATCGCAAATCCACGGCCAGATTCGTGATCAGCGCGACGAAATACATCAGATAGCGTCCATCCCATGTAGGAAATATCCCAAAAATCGTTTTTCGCGTTTTTCTCGGCTCCTGTGGGAGATAGAGCGAAAAGGGGCTCAATACAGGATCCTCGATTTTCCCTGATTTTGGTAGTCGTAAAAAAGGTCATAACTTTTGAATCGTTTAACCGATCCTTAAAAGTCTTTTTGCATTCGAAAGAGCACAAAAAAACAAAGAAAATGCGACTAGGCTCATCTCGATATTTCAATTTTTCGATCCGAGAGCGCAGATTGTGTGTCTCCTCCAAAATAACATTTTTCACCCAACTAAAAAATCGATTATCTTTCGCAAAAAAATTGAAAAAAATTATTCTACGGTTCTAAATGCATGGAAATTGATGTATTTTCAAGCCTTGTTCGTTAGAAAGTCAAAGCGCAGCGGAAACAGTCGCTATTACAGAGAAAACCATCGATATCGTGATTTTTGTAAACGTAAAGCAGGTAGTTTTCGGTTAATTCGGTTTTTTGCGATTTTCTCAGCTCCTGTTGGAGATATCGCAAATCCACGGCCAGATTCGTGATCAGCGCGACGAAATACATCAGATAGCGTCCATCCCATGTAGGAAATATCCCAAAAATCGTTTTTCGCGTTTTTCTCGGCTCCTGTGGGAGATAGAGCGAAAAGGGGCTCAATACAGGATCCTCGATTTTCCCTGATTTTGGTAGTCGTAAAAAAGGTCATAACTTTTGAATCGTTTAACCGATCCTTAAAAGTCTTTTTGCATTCGAAAGAGCACAGAAAAACAAAGAAAATGTGACTAGGCTCATCTCGATATTTCAATTTTTCGATCCGAGAGCGCAGATTGTGTGTCTCCTCCAAAATAACATTTTTCACCCAACTAAAAAATCGATTATGTTTCGCAAAAAAATTGAAAAAAATTATTCTACGGTTCTAAATGCATGGAAATTGATGTATTTTCAAGCCTTGTTCGTTAGAAAGTCAAAGCGCAGCGGAAACAGTCGCTATTACAGAGAAAACGATCGATATCGTGATTTTTGTAGACGTAAAGCAGGTAGTTTTCGGTTAATTCGGTTTTTTGCGATTTTCTCAGCTCCTGTTGGAGATATCGCAAATCCACGGCCAGATTCGTGATCAGCGCGACGAAATACATCAGATAGCGTCCATCCCATGTAGGAAATATCCCAAAAATCGTTTTTCGCGTTTTTCTCGGCTCCTGTGGGAGATAGAGCGAAAAGGGGCATAATACAGGATCCTCGATTTTCCCTGATTTTGGTAGTCGTAAAAAAGGTCATAACTTTTGAATCGTTTAACCGATCCTTAAAAGTCTTTTTGCATTCGAAAGAGCACAGAAAAACAAAGAAAATGCGACTAGGCTCATCTCGATATTTCAATTTTTCGATCCGAGAGCGCAGATTGTGTGTCACCTCCAAAATAACATTTTTTACCTAACTAAAAAATCGATTATCTTTCGCAAAAAAATTTTTAAAAAATTATTCTACGGTTCTAAATGCATGGAAATTGATGTATTATCAAGCCTTGTTCGTTAGAAAGTCGAAGCGCAGCGGAAACAGTCGCTATTACAGAGAAAACGATCGATATCGTGATTTTTGTAGACGTAAAGCAGGTAGTTTTCGGTTAATTCGGTTTTTTGCGATTTTCTCAGCTCCTGCTGGAGATATCGCAAATCTACGGCCAGATTCGTGATCAGCGCGACGAAATACATCAGATAGCGTCCATCCCATGTGGGAAATATCCGAAAAATCGTTTTTCGCGTTTTTCTCGGCCCCTGTGAGAGATAGAGCGAAAAGGGGCTTAATACAGGATCCTCGATTTTCCCTGATTTTGGTAGTCGTAAAAAAGGTCATAACTTTTGAATCGTTTAACCGATCCTTAAAAGTCTTTTTGCATTCGAAAGAGCACAGAAAAACAAAGAAAATGTGACTAGGCTCATCTCGATATTTCAATTTTTCGATCCGAGAGCGCAGATTGTGTGTCTCCTCCAAAATAACATTTTTCACCCAACTAAAAAATCGATTATGTTTCGCAAAAAAATTGAAAAAAATTATTCTACGGTTCTAAATGCATGGAAATTGATGTATTTTCAAGCCTTGTTCGTTAGAAAGTCAAAGCGCAGCGGAAACAGTCGCTATTACAGAGAAAACGATCGATATCGTGATTTTTGTAGACGTAAAGCAGGTAGTTTTCGGTTAATTCGGTTTTTTGCGATTTTCTCAGCTCCTGTTGGAGATATCGCAAATCCACGGCCAGATTCGTGATCAGCGCGACGAAATACATCAGATAGCGTCCATCCCATGTAGGAAATATCCCAAAAATCGTTTTTCGCGTTTTTCTCGGCTCCTGTGGGAGATAGAGCGAAAAGGGGCATAATACAGGATCCTCGATTTTCCCTGATTTTGGTAGTCGTAAAAAAGGTCATAACTTTTGAATCGTTTAACCGATCCTTAAAAGTCTTTTTGCATTCGAAAGAGCACAGAAAAACAAAGAAAATGTGACTAGGCTCATCTCGATATTTCAATTTTTCGATCCGAGAGCGCAGATTGTGTGTCTCCTCCAAAATAACATTTTTCACCCAACTAAAAAATCGATTATCTTTCGCAAAAAAATTGAAAAAAATTATTCTACGGTTCTAAATGCATGGAAATTGATGTATTTTCAAGCCTTGTTCGTTAGAAAGTCAAAGCGCAGCGGAAACAGTCGCTATTACAGAGAAAACGATCGATATCGTGATTTTTGTAGACGTAAAGCAGGTAGTTTTCGGTTAATTCGGTTTTTTGCGATTTTCTCAGCTCCTGTTGGAGATATCGCAAATCCACGGCCAGATTCGTGATCAGCGCGACGAAATACATCAGATAGCCTCCATCCCATGTAGAAAATATCCCAAAAATCGTTTTTCGCGTTTTTCTCGGCTCCTGTGGAAGATAGAGCGAAAAGGGGCTCAATACAGGATCCTCGATTTTCCCTGATTTTGGTAGTCGTAAAAAAGGTCATAACTTTTGAATCGTTTAACCGATCCTTAAAATTCTTTTTGCATTCGAAAGAGCACAGAAAAACAAAGAAAATGCGACTAGGCTCATCTCGATATTTCAATTTTTCGATCCGAGAGCGCAGATTGTGTGTCACCTCGAAAATAACATTTTTCACCTAACTAAAAAATCGATTATCTTTCGCAAAAAAATTGAAAAAAATTATTCTACGGTTCTAAATGCATGGAAATTGATGTATTATCAAGCCTTGTTCGTTAGAAAGTCGAAGCGCAGCGGAAACAGTCGCTATTACAGAGAAAACGATCGATATCGTGATTTTTGTAGACGTGAAGCAGGTAGTTTTCGGTTAATTCGGTTTTTTGCGATTTTCTCAGCTCCTGTTGGAGATATCGCAAATCCACGGCCAGATTCGTGATCAGCGCGACGAAATACATCAGATAGCGTCCATTACATGTGTGAAATATCCCAAAAATCGTTTTCCGCGTTTTTCTCGGCTCCTGTGGGAGATAGAGCGAAAAGGGGCTAATACAGGATCTTCGATTTTCCCTGATTTTGGTAGTCGTAAAATAGGTCATAACTTTTGAATCGTTTAACCGATCCTTAAAAGTCTTTTTGCATTCGAAAGAGCACAAAAAAACAAAGAAAATGCGACTAGGCTCATCTCGATATTTCAATTTTTCGATCCGAGAGCGCAGATTGTGTGTCTCCTCCAAAATAACATTTTTCACCCAACTAAAAAATCGATTATCTTTCGCAAAAAAATTGAAAAAAATTATTCTACGGTTCTAAATGCATGGAAATTGATGTATTATCAAGCCTTGTTCGTTAGAAAGTCGAAGCGCAGCGGAAACAGTCGCTATTACAGAGAAAACGATCGATATCGTGATTTTTGTAGACGTGAAGCAGGTAGTTTTCGGTTAATTCGGTTTTTTGCGATTTTCTCAGCTCCTGTTGGAGATATCGCAAATCCACGGCCAGATTCGTGATCAGCGCGACGAAATACATCAGATAGCGTCCATTACATGTGTGAAATATCCCAAAAATCGTTTTCCGCGTTTTTCTCGGCTCCTGTGGGAGATAGAGCGAAAAGGGGCTAATACAGGATCTTCGATTTTCCCTGATTTTGGTAGTCGTAAAAAAGGTCATAACTTTTGAATCGTTTAACCGATCCTTAAAAGTCTTTTTGCATTCGAAAGAGCACAAAAAAACAAAGAAAATGCGACTAGGCTCATCTCGATATTTCAATTTTTCGATCCGAGAGCGCAGATTGTGTGTCTCCTCCAAAATAACATTTTTCACCCAACTAAAAAATCGATTATCTTTCGCAAAAAAATTGAAAAAAATTATTCTACGGTTCTAAATGCATGGAAATTGATGTATTTTCAAGCCTTGTTCGTTAGAAAGTCAAAGCGCAGCGGAAACAGTCGCTATTACAGAGAAAACGATCGATATCGTGATTTTTGTAGACGTAAAGCAGGTAGTTTTCGGTTAATTCGGTTTTTTGCGATTTTCTCAGCTCCTGTTGGAGATATCGCAAATCCACGGCCAGATTCGTGATCAGCGCGACGAAATACAGCAGATAGCGTCCATTACATGTGGGAAATATCCCAAAAATCGTTTTCCGCGTTTTTCTCGGCTCCTGTGGGAGATAGAGCGAAAAGGGGCTTAATACAGGATCTTCGATTTTCCCTGATTTTGGTAGTCGTAAAAAAGGTCATAACTTTTGAATCGTTTAACCGATCCTTAAAAGTCTTTTTGCATTCGAAAGAGCACAGAAAAACAAAGAAAATGCGACTAGGCTCATCTCGATATTTCAATTTTTCGATCCGAGAGCGCAGATTGTGTGTCTCCTCCAAAATAACATTTTTCACCCAACTAAAAAATCGATTATCTTTCGCAAAAAAATTGAAAAAAATTATTCTACGGTTCTAAATGCATGGAAATTGATGTATTATCAAGCCTTGTTCGTTAGAAAGTCGAAGCGCAGCGGAAACAGTCGCTATTACAGAGAAAACGATCGATATCGTGATTTTTGTAGACGTGAAGCAGGTAGTTTTCGGTTAATTCGGTTTTTTGCGATTTTCTCAGCTCCTGTTAGAGATATCGCAAATCCACGGCCAGATTCGTGATCAGCGCGACGAAATACATCAGATAGCGTCCATTACATGTGGGAAATATCCCAAAAATCGTTTTCCGCGTTTTTCTCGGCTCCTGTGGGAGATAGAGCGAAAAGGGGCTAATACAGGATCTTCGATTTTCCCTGATTTTGGTAGTCGTAAAAAAGGTCATAACTTTTGAATCGTTTAACCGATCCTTAAAAGTCTTTTTGCATTCGAAAGAGCACAGAAAAACAAAGAAAATGTGACTAGGCTCATCTCGATATTTCAATTTTTCGATCCGAGAGCGCAGATTGTGTGTCTCCTCCAAAATAACATTTTTCACCCAACTAAAAAATCGATTATCTTTCGCAAAAAAATTGAAAAAAATTATTCTACGGTTCTAAATGCATGGAAATTGATGTATTTTCAAGCCTTGTTCGTTAGAAAGTCAAAGCGCAGCGGAAACAGTCGCTATTACAGAGAAAACGATCGATATCGTGATTTTTGTAGACGTAAAGCAGGTAGTTTTCGGTTAATTCGGTTTTTTGCGATTTTCTCAGCTCCTGTTGGAGATATCGCAAATCCACGGCCAGATTCGTGATCAGCGCGACGAAATACATCAGATAGCCTCCATCCCATGTAGAAAATATCCCAAAAATCGTTTTTCGCGTTTTTCTCGGCTCCTGTGGGAGATAGAGCGAAAAGGGGCTCAATACAGGATCCTCGATTTTCCCTGATTTTGGTAGTCGTAAAAAAGGTCATAACTTTTGAATCGTTTAACCGATCCTTAAAATTCTTTTTGCATTCGAAAGAGCACAGAAAAACAAAGAAAATGCGACTAGGCTCATCTCGATATTTCAATTTTTCGATCCGAGAGCGCAGATTGTGTGTCACCTCGAAAATAACATTTTTCACCTAACTAAAAAATCGATTATCTTTCGCAAAAAAATTGAAAAAAATTATTCTACGGTTCTAAATGCATGGAAATTGATGTATTATCAAGCCTTGTTCGTTAGAAAGTCGAAGCGCAGCGGAAACAGTCGCTATTACAGAGAAAACGATCGATATCGTGATTTTTGTAGACGTGAAGCAGGTAGTTTTCGGTTAATTCGGTTTTTTGCGATTTTCTCAGCTCCTGTTGGAGATATCGCAAATCCACGGCCAGATTCGTGATCAGCGCGACGAAATACATCAGATAGCGTCCATTACATGTGTGAAATATCCCAAAAATCGTTTTCCGCGTTTTTCTCGGCTCCTGTGGGAGATAGAGCGAAAAGGGGCTCAATACAGGATCCTCGATTTTCCCTGATTTTGGTAGTCGTAAAAAAGGTCATAACTTTTGAATCGTTTAACCGATCCTTAAAAGTCTTTTTGCATTCGAAAGAGCACAGAAAAACAAAGAAAATGTGACTAGGCTCATCTCGATATTTCAATTTTTCGATCCGAGAGCGCAGATTGTGTGTCTCCTCCAAAATAACATTTTTCACCCAACTAAAAAATCGATTATCTTTCGCAAAAAAATTGAAAAAAATTATTCTACGGTTCTAAATGCATGGAAATTGATGTATTTTCAAGCCTTGTTCGTTAGAAAGTCAAAGCGCAGCGGAAACAGTCGCTATTACAGAGAAAACGATCGATATCGTGATTTTTGTAGACGTAAAGCAGGTAGTTTTCGGTTAATTCGGTTTTTTGCGATTTTCTCAGCTCCTGTTGGAGATATCGCAAATCCACGGCCAGATTCGTGATCAGCGCGACGAAATACATCAGATAGCCTCCATCCCATGTAGAAAATATCCCAAAAATCGTTTTTCGCGTTTTTCTCGGCTCCTGTGGAAGATAGAGCGAAAAGGGGCTCAATACAGGATCCTCGATTTTCCCTGATTTTGGTAGTCGTAAAAAAGGTCATAACTTTTGAATCGTTTAACCGATCCTTAAAATTCTTTTTGCATTCGAAAGAGCACAGAAAAACAAAGAAAATGCGACTAGGCTCATCTCGATATTTCAATTTTTCGATCCGAGAGCGCAGATTGTGTGTCACCTCGAAAATAACATTTTTCACCTAACTAAAAAATCGATTATCTTTCGCAAAAAAATTGAAAAAAATTATTCTACGGTTCTAAATGCATGGAAATTGATGTATTATCAAGCCTTGTTCGTTAGAAAGTCGAAGCGCAGCGGAAACAGTCGCTATTACAGAGAAAACGATCGATATCGTGATTTTTGTAGACGTGAAGCAGGTAGTTTTCGGTTAATTCGGTTTTTTGCGATTTTCTCAGCTCCTGTTGGAGATATCGCAAATCCACGGCCAGATTCGTGATCAGCGCGACGAAATACATCAGATAGCGTCCATTACATGTGTGAAATATCCCAAAAATCGTTTTCCGCGTTTTTCTCGGCTCCTGTGGGAGATAGAGCGAAAAGGGGCTAATACAGGATCTTCGATTTTCCCTGATTTTGGTAGTCGTAAAAAAGGTCATAACTTTTGAATCGTTTAACCGATCCTTAAAAGTCTTTTTGCATTCGAAAGAGCACAAAAAAACAAAGAAAATGCGACTAGGCTCATCTCGATATTTCAATTTTTCGATCCGAGAGCGCAGATTGTGTGTCTCCTCCAAAATAACATTTTTCACCCAACTAAAAAATCGATTATCTTTCGCAAAAAAATTGAAAAAAATTATTCTACGGTTCTAAATGCATGGAAATTGATGTATTTTCAAGCCTTGTTCGTTAGAAAGTCAAAGCGCAGCGGAAACAGTCGCTATTACAGAGAAAACGATCGATATCGTGATTTTTGTAGACGTAAAGCAGGTAGTTTTCGGTTAATTCGGTTTTTTGCGATTTTCTCAGCTCCTGTTGGAGATATCGCAAATCCACGGCCAGATTCGTGATCAGCGCGACGAAATACAGCAGATAGCGTCCATTACATGTGGGAAATATCCCAAAAATCGTTTTCCGCGTTTTTCTCGGCTCCTGTGGGAGATAGAGCGAAAAGGGGCTTAATACAGGATCTTCGATTTTCCCTGATTTTGGTAGTCGTAAAAAAGGTCATAACTTTTGAATCGTTTAACCGATCCTTAAAAGTCTTTTTGCATTCGAAAGAGCACAGAAAAACAAAGAAAATGCGACTAGGCTCATCTCGATATTTCAATTTTTCGATCCGAGAGCGCAGATTGTGTGTCTCCTCCAAAATAACATTTTTCACCCAACTAAAAAATCGATTATCTTTCGCAAAAAAATTGAAAAAAATTATTCTACGGTTCTAAATGCATGGAAATTGATGTATTATCAAGCCTTGTTCGTTAGAAAGTCGAAGCGCAGCGGAAACAGTCGCTATTACAGAGAAAACGATCGATATCGTGATTTTTGTAGACGTGAAGCAGGTAGTTTTCGGTTAATTCGGTTTTTTGCGATTTTCTCAGCTCCTGTTAGAGATATCGCAAATCCACGGCCAGATTCGTGATCAGCGCGACGAAATACATCAGATAGCGTCCATTACATGTGGGAAATATCCCAAAAATCGTTTTCCGCGTTTTTCTCGGCTCCTGTGGGAGATAGAGCGAAAAGGGGCTAATACAGGATCTTCGATTTTCCCTGATTTTGGTAGTCGTAAAAAAGGTCATAACTTTTGAATCGTTTAACCGATCCTTAAAAGTCTTTTTGCATTCGAAAGAGCACAGAAAAACAAAGAAAATGTGACTAGGCTCATCTCGATATTTCAATTTTTCGATCCGAGAGCGCAGATTGTGTGTCTCCTCCAAAATAACATTTTTCACCCAACTAAAAAATCGATTATCTTTCGCAAAAAAATTGAAAAAAATTATTCTACGGTTCTAAATGCATGGAAATTGATGTATTTTCAAGCCTTGTTCGTTAGAAAGTCAAAGCGCAGCGGAAACAGTCGCTATTACAGAGAAAACGATCGATATCGTGATTTTTGTAGACGTAAAGCAGGTAGTTTTCGGTTAATTCGGTTTTTTGCGATTTTCTCAGCTCCTGTTGGAGATATCGCAAATCCACGGCCAGATTCGTGATCAGCGCGACGAAATACATCAGATAGCCTCCATCCCATGTAGAAAATATCCCAAAAATCGTTTTTCGCGTTTTTCTCGGCTCCTGTGGGAGATAGAGCGAAAAGGGGCTCAATACAGGATCCTCGATTTTCCCTGATTTTGGTAGTCGTAAAAAAGGTCATAACTTTTGAATCGTTTAACCGATCCTTAAAATTCTTTTTGCATTCGAAAGAGCACAGAAAAACAAAGAAAATGCGACTAGGCTCATCTCGATATTTCAATTTTTCGATCCGAGAGCGCAGATTGTGTGTCACCTCGAAAATAACATTTTTCACCTAACTAAAAAATCGATTATCTTTCGCAAAAAAATTGAAAAAAATTATTCTACGGTTCTAAATGCATGGAAATTGATGTATTATCAAGCCTTGTTCGTTAGAAAGTCGAAGCGCAGCGGAAACAGTCGCTATTACAGAGAAAACGATCGATATCGTGATTTTTGTAGACGTGAAGCAGGTAGTTTTCGGTTAATTCGGTTTTTTGCGATTTTCTCAGCTCCTGTTGGAGATATCGCAAATCCACGGCCAGATTCGTGATCAGCGCGACGAAATACATCAGATAGCGTCCATTACATGTGTGAAATATCCCAAAAATCGTTTTCCGCGTTTTTCTCGGCTCCTGTGGGAGATAGAGCGAAAAGGGGCTAATACAGGATCTTCGATTTTCCCTGATTTTGGTAGTCGTAAAATAGGTCATAACTTTTGAATCGTTTAACCGATCCTTAAAAGTCTTTTTGCATTCGAAAGAGCACAAAAAAACAAAGAAAATGCGACTAGGCTCATCTCGATATTTCAATTTTTCGATCCGAGAGCGCAGATTGTGTGTCTCCTCCAAAATAACATTTTTCACCCAACTAAAAAATCGATTATCTTTCGCAAAAAAATTGAAAAAAATTATTCTACGGTTCTAAATGCATGGAAATTGATGTATTATCAAGCCTTGTTCGTTAGAAAGTCGAAGCGCAGCGGAAACAGTCGCTATTACAGAGAAAACGATCGATATCGTGATTTTTGTAGACGTGAAGCAGGTAGTTTTCGGTTAATTCGGTTTTTTGCGATTTTCTCAGCTCCTGTTGGAGATATCGCAAATCCACGGCCAGATTCGTGATCAGCGCGACGAAATACATCAGATAGCGTCCATTACATGTGTGAAATATCCCAAAAATCGTTTTCCGCGTTTTTCTCGGCTCCTGTGGGAGATAGAGCGAAAAGGGGCTAATACAGGATCTTCGATTTTCCCTGATTTTGGTAGTCGTAAAAAAGGTCATAACTTTTGAATCGTTTAACCGATCCTTAAAAGTCTTTTTGCATTCGAAAGAGCACAAAAAAACAAAGAAAATGCGACTAGGCTCATCTCGATATTTCAATTTTTCGATCCGAGAGCGCAGATTGTGTGTCTCCTCCAAAATAACATTTTTCACCCAACTAAAAAATCGATTATCTTTCGCAAAAAAATTGAAAAAAATTATTCTACGGTTCTAAATGCATGGAAATTGATGTATTTTCAAGCCTTGTTCGTTAGAAAGTCAAAGCGCAGCGGAAACAGTCGCTATTACAGAGAAAACGATCGATATCGTGATTTTTGTAGACGTAAAGCAGGTAGTTTTCGGTTAATTCGGTTTTTTGCGATTTTCTCAGCTCCTGTTGGAGATATCGCAAATCCACGGCCAGATTCGTGATCAGCGCGACGAAATACAGCAGATAGCGTCCATTACATGTGGGAAATATCCCAAAAATCGTTTTCCGCGTTTTTCTCGGCTCCTGTGGGAGATAGAGCGAAAAGGGGCTTAATACAGGATCTTCGATTTTCCCTGATTTTGGTAGTCGTAAAAAAGGTCATAACTTTTGAATCGTTTAACCGATCCTTAAAAGTCTTTTTGCATTCGAAAGAGCACAGAAAAACAAAGAAAATGCGACTAGGCTCATCTCGATATTTCAATTTTTCGATCCGAGAGCGCAGATTGTGTGTCTCCTCCAAAATAACATTTTTCACCCAACTAAAAAATCGATTATCTTTCGCAAAAAAATTGAAAAAAATTATTCTACGGTTCTAAATGCATGGAAATTGATGTATTATCAAGCCTTGTTCGTTAGAAAGTCGAAGCGCAGCGGAAACAGTCGCTATTACAGAGAAAACGATCGATATCGTGATTTTTGTAGACGTGAAGCAGGTAGTTTTCGGTTAATTCGGTTTTTTGCGATTTTCTCAGCTCCTGTTAGAGATATCGCAAATCCACGGCCAGATTCGTGATCAGCGCGACGAAATACATCAGATAGCGTCCATTACATGTGGGAAATATCCCAAAAATCGTTTTCCGCGTTTTTCTCGGCTCCTGTGGGAGATAGAGCGAAAAGGGGCTAATACAGGATCTTCGATTTTCCCTGATTTTGGTAGTCGTAAAAAAGGTCATAACTTTTGAATCGTTTAACCGATCCTTAAAAGTCTTTTTGCATTCGAAAGAGCACAGAAAAACAAAGAAAATGTGACTAGGCTCATCTCGATATTTCAATTTTTCGATCCGAGAGCGCAGATTGTGTGTCTCCTCCAAAATAACATTTTTCACCCAACTAAAAAATCGATTATCTTTCGCAAAAAAATTGAAAAAAATTATTCTACGGTTCTAAATGCATGGAAATTGATGTATTTTCAAGCCTTGTTCGTTAGAAAGTCAAAGCGCAGCGGAAACAGTCGCTATTACAGAGAAAACGATCGATATCGTGATTTTTGTAGACGTAAAGCAGGTAGTTTTCGGTTAATTCGGTTTTTTGCGATTTTCTCAGCTCCTGTTGGAGATATCGCAAATCCACGGCCAGATTCGTGATCAGCGCGACGAAATACATCAGATAGCCTCCATCCCATGTAGAAAATATCCCAAAAATCGTTTTTCGCGTTTTTCTCGGCTCCTGTGGGAGATAGAGCGAAAAGGGGCTCAATACAGGATCCTCGATTTTCCCTGATTTTGGTAGTCGTAAAAAAGGTCATAACTTTTGAATCGTTTAACCGATCCTTAAAATTCTTTTTGCATTCGAAAGAGCACAGAAAAACAAAGAAAATGCGACTAGGCTCATCTCGATATTTCAATTTTTCGATCCGAGAGCGCAGATTGTGTGTCTCCTCCAAAATAACATTTTTCACCCAACTAAAAAATCGATTATCTTTCGCAAAAAAATTGAAAAAAATTATTCTACGGTTCTAAATGCATGGAAATTGATGTATTTTCAAGCCTTGTTCGTTAGAAAGTCAAAGCGCAGCGGAAACAGTCGCTATTACAGAGAAAACGATCGATATCGTGATTTTTGTAGACGTGAAGCAGGTAGTTTTCGGTTAATTCGGTTTTTTGCGATTTTCTCAGCTCCTGTTAGAGATATCGCAAATCCACGGCCAGATTCGTGATCAGCGCGACGAAATACATCAGATAGCGTCCATTACATGTGGGAAATATCCCAAAAATCGTTTTCCGCGTTTTTCTCGGCTCCTGTGGGAGATAGAGCGAAAAGGGGCTAATACAGGATCTTCGATTTTCCCTGATTTTGGTAGTCGTAAAAAAGGTCATAACTTTTGAATCGTTTAACCGATCCTTAAAAGTCTTTTTGCATTCGAAAGAGCACAGAAAAACAAAGAAAATGTGACTAGGCTCATCTCGATATTTCAATTTTTCGATCCGAGAGCGCAGATTGTGTGTCTCCTCCAAAATAACATTTTTCACCCAACTAAAAAATCGATTATCTTTCGCAAAAAAATTGAAAAAAATTATTCTACGGTTCTAAATGCATGGAAATTGATGTATTTTCAAGCCTTGTTCGTTAGAAAGTCAAAGCGCAGCGGAAACAGTCGCTATTACAGAGAAAACGATCGATATCGTGATTTTTGTAGACGTAAAGCAGGTAGTTTTCGGTTAATTCGGTTTTTTGCGATTTTCTCAGCTCCTGTTGGAGATATCGCAAATCCACGGCCAGATTCGTGATCAGCGCGACGAAATACATCAGATAGCCTCCATCCCATGTAGAAAATATCCCAAAAATCGTTTTTCGCGTTTTTCTCGGCTCCTGTGGGAGATAGAGCGAAAAGGGGCTCAATACAGGATCCTCGATTTTCCCTGATTTTGGTAGTCGTAAAAAAGGTCATAACTTTTGAATCGTTTAACCGATCCTTAAAATTCTTTTTGCATTCGAAAGAGCACAGAAAAACAAAGAAAATGCGACTAGGCTCATCTCGATATTTCAATTTTTCGATCCGAGAGCGCAGATTGTGTGTCTCCTCCAAAATAACATTTTTCACCCAACTAAAAAATCGATTATCTTTCGCAAAAAAATTGAAAAAAATTATTCTACGGTTCTAAATGCATGGAAATTGATGTATTTTCAAGCCTTGTTCGTTAGAAAGTCAAAGCGCAGCGGAAACAGTCGCTATTACAGAGAAAACGATCGATATCGTGATTTTTGTAGACGTAAAGCAGGTAGTTTTCGGTTAATTCGGTTTTTTGCGATTTTCTCAGCTCCTGTTGGAGATATCGCAAATCCACGGCCAGATTCGTGATCAGCGCGACGAAATACATCAGATAGCCTCCATCCCATGTAGAAAATATCCCAAAAATCGTTTTTCGCGTTTTTCTCGGCTCCTGTGGGAGATAGAGCGAAAAGGGGCTCAATACAGGATCCTCGATTTTCCCTGATTTTGGTAGTCGTAAAAAAGGTCATAACTTTTGAATCGTTTAACCGATCCTTAAAATTCTTTTTGCATTCGAAAGAGCACAGAAAAACAAAGAAAATGCGACTAGGCTCATCTCGATATTTCAATTTTTCGATCCGAGAGCGCAGATTGTGTGTCTCCTCCAAAATAACATTTTTCACCCAACTAAAAAATCGATTATCTTTCGCAAAAAAATTGAAAAAAATTATTCTACGGTTCTAAATGCATGGAAATTGATGTATTTTCAAGCCTTGTTCGTTAGAAAGTCAAAGCGCAGCGGAAACAGTCGCTATTACAGAGAAAACGATCGATATCGTGATTTTTGTAGACGTAAAGCAGGTAGTTTTCGGTTAATTCGGTTTTTTGCGATTTTCTCAGCTCCTGTTGGAGATATCGCAAATCCACGGCCAGATTCGTGATCAGCGCGACGAAATACATCAGATAGCCTCCATCCCATGTAGAAAATATCCCAAAAATCGTTTTTCGCGTTTTTCTCGGCTCCTGTGGGAGATAGAGCGAAAAGGGGCTCAATACAGGATCCTCGATTTTCCCTGATTTTGGTAGTCGTAAAATAGGTCATAACTTTTGAATCGTTTAACCGATCCTTAAAAGTCTTTTTGCATTCGAAAGAGCACAAAAAAACAAAGAAAATGCGACTAGGCTCATCTCGATATTTCAATTTTTCGATCCGAGAGCGCAGATTGTGTGTCTCCTCCAAAATAACATTTTTCACCCAACTAAAAAATCGATTATCTTTCGCAAAAAAATTGAAAAAAATTATTCTACGGTTCTAAATGCATGGAAATTGATGTATTATCAAGCCTTGTTCGTTAGAAAGTCGAAGCGCAGCGGAAACAGTCGCTATTACAGAGAAAACGATCGATATCGTGATTTTTGTAGACGTGAAGCAGGTAGTTTTCGGTTAATTCGGTTTTTTGCGATTTTCTCAGCTCCTGTTGGAGATATCGCAAATCCACGGCCAGATTCGTGATCAGCGCGACGAAATACAGCAGATAGCGTCCATTACATGTGGGAAATATCCCAAAAATCGTTTTCCGCGTTTTTCTCGGCTCCTGTGGGAGATAGAGCGAAAAGGGGCTTAATACAGGATCTTCGATTTTCCCTGATTTTGGTAGTCGTAAAAAAGGTCATAACTTTTGAATCGTTTAACCGATCCTTAAAAGTCTTTTTGCATTCGAAAGAGCACAGAAAAACAAAGAAAATGCGACTAGGCTCATCTCGATATTTCAATTTTTCGATCCGAGAGCGCAGATTGTGTGTCTCCTCCAAAATAACATTTTTCACCCAACTAAAAAATCGATTATCTTTCGCAAAAAAATTGAAAAAAATTATTCTACGGTTCTAAATGCATGGAAATTGATGTATTATCAAGCCTTGTTCGTTAGAAAGTCGAAGCGCAGCGGAAACAGTCGCTATTACAGAGAAAACGATCGATATCGTGATTTTTGTAGACGTGAAGCAGGTAGTTTTCGGTTAATTCGGTTTTTTGCGATTTTCTCAGCTCCTGTTGGAGATATCGCAAATCCACGGCCAGATTCGTGATCAGCGCGACGAAATACATCAGATAGCGTCCATTACATGTGGGAAATATTCCAAAAATCGTTTTCCGCGTTTTTCTCGGCTCCTGTGGGAGATAGAGCGAAAAGGGGCTAATACAGGATCTTCGATTTTCCCTGATTTTGGTAGTCGTAAAAAAGGTCATAACTTTTGAATCGTTTAACCGATCCTTAAAAGTCTTTTTGCATTCGAAAGAGCACAAAAAAACAAAGAAAATGCGACTAGGCTCATCTCGATATTTCAATTTTTCGATCCGAGAGCGCAGATTGTGTGTCTCCTCCAAAATAACATTTTTCACCCAACTAAAAAATCGATTATCTTTCGCAAAAAAATTGAAAAAAATTATTCTACGGTTCTAAATGCATGGAAATTGATGTATTTTCAAGCCTTGTTCGTTAGAAAGTCAAAGCGCAGCGGAAACAGTCGCTATTACAGAGAAAACGATCGATATCGTGATTTTTGTAGACGTAAAGCAGGTAGTTTTCGGTTAATTCGGTTTTTTGCGATTTTCTCAGCTCCTGTTGGAGATATCGCAAATCCACGGCCAGATTCGTGATCAGCGCGACGAAATACATCAGATAGCCTCCATCCCATGTAGAAAATATCCCAAAAATCGTTTTTCGCGTTTTTCTCGGCTCCTGTGGGAGATAGAGCGAAAAGGGGCTCAATACAGGATCCTCGATTTTCCCTGATTTTGGTAGTCGTAAAAAAGGTCATAACTTTTGAATCGTTTAACCGATCCTTAAAATTCTTTTTGCATTCGAAAGAGCACAAAAAAACAAAGAAAATGCGACTAGGCTCATCTCGATATTTCAATTTTTCGATCCGAGAGCGCAGATTGTGTGTCTCCTCCAAAATAACATTTTTCACCCAACTAAAAAATCGATTATCTTTCGCAAAAAAATTGAAAAAAATTATTCTACGGTTCTAAATGCATGGAAATTGATGTATTTTCAAGCCTTGTTCGTTAGAAAGTCAAAGCGCAGCGGAAACAGTCGCTATTACAGAGAAAACGATCGATATCGTGATTTTTGTAGACGTAAAGCAGGTAGTTTTCGGTTAATTCGGTTTTTTGCGATTTTCTCAGCTCCTGTTGGAGATATCGCAAATCCACGGCCAGATTCGTGATCAGCGCGACGAAATACATCAGATAGCCTCCATCCCATGTAGAAAATATCCCAAAAATCGTTTTTCGCGTTTTTCTCGGCTCCTGTGGGAGATAGAGCGAAAAGGGGCTCAATACAGGATCCTCGATTTTCCCTGATTTTGGTAGTCGTAAAAAAGGTCATAACTTTTGAATCGTTTAACCGATCCTTAAAATTCTTTTTGCATTCGAAAGAGCACAGAAAAACAAAGAAAATGCGACTAGGCTCATCTCGATATTTCAATTTTTCGATCCGAGAGCGCAGATTGTGTGTCACCTCGAAAATAACATTTTTCACCTAACTAAAAAATCGATTATCTTTCGCAAAAAAATTGAAAAAAATTATTCTACGGTTCTAAATGCATGGAAATTGATGTATTATCAAGCCTTGTTCGTTAGAAAGTCGAAGCGCAGCGGAAACAGTCGCTATTACAGAGAAAACGATCGATATCGTGATTTTTGTAGACGTGAAGCAGGTAGTTTTCGGTTAATTCGGTTTTTTGCGATTTTCTCAGCTCCTGTTGGAGATATCGCAAATCCACGGCCAGATTCGTGATCAGCGCGACGAAATACATCAGATAGCCTCCATCCCATGTAGAAAATATCCCAAAAATCGTTTTTCGCGTTTTTCTCGGCTCCTGTGGGAGATAGAGCGAAAAGGGGCTCAATACAGGATCCTCGATTTTCCCTGATTTTGGTAGTCGTAAAAAAGGTCATAACTTTTGAATCGTTTAACCGATCCTTAAAATTCTTTTTGCATTCGAAAGAGCACAAAAAAACAAAGAAAATGCGACTAGGCTCATCTCGATATTTCAATTTTTCGATCCGAGAGCGCAGATTGTGTGTCTCCTCCAAAATAACATTTTTCACCCAACTAAAAAATCGATTATCTTTCGCAAAAAAATTGAAAAAAATTATTCTACGGTTCTAAATGCATGGAAATTGATGTATTTTCAAGCCTTGTTCGTTAGAAAGTCAAAGCGCAGCGGAAACAGTCGCTATTACAGAGAAAACGATCGATATCGTGATTTTTGTAGACGTAAAGCAGGTAGTTTTCGGTTAATTCGGTTTTTTGCGATTTTCTCAGCTCCTGTTGGAGATATCGCAAATCCACGGCCAGATTCGTGATCAGCGCGACGAAATACATCAGATAGCCTCCATCCCATGTAGAAAATATCCCAAAAATCGTTTTTCGCGTTTTTCTCGGCTCCTGTGGGAGATAGAGCGAAAAGGGGCTCAATACAGGATCCTCGATTTTCCCTGATTTTGGTAGTCGTAAAAAAGGTCATAACTTTTGAATCGTTTAACCGATCCTTAAAATTCTTTTTGCATTCGAAAGAGCACAGAAAAACAAAGAAAATGCGACTAGGCTCATCTCGATATTTCAATTTTTCGATCCGAGAGCGCAGATTGTGTGTCACCTCGAAAATAACATTTTTCACCTAACTAAAAAATCGATTATCTTTCGCAAAAAAATTGAAAAAAATTATTCTACGGTTCTAAATGCATGGAAATTGATGTATTATCAAGCCTTGTTCGTTAGAAAGTCGAAGCGCAGCGGAAACAGTCGCTATTACAGAGAAAACGATCGATATCGTGATTTTTGTAGACGTGAAGCAGGTAGTTTTCGGTTAATTCGGTTTTTTGCGATTTTCTCAGCTCCTGTTGGAGATATCGCAAATCCACGGCCAGATTCGTGATCAGCGCGACGAAATACATCAGATAGCGTCCATTACATGTGTGAAATATCCCAAAAATCGTTTTCCGCGTTTTTCTCGGCTCCTGTGGGAGATAGAGCGAAAAGGGGCTAATACAGGATCTTCGATTTTCCCTGATTTTGGTAGTCGTAAAATAGGTCATAACTTTTGAATCGTTTAACCGATCCTTAAAAGTCTTTTTGCATTCGAAAGAGCACAAAAAAACAAAGAAAATGCGACTAGGCTCATCTCGATATTTCAATTTTTCGATCCGAGAGCGCAGATTGTGTGTCTCCTCCAAAATAACATTTTTCACCCAACTAAAAAATCGATTATCTTTCGCAAAAAAATTGAAAAAAATTATTCTACGGTTCTAAATGCATGGAAATTGATGTATTATCAAGCCTTGTTCGTTAGAAAGTCGAAGCGCAGCGGAAACAGTCGCTATTACAGAGAAAACGATCGATATCGTGATTTTTGTAGACGTGAAGCAGGTAGTTTTCGGTTAATTCGGTTTTTTGCGATTTTCTCAGCTCCTGTTGGAGATATCGCAAATCCACGGCCAGATTCGTGATCAGCGCGACGAAATACATCAGATAGCGTCCATTACATGTGTGAAATATCCCAAAAATCGTTTTCCGCGTTTTTCTCGGCTCCTGTGGGAGATAGAGCGAAAAGGGGCTAATACAGGATCTTCGATTTTCCCTGATTTTGGTAGTCGTAAAATAGGTCATAACTTTTGAATCGTTTAACCGATCCTTAAAAGTCTTTTTGCATTCGAAAGAGCACAAAAAAACAAAGAAAATGCGACTAGGCTCATCTCGATATTTCAATTTTTCGATCCGAGAGCGCAGATTGTGTGTCTCCTCCAAAATAACATTTTTCACCCAACTAAAAAATCGATTATCTTTCGCAAAAAAATTGAAAAAAATTATTCTACGGTTCTAAATGCATGGAAATTGATGTATTTTCAAGCCTTGTTCGTTAGAAAGTCAAAGCGCAGCGGAAACAGTCGCTATTACAGAGAAAACGATCGATATCGTGATTTTTGTAGACGTAAAGCAGGTAGTTTTCGGTTAATTCGGTTTTTTGCGATTTTCTCAGCTCCTGTTGGAGATATCGCAAATCCACGGCCAGATTCGTGATCAGCGCGACGAAATACAGCAGATAGCGTCCATTACATGTGGGAAATATCCCAAAAATCGTTTTCCGCGTTTTTCTCGGCTCCTGTGGGAGATAGAGCGAAAAGGGGCTTAATACAGGATCTTCGATTTTCCCTGATTTTGGTAGTCGTAAAAAAGGTCATAACTTTTGAATCGTTTAACCGATCCTTAAAAGTCTTTTTGCATTCGAAAGAGCACAGAAAAACAAAGAAAATGCGACTAGGCTCATCTCGATATTTCAATTTTTCGATCCGAGAGCGCAGATTGTGTGTCTCCTCCAAAATAACATTTTTCACCCAACTAAAAAATCGATTATCTTTCGCAAAAAAATTGAAAAAAATTATTCTACGGTTCTAAATGCATGGAAATTGATGTATTTTCAAGCCTTGTTCGTTAGAAAGTCAAAGCGCAGCGGAAACAGTCGCTATTACAGAGAAAACGATCGATATCGTGATTTTTGTAGACGTAAAGCAGGTAGTTTTCGGTTAATTCGGTTTTTTGCGATTTTCTCAGCTCCTGTTGGAGATATCGCAAATCCACGGCCAGATTCGTGATCAGCGCGACGAAATACAGCAGATAGCGTCCATTACATGTGGGAAATATCCCAAAAATCGTTTTCCGCGTTTTTCTCGGCTCCTGTGGGAGATAGAGCGAAAAGGGGCTTAATACAGGATCTTCGATTTTCCCTGATTTTGGTAGTCGTAAAAAAGGTCATAACTTTTGAATCGTTTAACCGATCCTTAAAATTCTTTTTGCATTCGAAAGAGCACAGAAAAACAAAGAAAATGCGACTAGGCTCATCTCGATATTTCAATTTTTCGATCCGAGAGCGCAGATTGTGTGTCTCCTCCAAAATAACATTTTTCACCCAACTAAAAAATCGATTATCTTTCGCAAAAAAATTGAAAAAAATTATTCTACGGTTCTAAATGCATGGAAATTGATGTATTATCAAGCCTTGTTCGTTAGAAAGTCGAAGCGCAGCGGAAACAGTCGCTATTACAGAGAAAACGATCGATATCGTGATTTTTGTAGACGTGAAGCAGGTAGTTTTCGGTTAATTCGGTTTTTTGCGATTTTCTCAGCTCCTGTTGGAGATATCGCAAATCCACGGCCAGATTCGTGATCAGCGCGACGAAATACATCAGATAGCGTCCATTACATGTGGGAAATATTCCAAAAATCGTTTTCCGCGTTTTTCTCGGCTCCTGTGGGAGATAGAGCGAAAAGGGGCTAATACAGGATCTTCGATTTTCCCTGATTTTGGTAGTCGTAAAATAGGTCATAACTTTTGAATCGTTTAACCGATCCTTAAAAGTCTTTTTGCATTCGAAAGAGCACAAAAAAACAAAGAAAATGCGACTAGGCTCATCTCGATATTTCAATTTTTCGATCCGAGAGCGCAGATTGTGTGTCTCCTCCAAAATAACATTTTTCACCCAACTAAAAAATCGATTATCTTTCGCAAAAAAATTGAAAAAAATTATTCTACGGTTCTAAATGCATGGAAATTGATGTATTTTCAAGCCTTGTTCGTTAGAAAGTCAAAGCGCAGCGGAAACAGTCGCTATTACAGAGAAAACGATCGATATCGTGATTTTTGTAGACGTAAAGCAGGTAGTTTTCGGTTAATTCGGTTTTTTGCGATTTTCTCAGCTCCTGTTGGAGATATCGCAAATCCACGGCCAGATTCGTGATCAGCGCGACGAAATACATCAGATAGCCTCCATCCCATGTAGAAAATATCCCAAAAATCGTTTTTCGCGTTTTTCTCGGCTCCTGTGGGAGATAGAGCGAAAAGGGGCTCAATACAGGATCCTCGATTTTCCCTGATTTTGGTAGTCGTAAAAAAGGTCATAACTTTTGAATCGTTTAACCGATCCTTAAAATTCTTTTTGCATTCGAAAGAGCACAGAAAAACAAAGAAAATGCGACTAGGCTCATCTCGATATTTCAATTTTTCGATCCGAGAGCGCAGATTGTGTGTCACCTCGAAAATAACATTTTTCACCTAACTAAAAAATCGATTATCTTTCGCAAAAAAATTGAAAAAAATTATTCTACGGTTCTAAATGCATGGAAATTGATGTATTTTCAAGCCTTGTTCGTTAGAAAGTCAAAGCGCAGCGGAAACAGTCGCTATTACAGAGAAAACGATCGATATCGTGATTTTTGTAGACGTAAAGCAGGTAGTTTTCGGTTAATTCGGTTTTTTGCGATTTTCTCAGCTCCTGTTGGAGATATCGCAAATCCACGGCCAGATTCGTGATCAGCGCGACGAAATACATCAGATAGCGTCCATTACATGTGGGAAATATTCCAAAAATCGTTTTCCGCGTTTTTCTCGGCTCCTGTGGGAGATAGAGCGAAAAGGGGCTAATACAGGATCTTCGATTTTCCCTGATTTTGGTAGTCGTAAAATAGGTCATAACTTTTGAATCGTTTAACCGATCCTTAAAAGTCTTTTTGCATTCGAAAGAGCACAAAAAAACAAAGAAAATGCGACTAGGCTCATCTCGATATTTCAATTTTTCGATCCGAGAGCGCAGATTGTGTGTCTCCTCCAAAATAACATTTTTCACCCAACTAAAAAATCGATTATCTTTCGCAAAAAAATTGAAAAAAATTATTCTACGGTTCTAAATGCATGGAAATTGATGTATTTTCAAGCCTTGTTCGTTAGAAAGTCAAAGCGCAGCGGAAACAGTCGCTATTACAGAGAAAACGATCGATATCGTGATTTTTGTAGACGTAAAGCAGGTAGTTTTCGGTTAATTCGGTTTTTTGCGATTTTCTCAGCTCCTGTTGGAGATATCGCAAATCCACGGCCAGATTCGTGATCAGCGCGACGAAATACATCAGATAGCCTCCATCCCATGTAGAAAATATCCCAAAAATCGTTTTTCGCGTTTTTCTCGGCTCCTGTGGGAGATAGAGCGAAAAGGGGCTCAATACAGGATCCTCGATTTTCCCTGATTTTGGTAGTCGTAAAAAAGGTCATAACTTTTGAATCGTTTAACCGATCCTTAAAATTCTTTTTGCATTCGAAAGAGCACAGAAAAACAAAGAAAATGCGACTAGGCTCATCTCGATATTTCAATTTTTCGATCCGAGAGCGCAGATTGTGTGTCACCTCGAAAATAACATTTTTCACCTAACTAAAAAATCGATTATCTTTCGCAAAAAAATTGAAAAAAATTATTCTACGGTTCTAAATGCATGGAAATTGATGTATTATCAAGCCTTGTTCGTTAGAAAGTCGAAGCGCAGCGGAAACAGTCGCTATTACAGAGAAAACGATCGATATCGTGATTTTTGTAGACGTGAAGCAGGTAGTTTTCGGTTAATTCGGTTTTTTGCGATTTTCTCAGCTCCTGTTGGAGATATCGCAAATCCACGGCCAGATTCGTGATCAGCGCGACGAAATACATCAGATAGCGTCCATTACATGTGTGAAATATCCCAAAAATCGTTTTCCGCGTTTTTCTCGGCTCCTGTGGGAGATAGAGCGAAAAGGGGCTAATACAGGATCTTCGATTTTCCCTGATTTTGGTAGTCGTAAAATAGGTCATAACTTTTGAATCGTTTAACCGATCCTTAAAAGTCTTTTTGCATTCGAAAGAGCACAAAAAAACAAAGAAAATGCGACTAGGCTCATCTCGATATTTCAATTTTTCGATCCGAGAGCGCAGATTGTGTGTCTCCTCCAAAATAACATTTTTCACCCAACTAAAAAATCGATTATCTTTCGCAAAAAAATTGAAAAAAATTATTCTACGGTTCTAAATGCATGGAAATTGATGTATTATCAAGCCTTGTTCGTTAGAAAGTCGAAGCGCAGCGGAAACAGTCGCTATTACAGAGAAAACGATCGATATCGTGATTTTTGTAGACGTGAAGCAGGTAGTTTTCGGTTAATTCGGTTTTTTGCGATTTTCTCAGCTCCTGTTGGAGATATCGCAAATCCACGGCCAGATTCGTGATCAGCGCGACGAAATACATCAGATAGCGTCCATTACATGTGTGAAATATCCCAAAAATCGTTTTCCGCGTTTTTCTCGGCTCCTGTGGGAGATAGAGCGAAAAGGGGCTAATACAGGATCTTCGATTTTCCCTGATTTTGGTAGTCGTAAAAAAGGTCATAACTTTTGAATCGTTTAACCGATCCTTAAAAGTCTTTTTGCATTCGAAAGAGCACAAAAAAACAAAGAAAATGCGACTAGGCTCATCTCGATATTTCAATTTTTCGATCCGAGAGCGCAGATTGTGTGTCTCCTCCAAAATAACATTTTTCACCCAACTAAAAAATCGATTATCTTTCGCAAAAAAATTGAAAAAAATTATTCTACGGTTCTAAATGCATGGAAATTGATGTATTTTCAAGCCTTGTTCGTTAGAAAGTCAAAGCGCAGCGGAAACAGTCGCTATTACAGAGAAAACGATCGATATCGTGATTTTTGTAGACGTAAAGCAGGTAGTTTTCGGTTAATTCGGTTTTTTGCGATTTTCTCAGCTCCTGTTGGAGATATCGCAAATCCACGGCCAGATTCGTGATCAGCGCGACGAAATACAGCAGATAGCGTCCATTACATGTGGGAAATATCCCAAAAATCGTTTTCCGCGTTTTTCTCGGCTCCTGTGGGAGATAGAGCGAAAAGGGGCTTAATACAGGATCTTCGATTTTCCCTGATTTTGGTAGTCGTAAAAAAGGTCATAACTTTTGAATCGTTTAACCGATCCTTAAAAGTCTTTTTGCATTCGAAAGAGCACAGAAAAACAAAGAAAATGCGACTAGGCTCATCTCGATATTTCAATTTTTCGATCCGAGAGCGCAGATTGTGTGTCTCCTCCAAAATAACATTTTTCACCCAACTAAAAAATCGATTATCTTTCGCAAAAAAATTGAAAAAAATTATTCTACGGTTCTAAATGCATGGAAATTGATGTATTATCAAGCCTTGTTCGTTAGAAAGTCGAAGCGCAGCGGAAACAGTCGCTATTACAGAGAAAACGATCGATATCGTGATTTTTGTAGACGTGAAGCAGGTAGTTTTCGGTTAATTCGGTTTTTTGCGATTTTCTCAGCTCCTGTTGGAGATATCGCAAATCCACGGCCAGATTCGTGATCAGCGCGACGAAATACATCAGATAGCGTCCATTACATGTGTGAAATATCCCAAAAATCGTTTTCCGCGTTTTTCTCGGCTCCTGTGGGAGATAGAGCGAAAAGGGGCTAATACAGGATCTTCGATTTTCCCTGATTTTGGTAGTCGTAAAAAAGGTCATAACTTTTGAATCGTTTAACCGATCCTTAAAAGTCTTTTTGCATTCGAAAGAGCACAAAAAAACAAAGAAAATGCGACTAGGCTCATCTCGATATTTCAATTTTTCGATCCGAGAGCGCAGATTGTGTGTCTCCTCCAAAATAACATTTTTCACCCAACTAAAAAATCGATTATCTTTCGCAAAAAAATTGAAAAAAATTATTCTACGGTTCTAAATGCATGGAAATTGATGTGTTTTCAAGCCTTGTTCGTTAGAAAGTCAAAGCGCAGCGGAAACAGTCGCTATTACAGAGAAAACGATCGATATCGTGATTTTTGTAGACGTAAAGCAGGTAGTTTTCGGTTAATTCGGTTTTTTGCGATTTTCTCAGCTCCTGTTGGAGATATCGCAAATCCACGGCCAGATTCGTGATCAGCGCGACGAAATACATCAGATAGCGTCCATCCCATGTAGGAAATATCCCAAAAATCGTTTTTCGCGTTTTTCTCGGCTCCTGTGGGAGATAGAGCGAAAAGAGGCTAATACAGGATCTTCGATTTTCCCTGATTTTGGTAGTCGTAAAATAGGTCATAACTTTTGAATCGTTTAACCGATCCTTAAAAGTCTTTTTGCATTCGAAAGAGCACAAAAAAACAAAGAAAATGCGACTAGGCTCATCTCGATATTTCAATTTTTCGATCCGAGAGCGCAGATTGTGTGTCTCCTCCAAAATAACATTTTTCACCCAACTAAAAAATCGATTATCTTTCGCAAAAAAATTGAAAAAAATTATTCTACGGTTCTAAATGCATGGAAATTGATGTATTTTCAAGCCTTGTTCGTTAGAAAGTCAAAGCGCAGCGGAAACAGTCGCTATTACAGAGAAAACGATCGATATCGTGATTTTTGTAGACGTAAAGCAGGTAGTTTTCGGTTAATTCGGTTTTTTGCGATTTTCTCAGCTCCTGTTGGAGATATCGCAAATCCACGGCCAGATTCGTGATCAGCGCGACGAAATACATCAGATAGCCTCCATCCCATGTAGAAAATATCCCAAAAATCGTTTTTCGCGTTTTTCTCGGCTCCTGTGGGAGATAGAGCGAAAAGGGGCTCAATACAGGATCCTCGATTTTCCCTGATTTTGGTAGTCGTAAAAAAGGTCATAACTTTTGAATCGTTTAACCGATCCTTAAAAGTCTTTTTGCATTCGAAAGAGCACAAAAAAACAAAGAAAATGCGACTAGGCTCATCTCGATATTTCAATTTTTCGATCCGAGAGCGCAGATTGTGTGTCTCCTCCAAAATAACATTTTTCACCCAACTAAAAAATCGATTATCTTTCGCAAAAAAATTGAAAAAAATTATTCTACGGTTCTAAATGCATGGAAATTGATGTATTTTCAAGCCTTGTTCGTTAGAAAGTCAAAGCGCAGCGGAAACAGTCGCTATTACAGAGAAAACGATCGATATCGTGATTTTTGTAGACGTAAAGCAGGTAGTTTTCGGTTAATTCGGTTTTTTGCGATTTTCTCAGCTCCTGTTGGAGATATCGCAAATCCACGGCCAGATTCGTGATCAGCGCGACGAAATACATCAGATAGCCTCCATCCCATGTAGAAAATATCCCAAAAATCGTTTTTCGCGTTTTTCTCGGCTCCTGTGGGAGATAGAGCGAAAAGGGGCTCAATACAGGATCCTCGATTTTCCCTGATTTTGGTAGTCGTAAAAAAGGTCATAACTTTTGAATCGTTTAACCGATCCTTAAAATTCTTTTTGCATTCGAAAGAGCACAGAAAAACAAAGAAAATGCGACTAGGCTCATCTCGATATTTCAATTTTTCGATCCGAGAGCGCAGATTGTGTGTCACCTCGAAAATAACATTTTTCACCTAACTAAAAAATCGATTATCTTTCGCAAAAAAATTGAAAAAAATTATTCTACGGTTCTAAATGCATGGAAATTGATGTATTATCAAGCCTTGTTCGTTAGAAAGTCGAAGCGCAGCGGAAACAGTCGCTATTACAGAGAAAACGATCGATATCGTGATTTTTGTAGACGTGAAGCAGGTAGTTTTCGGTTAATTCGGTTTTTTGCGATTTTCTCAGCTCCTGTTGGAGATATCGCAAATCCACGGCCAGATTCGTGATCAGCGCGACGAAATACATCAGATAGCGTCCATTACATGTGTGAAATATCCCAAAAATCGTTTTCCGCGTTTTTCTCGGCTCCTGTGGGAGATAGAGCGAAAAGGGGCTAATACAGGATCTTCGATTTTCCCTGATTTTGGTAGTCGTAAAATAGGTCATAACTTTTGAATCGTTTAACCGATCCTTAAAATTCTTTTTGCATTCGAAAGAGCACAGAAAAACAAAGAAAATGCGACTAGGCTCATCTCGATATTTCAATTTTTCGATCCGAGAGCGCAGATTGTGTGTCTCCTCCAAAATAACATTTTTCACCTAACTAAAAAATCGATTATCTTTCGCAAAAAAATTGAAAAAAATTATTCTACGGTTCTAAATGCATGGAAATTGATGTATTATCAAGCCTTGTTCGTTAGAAAGTCGAAGCGCAGCGGAAACAGTCGCTATTACAGAGAAAACGATCGATATCGTGATTTTTGTAGACGTGAAGCAGGTAGTTTTCGGTTAATTCGGTTTTTTGCGATTTTCTCAGCTCCTGTTGGAGATATCGCAAATCCACGGCCAGATTCGTGATCAGCGCGACGAAATACATCAGATAGCGTCCATTACATGTGTGAAATATCCCAAAAATCGTTTTCCGCGTTTTTCTCGGCTCCTGTGGGAGATAGAGCGAAAAGGGGCTAATACAGGATCTTCGATTTTCCCTGATTTTGGTAGTCGTAAAATAGGTCATAACTTTTGAATCGTTTAACCGATCCTTAAAAGTCTTTTTGCATTCGAAAGAGCACAAAAAAACAAAGAAAATGCGACTAGGCTCATCTCGATATTTCAATTTTTCGATCCGAGAGCGCAGATTGTGTGTCTCCTCCAAAATAACATTTTTCACCCAACTAAAAAATCGATTATCTTTCGCAAAAAAATTGAAAAAAATTATTCTACGGTTCTAAATGCATGGAAATTGATGTATTATCAAGCCTTGTTCGTTAGAAAGTCGAAGCGCAGCGGAAACAGTCGCTATTACAGAGAAAACGATCGATATCGTGATTTTTGTAGACGTGAAGCAGGTAGTTTTCGGTTAATTCGGTTTTTTGCGATTTTCTCAGCTCCTGTTGGAGATATCGCAAATCCACGGCCAGATTCGTGATCAGCGCGACGAAATACATCAGATAGCGTCCATTACATGTGTGAAATATCCCAAAAATCGTTTTCCGCGTTTTTCTCGGCTCCTGTGGGAGATAGAGCGAAAAGGGGCTAATACAGGATCTTCGATTTTCCCTGATTTTGGTAGTCGTAAAAAAGGTCATAACTTTTGAATCGTTTAACCGATCCTTAAAATTCTTTTTGCATTCGAAAGAGCACAGAAAAACAAAGAAAATGCGACTAGGCTCATCTCGATATTTCAATTTTTCGATCCGAGAGCGCAGATTGTGTGTCACCTCCAAAATAACATTTTTCACCTAACTAAAAAATCGATTATCTTTCGCAAAAAAATTGAAAAAAATTATTCTACGGTTCTAAATGCATGGAAATTGATGTATTATCAAGCCTTGTTCGTTAGAAAGTCGAAGCGCAGCGGAAACAGTCGCTATTACAGAGAAAACGATCGATATCGTGATTTTTGTAGACGTGAAGCAGGTAGTTTTCGGTTAATTCGGTTTTTTGCGATTTTCTCAGCTCCTGTTGGAGATATCGCAAATCCACGGCCAGATTCGTGATCAGCGCGACGAAATACATCAGATAGCGTCCATTACATGTGGGAAATATCCCAAAAATCGTTTTCCGCGTTTTTCTCGGCTCCTGTGGGAGATAGAGCGAAAAGGGGCTAATACAGGATCTTCGATTTTCCCTGATTTTGGTAGTCGTAAAAAAGGTCATAACTTTTGAATCGTTTAACCGATCCTTAAAAGTCTTTTTGCATTCGAAAGAGCACAAAAAAACAAAGAAAATGCGACTAGGCTCATCTCGATATTTCAATTTTTCGATCCGAGAGCGCAGATTGTGTGTCTCCTCCAAAATAACATTTTTCACCCAACTAAAAAATCGATTATCTTTCGCAAAAAAATTGAAAAAAATTATTCTACGGTTCTAAATGCATGGAAATTGATGTATTTTCAAGCCTTGTTCGTTAGAAAGTCAAAGCGCAGCGGAAACAGTCGCTATTACAGAGAAAACGATCGATATCGTGATTTTTGTAGACGTAAAGCAGGTAGTTTTCGGTTAATTCGGTTTTTTGCGATTTTCTCAGCTCCTGTTGGAGATATCGCAAATCCACGGCCAGATTCGTGATCAGCGCGACGAAATACATCAGATAGCGTCCATCCCATG
The DNA here is from genome assembly GCA_963942595.1 of Cylloceria caligata. Classification (NCBI taxonomy): domain Eukaryota; kingdom Metazoa; phylum Arthropoda; class Insecta; order Hymenoptera; family Ichneumonidae; genus Cylloceria; species Cylloceria caligata. Next base: position 5,370,461 of record OZ012708.1, on the reverse strand, counting down.
TAGGAAATATCCCAAAAATCGTTTTTCGCGTTTTTCTCGGCTCCTGTGGGAGATAGAGCGAAAAGGGGCTCAATACAGGATCCTCGATTTTCCCTGATTTTGGTAGTCGTAAAAAAGGTCATAACTTTTGAATCGTTTAACCGATCCTTAAAAGTCTTTTTGCATTCGAAAGAGCACAGAAAAACAAAGAAAATGTGACTAGGCTCATCTCGATATTTCAATTTTTCGATCCGAGAGCGCAGATTGTGTGTCTCCTCCAAAATAACATTTTTCACCCAACTAAAAAATCGATTATCTTTCGCAAAAAAATTGAAAAAAATTATTCTACGGTTCTAAATGCATGGAAATTGATGTATTATCAAGCCTTGTTCGTTAGAAAGTCGAAGCGCAGCGGAAACAGTCGCTATTACAGAGAAAACGATCGATATCGTGATTTTTGTAGACGTGAAGCAGGTAGTTTTCGGTTAATTCGGTTTTTTGCGATTTTCTCAGCTCCTGTTGGAGACATCGCAAATCCACGGCCAGATTCGTGATCAGCGCGACGAAATACATCAGATAGCGTCCATTACATGTGGGAAATATCCCAAAAATCGTTTTCCGCGTTTTTCTCGGCTCCTGTGGGAGATAGAGCGAAAAGGGGCTAATACAGGATCTTCGATTTTCCCTGATTTTGGTAGTCGTAAAAAAGGTCATAACTTTTGAATCGTTTAACCGATCCTTAAAAGTCTTTTTGCATTCGAAAGAGCACAAAAAAACAAAGAAAATGCGACTAGGCTCATCTCGATATTTCAATTTTTCGATCCGAGAGCGCAGATTGTGTGTCTCCTCCAAAATAACATTTTTCACCCAACTAAAAAATCGATTATCTTTCGCAAAAAAATTGAAAAAAATTATTCTACGGTTCTAAATGCATGGAAATTGATGTATTTTCAAGCCTTGTTCGTTAGAAAGTCAAAGCGCAGCGGAAACAGTCGCTATTACAGAGAAAACGATCGATATCGTGATTTTTGTAGACGTAAAGCAGGTAGTTTTCGGTTAATTCGGTTTTTTGCGATTTTCTCAGCTCCTGTTGGAGATATCGCAAATCCACGGCCAGATTCGTGATCAGCGCGACGAAATACATCAGATAGCGTCCATCCCATGTAGGAAATATCCCAAAAATCGTTTTTCGCGTTTTTCTCGGCTCCTGTGGGAGATAGAGCGAAAAGGGGCTCAATACAGGATCCTCGATTTTCCCTGATTTTGGTAGTCGTAAAAAAGGTCATAACTTTTGAATCGTTTAACCGATCCTTAAAAGTCTTTTTGCATTCGAAAGAGCACAGAAAAACAAAGAAAATGTGACTAGGCTCATCTCGATATTTCAATTTTTCGATCCGAGAGCGCAGATTGTGTGTCTCCTCCAAAATAACATTTTTCACCCAACTAAAAAATCGATTATCTTTCGCAAAAAAATTGAAAAAAATTATTCTACGGTTCTAAATGCATGGAAATTGATGTATTTTCAAGCCTTGTTCGTTAGAAAGTCAAAGCGCAGCGGAAACAGTCGCTATTACAGAGAAAACGATCGATATCGTGATTTTTGTAGACGTAAAGCAGGTAGTTTTCGGTTAATTCGGTTTTTTGCGATTTACTCAGCTCCTGTTGGAGATATCGCAAATCCACGGCCAGATTCGTGATCAGCGCGACGAAAGACATCAGATAGCGTCCATCCCATGTGGGAAATATCCGAAAAATCGTTTTTCGCGTTTTTCTCGGCCCCTGTGAGAGATAGAGCGAAAAGGGGCTTAATACAGGATCCTCGATTTTCCCTGATTTTGGTAGTCGTAAAAAAGGTCATAACTTTTGAATCGTTTAACCGATCCTTAAAAGTCTTTTTGCATTCGAAAGAGCACAGAAAAACAAAGAAAATGCGACTAGACTCATCTCGATATTTCAATTTTTCGATCCGAGAGCGCAGATTGTGTGTCACCTCCAAAATAACATTTTTCACCCAACTAAAAAATCGATCATCTTTCGCAAAAAAATTGAAAAAAATTATTCTACGGTTCTAAATGCATGGAAATTGATGTATTATCAAGCCTTGTTCGTTAGAAAGTCGAAGCGCAGCGGAAACAGTCGCTATTACAGAGAAAACGATCGATATCGTGATTTTTGTAGACGTGAAGCAGGTAGTTTTCGGTTAATTCCGTTTTTTGCGATTTTCTCAGCTCCTGTTCGAGATATCGCAAATCCACGGCCAGATTCGTGATCAGCGCGACGAAATCCATCAGATAGCGTCCATCCCATGTAGGAAATATCCCAAAAATCGTTTTTCGCGTTTTTCTCGGCTCCTGTGGGAGATAGAGCGAAAAGGGGCATAATACAGGATCCTCGATTTTCCCTGATTTTGGTAGTCGTAAAAAAGGTCATAACTTTTGAATCGTTTAACCGATCCTTAAAATTCTTTTTGCATTCGAAAGAGCACAGAAAAACAAAGAAAATGCGACTAGGCTCATCTCGATATTTCAATTTTTCGATCCGAGAGCGCAGATTGTGTGTCACCTCGAAAATAACATTTTTCACCTAACTAAAAAATCGATTATCTTTCGCAAAAAAATTGAAAAAAATTATTCTACGGTTCTAAATGCATGGAAATTGATGTATTATCAAGCCTTGTTCGTTAGAAAGTCGAAGCGCAGCGGAAACAGTCGCTATTACAGAGAAAACGATCGATATCGTGATTTTTGTAGACGTGAAGCAGGTAGTTTTCGGTTAATTCGGTTTTTTGCGATTTTCTCAGCTCCTGTTGGAGATATCGCAAATCCACGGCCAGATTCGTGATCAGCGCGACGAAATACATCAGATAGCGTCCATTACATGTGGGAAATATTCCAAAAATCGTTTTCCGCGTTTTTCTCGGCTCCTGTGGGAGATAGAGCGAAAAGGGGCTAATACAGGATCTTCGATTTTCCCTGATTTTGGTAGTCGTAAAATAGGTCATAACTTTTGAATCGTTTAACCGATCCTTAAAAGTCTTTTTGCATTCGAAAGAGCACAAAAAAACAAAGAAAATGCGACTAGGCTCATCTCGATATTTCAATTTTTCGATCCGAGAGCGCAGATTGTGTGTCTCCTCCAAAATAACATTTTTCACCCAACTAAAAAATCGATTATCTTTCGCAAAAAAATTGAAAAAAATTATTCTACGGTTCTAAATGCATGGAAATTGATGTATTTTCAAGCCTTGTTCGTTAGAAAGTCAAAGCGCAGCGGAAACAGTCGCTATTACAGAGAAAACGATCGATATCGTGATTTTTGTAGACGTAAAGCAGGTAGTTTTCGGTTAATTCGGTTTTTTGCGATTTTCTCAGCTCCTGTTGGAGATATCGCAAATCCACGGCCAGATTCGTGATCAGCGCGACGAAATACATCAGATAGCGTCCATCCCATGTAGGAAATATCCCAAAAATCGTTTTTCGCGTTTTTCTCGGCTCCTGTGGGAGATAGAGCGAAAAGGGGCTCAATACAGGATCCTCGATTTTCCCTGATTTTGGTAGTCGTAAAAAAGGTCATAACTTTTGAATCGTTTAACCGATCCTTAAAAGTCTTTTTGCATTCGAAAGAGCACAGAAAAACAAAGAAAATGTGACTAGGCTCATCTCGATATTTCAATTTTTCGATCCGAGAGCGCAGATTGTGTGTCTCCTCCAAAATAACATTTTTCACCCAACTAAAAAATCGATTATCTTTCGCAAAAAAATTGAAAAAAATTATTCTACGGTTCTAAATGCATGGAAATTGATGTATTTTCAAGCCTTGTTCGTTAGAAAGTCAAAGCGCAGCGGAAACAGTCGCTATTACAGAGAAAACGATCGATATCGTGATTTTTGTAGACGTAAAGCAGGTAGTTTTCGGTTAATTCGGTTTTTTGCGATTTTCTCAGCTCCTGTTGGAGATATCGCAAATCCACGGCCAGATTCGTGATCAGCGCGACGAAATACATCAGATAGCGTCCATCCCATGTAGGAAATATCCCAAAAATCGTTTTTCGCGTTTTTCTCGGCTCCTGTGGGAGATAGAGCGAAAAGGGGCTCAATACAGGATCCTCGATTTTCCCTGATTTTGGTAGTCGTAAAAAAGGTCATAACTTTTGAATCGTTTAACCGATCCTTAAAATTCTTTTTGCATTCGAAAGAGCACAGAAAAACAAAGAAAATGCGACTAGGCTCATCTCGATATTTCAATTTTTCGATCCGAGAGCGCAGATTGTGTGTCACCTCCAAAATAACATTTTTCACCTAACTAAAAAATCGATTATCTTTCGCAAAAAAATTGAAAAAAATTATTCTACGGTTCTAAATGCATGGAAATTGATGTATTATCAAGCCTTGTTCGTTAGAAAGTCGAAGCGCAGCGGAAACAGTCGCTATTACAGAGAAAACGATCGATATCGTGATTTTTGTAGACGTAAAGCAGGTAGTTTTCGGTTAATTCGGTTTTTTGCGATTTTCTCAGCTCCTGTTGGAGATATCGCAAATCCACGGCCAGATTCGTGATCAGCGCGACGAAATACATCAGATAGCGTCCATCCCATGTAGGAAATATCCCAAAAATCGTTTTTCGCGTTTTTCTCGGCTCCTGTGGGAGATAGAGCGAAAAGGGGCTCAATACAGGATCCTCGATTTTCCCTGATTTTGGTAGTCGTAAAAAAGGTCATAACTTTTGAATCGTTTAACCGATCCTTAAAAGTCTTTTTGCATTCGAAAGAGCACAGAAAAACAAAGAAAATGTGACTAGGCTCATCTCGATATTTCAATTTTTCGATCCGAGAGCGCAGATTGTGTGTCTCCTCCAAAATAACATTTTTCACCCAACTAAAAAATCGATTATCTTTCGCAAAAAAATTGAAAAAAATTATTCTACGGTTCTAAATGCATGGAAATTGATGTATTTTCAAGCCTTGTTCGTTAGAAAGTCAAAGCGCAGCGGAAACAGTCGCTATTACAGAGAAAACGATCGATATCGTGATTTTTGTAGACGTAAAGCAGGTAGTTTTCGGTTAATTCGGTTTTTTGCGATTTACTCAGCTCCTGTTGGAGATATCGCAAATCCACGGCCAGATTCGTGATCAGCGCGACGAAACACATCAGATAGCGTCCATCCCATGTGGGAAATATCCGAAAAATCGTTTTTCGCGTTTTTCTCGGCCCCTGTGAGAGATAGAGCGAAAAGGGGCTTAATACAGGATCCTCGATTTTCCCTGATTTTGGTAGTCGTAAAAAAGGTCATAACTTTTGAATCGTTTAACCGATCCTTAAAAGTCTTTTTGCATTCGAAAGAGCACAGAAAAACAAAGAAAATGCGACTAGGCTCATCTCGATATTTCAATTTTTCGATCCGAGAGCGCAGATTGTGTGTCACCTCGAAAATAACATTTTTCACCTAACTAAAAAATCGATTATCTTTCGCAAAAAAATTGAAAAAAATTATTCTACGGTTCTAAATGCATGGAAATTGATGTATTATCAAGCCTTGTTCGTTAGAAAGTCGAAGCGCAGCGGAAACAGTCGCTATTACAGAGAAAACGATCGATATCGTGATTTTTGTAGACGTGAAGCAGGTAGTTTTCGGTTAATTCGGTTTTTTGCGATTTTCTCAGCTCCTGTTGGAGATATCGCAAATCCACGGCCAGATTCGTGATCAGCGCGACGAAATACATCAGATAGCGTCCATTACATGTGGGAAATATTCCAAAAATCGTTTTCCGCGTTTTTCTCGGCTCCTGTGGGAGATAGAGCGAAAAGGGGCTAATACAGGATCTTCGATTTTCCCTGATTTTGGTAGTCGTAAAATAGGTCATAACTTTTGAATCGTTTAACCGATCCTTAAAAGTCTTTTTGCATTCGAAAGAGCACAAAAAAACAAAGAAAATGCGACTAGGCTCATCTCGATATTTCAATTTTTCGATCCGAGAGCGCAGATTGTGTGTCTCCTCCAAAATAACATTTTTCACCCAACTAAAAAATCGATTATCTTTCGCAAAAAAATTGAAAAAAATTATTCTACGGTTCTAAATGCATGGAAATTGATGTATTTTCAAGCCTTGTTCGTTAGAAAGTCAAAGCGCAGCGGAAACAGTCGCTATTACAGAGAAAACGATCGATATCGTGATTTTTGTAGACGTGAAGCAGGTAGTTTTCGGTTAATTCCGTTTTTTGCGATTTTCTCAGCTCCTGTTGGAGATATCGCAAATCCACGGCCAGATTCGTGATCAGCGCGACGAAATCCATCAGATAGCGTCCATCCCATGTAGGAAATATCCCAAAAATCGTTTTTCGCGTTTTTCTCGGCTCCTGTGGGAGATAGAGCGAAAAGGGGCATAATACAGGATCCTCGATTTTCCCTGATTTTGGTAGTCGTAAAAAAGGTCATAACTTTTGAATCGTTTAACCGATCCTTAAAAGTCTTTTTGCATTCGAAAGAGCACAGAAAAACAAAGAAAATGCGACTAGGCTCATCTCGATATTTCAATTTTTCGATCCGAGAGCGCAGATTGTGTGTCACCTCCAAAATAACATTTTTTACCTAACTAAAAAATCGATTATCTTTCGCAAAAAAATTTTAAAAAAATTATTCTACGGTTCTAAATGCATGGAAATTGATGTATTATCAAGCCTTGTTCGTTAGAAAGTCGAAGCGCAGCGGAAACAGTCGCTATTACAGAGAAAACGATCGATATCGTGATTTTTGTAGACGTAAAGCAGGTAGTTTTCGGTTAATTCGGTTTTTTGCGATTTTCTCAGCTCCTGCTGGAGATATCGCAAATCTACGGCCAGATTCGTGATCAGCGCGACGAAATACATCAGATAGCGTCCATCCCATGTGGGAAATATCCGAAAAATCGTTTTTCGCGTTTTTCTCGGCCCCTGTGAGAGATAGAGCGAAAAGGGGCTTAATACAGGATCCTCGATTTTCCCTTATTTTGGTAGTCGTAAAAAAGGTCATAACTTTTGAATCGTTTAACCGATCCTTTAAAGTCTTTTTGCATTCGAAAGAGCACAGAAAAACAAAGAAAATGCGACTAGACTCATCTCGATATTTCAATTTTTCGATCCGAGAGCGCAGATTGTGTGTCACCTCCAAAATAACATTTTTCACCCAACTAAAAAATCGATCATCTTTCGCAAAAAAATTGAAAAAAATTATTCTACGGTTCTAAATGCATGGAAATTGATGTATTATCAAGCCTTGTTCGTTAGAAAGTCGAAGCGCAGCGGAAACAGTCGCTATTACAGAGAAAACGATCGATATCGTGATTTTTGTAGACGTGAAGCAGGTAGTTTTCGGTTAATTCGGTTTTTTGCGATTTTCTCAGCTCCTGTTAGAGATATCGCAAATCCACGGCCAGATTCGTGATCAGCGCGACGAAATACATCAAATAGCGTCCATTACATGTGGGAAATATCCCAAAAATCGTTTTCCGCGTTTTTCTCGGCTCCTGTGGGAGATAGAGCGAAAAGGGGCTAATACAGGATCTTCGATTTTCCCTGATTTTGGTAGTCGTAAAAAAGGTCATAACTTTTGAATCGTTTAACCGATCCTTAAAAGTCTTTTTGCATTCGAAAGAGCACAAAAAAACAAAGAAAATGCGACTAGGCTCATCTCGATATTTCAATTTTTCGATCCGAGAGCGCAGATTGTGTGTCTCCTCCAAAATAACATTTTTCACCCAACTAAAAAATCGATTATCTTTCGCAAAAAAATTGAAAAAAATTATTCTACGGTTCTAAATGCATGGAAATTGATGTATTTTCAAGCCTTGTTCGTTAGAAAGTCAAAGCGCAGCGGAAACAGTCGCTATTACAGAGAAAACGATCGATATCGTGATTTTTGTAGACGTAAAGCAGGTAGTTTTCGGTTAATTCGGTTTTTTGCGATTTTCTCAGCTCCTGTTGGAGATATCGCAAATCCACGGCCAGATTCGTGATCAGCGCGACGAAATACATCAGATAGCCTCCATCCCATGTAGGAAATATCCCAAAAATCGTTTTTCGCGTTTTTCTCGGCTCCTGTGGGAGATAGAGCGAAAAGGGGCTCAATACAGGATCCTCGATTTTCCCTGATTTTGGTAGTCGTAAAAAAGGTCATAACTTTTGAATCGTTTAACCGATCCTTTAAAGTCTTTTTGCATTCGAAAGAGCACAAAAAAACAAAGAAAATGCGACTAGGCTCATCTCGATATTTCAATTTTTCGATCCGAGAGCGCAGATTGTGTGTCTCCTCCAAAATAACATTTTTCACCCAACTAAAAAATCGATTATCTTTCGCAAAAAAATTGAAAAAAATTATTCTACGGTTCTAAATGCATGGAAATTGATGTATTTTCAAGCCTTGTTCGTTAGAAAGTCAAAGCGCAGCGGAAACAGTCGCTATTACAGAGAAAACGATCGATATCGTGATTTTTGTAGACGTAAAGCAGGTAGTTTTCGGTTAATTCGGTTTTTTGCGATTTTCTCAGCTCCTGTTGGAGATATCGCAAATCCACGGCCAGATTCGTGATCAGCGCGACGAAATACATCAGATAGCCTCCATCCCATGTAGGAAATATCCCAAAAATCGTTTTTCGCGTTTTTCTCGGCTCCTGTGGGAGATAGAGCGAAAAGGGGCTCAATACAGGATCCTCGATTTTCCCTGATTTTGGTAGTCGTAAAAAAGGTCATAACTTTTGAATCGTTTAACCGATCCTTAAAAGTCTTTTTGCATTCGAAAGAGCACAGAAAAACAAAGAAAATGCGATTAGGCTCATCTCGATATTTCAATTTTTCGATCCGAGAGCGCAGATTGTGTGTCACCTCCAAAATAACATTTTTCACCCAACTAAAAAATCGATTATCTTTCGCAAAAAAATTGAAAAAATTTATTCTACGGTTCTAAATGCATGGAAATTGATGTATTATCAAGCCTTGTTCGTTAGAAAGTCGAAGCGCAGCGGAAACAGTCGCTATTACAGAGAAAACGATCGATATCGTGATTTTTGTAGACGTGAAGCAGGTAGTTTTCGGTTAATTCGGTTTTTTGCGATTTTCTCAGCTCCTGTTGGAGATATCGCAAATCCACGGCCAGATTCGTGATCAGCGCGACGAAATACATCAGATAGCGTCCATTACATGTGGGAAATATCCCAAAAATCGTTTTCCGCGTTTTTCTCGGCTCCTGTGGGAGATAGAGCGAAAAGGGGCTTAATACAGGATCTTCGATTTTCCCTGATTTTGGTAGTCGTAAAAAAGGTCATAACTTTTGAATCGTTTAACCGATCCTTAAAAGTCTTTTTGCATTCGAAAGAGCACAGAAAAACAAAGAAAATGCGACTAGGCTCATCTCGATATTTCAATTTTTCGATCCGAGAGCGCAGATTGTGTGTCTCCTCCAAAATAACATTTTTCACCCAACTAAAAAATCGATTATCTTTCGCAAAAAAATTGAAAAAAATTATTCTACGGTTCTAAATGCATGGAAATTGATGTATTTTCAAGCCTTGTACGTTAGAAAGTCAAAGCGCAGCGGAAACAGTCGCTATTACAGAGAAAACGATCGATATCGTGATTTTTGTAGACGTAAAGCAGGTAGTTTTCGGTTAATTCGGTTTTTTGCGATTTTCTCAGCTCCTGTTGGAGATATCGCAAATCCACGGCCAGATTCGTGATCAGCGCGACGAAATACATCAGATAGCGTCCATTACATGTGGGAAATATCCCAAAAATCGTTTTCCGCGTTTTTCTCGGCTCCTGTGGGAGATAGAGCGAAAAGGGGCTTAATACAGGATCTTCGAGTTTCCCTGATTTTGGTAGTCGTAAAAAAGGTCATAACTTTTGAATCGTTTAACCGATCCTTAAAAGTCTTTTTGCATTCGAAAGAGCACAGAAAAACAAAGAAAATGCGACTAGGCTCATCTCGATATTTCAATTTTTCGATCCGAGAGCGCAGATTGTGTGTCACCTCCAAAATAACATTTCTCACCTAACTAAAAAATCGATTATCTTTCGCAAAAAAATTGAAAAAAATTATTCTACGGTTCTAAATGCATGGAAATTGATGTATTATCAAGCCTTGTTCGTTAGAAAGTCGAAGCGCAGCGGAAACAGTCGCTATTACAGAGAAAACGATCGATATCGTGATTTTTGTAGACGTGAAGCAGGTAGTTTTCGGTTAATTCGGTTTTTTGCGATTTTCTCAGCTCCTGTTGGAGATATCGCAAATCCACGGCCAGATTCGTGATCAGCGCGACGAAATACATCAGATAGCGTCCATTACATGTGGGAAATATCCCAAAAATCGTTTTCCGCGTTTTTCTCGGCTCCTGTGGGAGATAGAGCGAAAAGGGGCTTAATACAGGATCTTCGATTTTCCCTGATTTTGGTAGTCGTAAAAAAGGTCATAACTTTTGAATCGTTTAACCGATCCTTAAAAGTCTTTTTGCATTCGAAAGAGCACAGAAAAACAAAGAAAATGCGACTAGGCTCATCTCGATATTTCAATTTTTCGATCCGAGAGCGCAGATTGTGTGTCTCCTCCAAAATAACATTTTTCACCCAACTAAAAAATCGATTATCTTTCGCAAAAAAATTGAAAAAAATTATTCTACGGTTCTAAATGCATGGAAATTGATGTATTTTCAAGCCTTGTACGTTAGAAAGTCAAAGCGCAGCGGAAACAGTCGCTATTACAGAGAAAACGATCGATATCGTGATTTTTGTAGACGTAAAGCAGGTAGTTTTCGGTTAATTCGGTTTTTTGCGATTTTCTCAGCTCCTGTTGGAGATATCGCAAATCCACGGCCAGATTCGTGATCAGCGCGACGAAATACATCAGATAGCGTCCATTACATGTGGGAAATATCCCAAAAATCGTTTTCCGCGTTTTTCTCGGCTCCTGTGGGAGATAGAGCGAAAAGGGGCTTAATACAGGATCTTCGAGTTTCCCTGATTTTGGTAGTCGTAAAAAAGGTCATAACTTTTGAATCGTTTAACCGATCCTTAAAAGTCTTTTTGCATTCGAAAGAGCACAGAAAAACAAAGAAAATGCGACTAGGCTCATCTCGATATTTCAATTTTTCGATCCGAGAGCGCAGATTGTGTGTCTCCTCCAAAATAACATTTTTCACCCAACTAAAAAATCGATTATCTTTCGCAAAAAAATTGAAAAAAATTATTCTACGGTTCTAAATGCATGGAAATTGATGTATTTTCAAGCCTTGTTCGTTAGAAAGTCAAAGCGCAGCGGAAACAGTCGCTATTACAGAGAAAACGATCGATATCGTGATTTTTGTAGACGTAAAGCAGGTAGTTTTCGGTTAATTCGGTTTTTTGCGATTTTCTCAGCTCCTGTTGGAGATATCGCAAATCCACGGCCAGATTCGTGATCAGCGCGACGAAATACATCAGATAGCGTCCATTACATGTGGGAAATATCCCAAAAATCGTTTTCCGCGTTTTTCTCGGCTCCTGTGGGAGATAGAGCGAAAAGGGGCTTAATACAGGATCTTCGAGTTTCCCTGATTTTGGTAGTCGTAAAAAAGGTCATAACTTTTGAATCGTTTAACCGATCCTTAAAAGTCTTTTTGCATTCGAAAGAGCACAGAAAAACAAAGAAAATGCGACTAGGCTCATCTCGATATTTCAATTTTTCGATCCGAGAGCGCAGATTGTGAGTCTCCTCCAAAATAACATTTTTCACCCAACTAAAAAATCGATTATCTTTCGCAAAAAAATTGAAAAAAATTATTCTACGGTTCTAAATGCATGGAAATTGATGTATTTTCAAGCCTTGTTCGTTAGAAAGTCAAAGCGCAGCGGAAACAGTCGCTATTACAGAGAAAACGATCGATATCGTGATTTTTGTAGACGTAAAGCAGGTAGTTTTCGGTTAATTCGGTTTTTTGCGATTTTCTCAGCTCCTGTTGGAGATATCGCAAATCCACGGCCAGATTCGTGATCAGCGCGACGAAATACATCAGATAGCGTCCATCCCATGTAGGAAATATCCCAAAAATCGTTTTTCGCGTTTTTCTCGGCTCCTGTGGGAGATAGAGCGAAAAGGGGCTCAATACAGGATCCTCGATTTTCCCTGATTTTGGTAGTCGTAAAAAAGGTCATAACTTTTGAATCGTTTAACCGATCCTTAAAAGTCTTTTTGCATTCGAAAGAGCACAGAAAAACAAAGAAAATGCGATTAGGCTCATCTCGATATTTCAATTTTTCGATCCGAGAGCGCAGATTGTGTGTCACCTCCAAAATAACATTTTTCACCCAACTAAAAAATCGATTATCTTTCGCAAAAAAATTGAAAAAATTTATTCTACGGTTCTAAATGCATGGAAATTGATGTATTATCAAGCCTTGTTCGTTAGAAAGTCAAAGCGCAGCGGAAACAGTCGCTATTACAGAGAAAACGATCGATATCGTGATTTTTGTAGACGTAAAGCAGGTAGTTTTCGGTTAATTCGGTTTTTTGCGATTTTCTCAGCTCCTGTTGGAGATATCGCAAATCCACGGCCAGATTCGTGATCAGCGCGACGAAATATATCAGATAGCGTCCATTACATGTGGGAAATATCCCAAAAATCGTTTTTCGCGTTTTTCTCGGCTCCTGTGGGAGATAGAGCGAAAAGGGGCTTAATACAGGATCTTCGATTTTCCCTGATTTTGGTAGTCGTAAAAAAGGTCATAACTTTTGAATCGTTTAACCGATCCTTAAAAGTCTTTTTGCATTCGAAAGAGCACAGAAAAACAAAGAAAATGCGACTAGACTCATCTCGATATTTCAATTTTTCGATCCGAGAGCGCAGATTGTGTGTCACCTCCAAAATAACATTTTTCACCCAACTAAAAAATCGGTCATCTTTCGCAAAAAAATTGAAAAAAATTATTCTACGGTTCTAAATGCATGGAAATTGATGTATTATCAAGCCTTGTTCGTTAGAAAGTCGAAGCGCAGCGGAAACAGTCGCTATTACAGAGAAAACGATCGATATCGTGATTTTTGTAGACGTGAAGCAGGTAGTTTTCGGTTAATTCGGTTTTTTGCGATTTTCTCAGCTCCTGTTGGAGATATCGCAAATCCACGGCCAGATTCGTGATCAGCGCGACGAAATACATCAGATAGCGTCCATCCCATGTGGGAAATATCCCAAAAATCGTTTTTCGCGTTTTTCTCGGCTCCTGTGGGAGATAAAGCGAAAAGGGGCTTAATACAGGATCCTCGATTTTCCCTGATTTTGGTAGTCGTAAAAAAGGTCATAACTTTTGAATCGTTTAACCGATCCTTAAAAGTCTTTTTGCATTCGAAAGAGCACAGAAAAGCAAAGAAAATGCGACTAGGCTCATCTCGATATTTCAATTTTTCGATCCGAGAGCGCAGATTGTGTGTCACCTCCAAAATAACATTTTTCACCTAACTAAAAGATCGATTATCTTTCGCAAAAAAATTGAAAAAAATTATTCTACGGTTCTAAATGCATGGAAATTGATGTATTATCAAGCCTTGTTCGTTAGAAAGTCGAAGCGCAGCGGAAACAGTCGCTATTACAGAGAAAACGATCGATATCGTGATTTTTGTAGACGTGAAGCAGGTAGTTTTCGGTTAATTCGGTTTTTTGCGATTTTCTCAGCTCCTGTTGGAGATATCGCAAATCCACGGCTAGATTCGTGATCAGCGCGACGAAATACATCAGATAGCGTCCATTACATGTGGGAAATATCCTTAAAATCGTTTTCCGCGTTTTTCTCGGCTCCTGTGGGAGATAGAGCGAAAAGGGGCTTAATACAGGATCCTCGATTTTCCCTGATTTTGGTAGTCGTAAAAAAGGTCATAACTTTTGAATCGTTTAACCGATCCTTAAAAGTCTTTTTGCATTCGAAAGAGCACAGAAAAACAAAGAAAATGCGACTAGGCTCATCTCGATATTTCAATTTTTCGATCCGAGAGCGCAGATTGTGTGTCACCTCCAAAATAACATTTCTCACCTAACTAAAAAATCGATTATCTTTCGCAAAAAAATTGAAAAAAATTATTCTACGGTTCTAAATGCATGGAAATTGATGTATTATCAAGCCTTGTTCGTTAGAAAGTCGAAGCGCAGCGGAAACAGTCGCTATTACAGAGAAAACGATCGATATCGTGATTTTTGTAGACGTGAAGCAGGTAGTTTTCGGTTAATTCGGTTTTTTGCGATTTTCTCAGCTCCTGTTGGAGATATCGCAAATCCACGGCCAGATTCGTGATCAGCGCGACGAAATACATCAGATAGCGTCCATTACATGTGGGAAATATCCCAAAAATCGTTTTCCGCGTTTTTCTCGGCTCCTGTGGGAGATAGAGCGAAAAGGGGCTTAATACAGGATCTTCGATTTTCCCTGATTTTGGTAGTCGTAAAAAAGGTCATAACTTTTGAATCGTTTAACCGATCCTTAAAAGTCTTTTTGCATTCGAAAGAGCACAGAAAAACAAAGAAAATGCGACTAGGCTCATCTCGATATTTCAATTTTTCGATCCGAGAGCGCAGATTGTGTGTCTCCTCCAAAATAACATTTTTCACCCAACTAAAAAATCGATTATCTTTCGCAAAAAAATTGAAAAAAATTATTCTACGGTTCTAAATGCATGGAAATTGATGTATTTTCAAGCCTTGTACGTTAGAAAGTCAAAGCGCAGCGGAAACAGTCGCTATTACAGAGAAAACGATCGATATCGTGATTTTTGTAGACGTAAAGCAGGTAGTTTTCGGTTAATTCGGTTTTTTGCGATTTTCTCAGCTCCTGTTGGAGATATCGCAAATCCACGGCCAGATTCGTGATCAGCGCGACGAAATACATCAGATAGCGTCCATTACATGTGGGAAATATCCTTAAAATCGTTTTCCGCGTTTTTCTCGGCTCCTGTGGGAGATAGAGCGAAAAGGGGCTTAATACAGGATCCTCGATTTTCCCTGATTTTGGTAGTCGTAAAAAAGGTCATAACTTTTGAATCGTTTAACCGATCCTTAAAAGTCTTTTTGCATTCGAAAGAGCACAGAAAAACAAAGAAAATGCGACTAGGCTCATCTCGATATTTTAATTTTTCGATCCGAGAGCGCAGATTGTGTGTCACCTCCAAAATAACATTTTTCACCTAACTAAAAAATCGATTATCTTTCGCAAAAAAATTGAAAAAAATTATTCTACGGTTCTAAATGCATGGAAATTGATGTATTATCAAGCCTTGTTCGTTAGAAAGTCGAAGCGCAGCGGAAACAGTCGCTATTACAGAGAAAACGATCGATATCGTGATTTTTGTAGACGTGAAGCAGGTAGTTTTCGGTTAATTCGGTTTTTTGCGATTTTCTCAGTTCCTGTTGGAGATATCGCAAATCCACGGCCAGATTCGTGATCAGCGCGACGAAATACATCAGATAGCGTCCATTACATGTGGGAAATATCCTTAAAATTGTTTTCCGCGTTTTTCTCGGCTCCTGTGGGAGATAGAGCGAAAAGGGGCTTAATACAGGATCCTCGATTTTCCCTGATTTTGGTAGTCGTAAAAAAGGTCATAACTTTTGAATCGTTTAACCGATCCTTAAAAGTCTTTTTGCATTCGAAAGAGCACAGAAAAACAAAGAAAATGCGACTAGGCTCATCTCGATATTTTAATTTTTCGATCCGAGAGCGCAGATTGTGTGTCACCTCCAAAATAACATTTTTCACCTAACTAAAAAATCGATTATCTTTCGCAAAAAAATTGAAAAAAATTATTCTACGGTTCTAAATGCATGGAAATTGATGTATTATCAAGCCTTGTTCGTTAGAAAGTCGAAGCGC
Organism: Cylloceria caligata; assembly: GCA_963942595.1. Lineage (NCBI taxonomy): Eukaryota > Metazoa > Arthropoda > Insecta > Hymenoptera > Ichneumonidae > Cylloceria > Cylloceria caligata. The sequence continues at coordinate 5,354,631 of OZ012708.1, read as the reverse complement.
AGCGGAAACAGTCGCTATTACAGAGAAAACGATCGATATCGTGATTTTTGTAGACGTGAAGCAGGTAGTTTTCGGTTAATTCGGTTTTTTGCGATTTTCTCAGCTCCTGTTGGAGATATCGCAAATCCACGGCCAGATTCGTGATCAGCGCGACGAAATACATCAGATAGCGTCCATTACATGTGGGAAATATCCCAAAAATCGTTTTCCGCGTTTTTCTCGGCTCCTGTGGGAGATAGAGCGAAAAGGGGCTTAATACAGGATCTTCGATTTTCCCTGATTTTGGTAGTCGTAAAAAAGGTCATAACTTTTGAATCGTTTAACCGATCCTTAAAAGTCTTTTTGCATTCGAAAGAGCACAGAAAAAAGAAGAAAATGCGACTAGGCTCATCTCGATATTTCAATTTTTCGATCCGAGAGCGCAGATTGTGTGTCACCTCCAAAATAACATTTTTCACCCAACTAAAAAATCGATTATCTTTCGCAAAAAAATTGAAAAAATTTATTCTACGGTTCTAAATGCATGGAAATTGATGTATTATCAAGCCTTGTTCGTTAGAAAGTCAAAGCGCAGCGGAAACAGTCGCTATTACAGAGAAAACGATCGATATCGTGATTTTTGTAGACGTAAAGCAGGTAGTTTTCGGTTAATTCGGTTTTTTGCGATTTTCTCAGCTCCTGTTGGAGATATCGCAAATCCACGGCCAGATTCGTGATCAGCGCGACGAAATACATCAGATAGCGTCCATCCCATGTAGGAAATATCCCAAAAATCGTTTTTCGCGTTTTTCTCGGCTCCTGTGGGAGATAGAGCGAAAAGGGGCTTAATACAGCATCCTCGATTTTCCCTGATTTTGGTAGTCGTAAAAAAGGTCATAACTTTTGAATCGTTTAACCGATCCTCAAAATTCTTTTTGCATTCGAAAGAGCACAGAAAAACAAAGAAAATGCGACTAGGCTCATCTCGATATTTCAATTTTTCGATCCGAGAGCGCAGATTGTGTGTCACCTCCAAAATAACATTTTTCACCCAACTAAAAAATCGATTATCTTTCGCAAAAAAATTGAAAAAAATTATTCTACGGTTCTAAATGCATGGAAAATCATGTAATATCAAGCCTTGTTCGTTAGAAAGTCAAAGCGCAGCGGAAACAGTCGCTATTACAGAGAAAACGATCGATATCGTGATTTTTGTAGACGTAAAGCAGGTAGTTTTCGGTTAATTCGGTTTTTTGCGATTTTCTCAGCTCCTGTTGGAGATATCGCAAATCCACGGCCAGATTCGTGATCAGCGCGACGAAATACATCAGATAGCGTCCATCCCATGTAGGAAATATCCCAAAAATCGTTTTTCGCGTTTTTCTCGGCTCCTGTGGGAGATAGAGCGAAAAGGGGCTTAATACAGCATCCTCGATTTTCCCTGATTTTGGTAGTCGTAAAAAAGGTCATAACTTTTGAATCGTTTAACCGATCCTCAAAATTCTTTTTGCATTCGAAAGAGCACAGAAAAACAAAGAAAATGCGACTAGGCTCATCTCGATATTTCAATTTTTCGATCCGAGAGCGCAGATTGTGTGTCACCTCCAAAATAACATTTTTCACCCAACTAAAAAATCGATTATCTTTCGCAAAAAAATTGAAAAAAATTATTCTACGGTTCTAAATGCATGGAAAATCATGTAATATCAAGCCTTGTTCGTTAGAAAGTCAAAGCGCAGCGGAAACAGTCGCTATTACAGAGAAAACGATCGATATCGTGATTTTTGTAGACGTAAAGCAGGTAGTTTTCGGTTAATTCGGTTTTTTGCGATTTTCTCAGCTCCTGTTGGAGATATCGCAAATCCACGGCCAGATTCGTGATCAGCGCGACGAAATACATCAGATAGCGTCCATCCCATGTGGGAAATATCCCAAAAATCGTTTTTCGCGTTTTTCTCGGCTCCTGTGGGAGATAGAGCGAAAAGGGGCTTAATACAGCATCCTCGATTTTCCCTGATTTTGGTAGTCGTAAAAAAGGTCATAACTTTTGAATCGTTTAACCGATCCTCAAAATTCTTTTTGCATTCGAAAGAGCACAGAAAAACAAAGAAAATGCGACTAGGCTCATCTCGATATTTCAATTTTTCGATCCGAGAGCGCAGATTGTGTGTCACCTCCAAAATAACATTTTTCACCCAACTAAAAAATCGATTATCTTTCGCAAAAAAATTGAAAAAAATTATTCTACGGTTCTAAATGCATGGAAATTGATGTAATATCAAGCCTTGTTCGTTAGAAAGTCAAAGCGCAGCGGAAACAGTCGCTATTACAGAGAAAACGATCGATATCGTGATTTTTGTAGACGTGAAGCAGGTAGTTTTCGGTTAATTCGGTTTTTTGCGATTTTCTCAGCTCCTGTTGGAGATATCGCAAATCCACGGCTAGATTCGTGATCAGCGCGACGAAATACATCAGATAGCGTCCATTACATGTGGGAAATATCCTTAAAATCGTTTTCCGCGTTTTTCTCGGCTCCTGTGGGAGATAGAGCGAAAAGGGGCTTAATACAGGATCCTCGATTTTCCCTGATTTTGGTAGTCGTAAAAAAGGTCATAACTTTTGAATCGTTTAACCGATCCTTAAAAGTCTTTTTGCATTCGAAAGAGCACAGAAAAACAAAGAAAATGCGACTAGGCTCATCTCGATATTTCAATTTTTCGATCCGAGAGCGCAGATTGTGTGTCACCTCCAAAATAACATTTCTCACCTAACTAAAAAATCGATTATCTTTCGCAAAAAAATTGAAAAAAATTATTCTACGGTTCTAAATGCATGGAAATTGATGTATTATCAAGCCTTGTTCGTTAGAAAGTCGAAGCGCAGCGGAAACAGTCGCTATTACAGAGAAAACGATCGATATCGTGATTTTTGTAGACGTGAAGCAGGTAGTTTTCGGTTAATTCGGTTTTTTGCGATTTTCTCAGCTCCTGTTGGAGATATCGCAAATCCACGGCCAGATTCGTGATCAGCGCGACGAAATACATCAGATAGCGTCCATTACATGTGGGAAATATCCCAAAAATCGTTTTCCGCGTTTTTCTCGGCTCCTGTGGGAGATAGAGCGAAAAGGGGCTTAATACAGGATCTTCGATTTTCCCTGATTTTGGTAGTCGTAAAAAAGGTCATAACTTTTGAATCGTTTAACCGATCCTTAAAAGTCTTTTTGCATTCGAAAGAGCACAGAAAAACAAAGAAAATGCGACTAGGCTCATCTCGATATTTCAATTTTTCGATCCGAGAGCGCAGATTGTGTGTCTCCTCCAAAATAACATTTTTCACCCAACTAAAAAATCGATTATCTTTCGCAAAAAAATTGAAAAAAATTATTCTACGGTTCTAAATGCATGGAAATTGATGTATTTTCAAGCCTTGTACGTTAGAAAGTCAAAGCGCAGCGGAAACAGTCGCTATTACAGAGAAAACGATCGATATCGTGATTTTTGTAGACGTAAAGCAGGTAGTTTTCGGTTAATTCGGTTTTTTGCGATTTTCTCAGCTCCTGTTGGAGATATCGCAAATCCACGGCCAGATTCGTGATCAGCGCGACGAAATACATCAGATAGCGTCCATCCCATGTGGGAAATATCCCAAAAATCGTTTTTCGCGTTTTTCTCGGCTCCTGTGGGAGATAAAGCGAAAAGGGGCTTAATACAGGATCCTCGATTTTCCCTGATTTTGGTAGTCGTAAAAAAGGTCATAACTTTTGAATCGTTTAACCGATCCTTAAAAGTCTTTTTGCATTCGAAAGAGCACAGAAAAACAAAGAAAATGCGACTAGGCTCATCTCGATATTTCAATTTTTCGATCCGAGAGCGCAGATTGTGTGTCACCTCCAAAATAACATTTTTCACCTAACTAAAAGATCGATTATCTTTCGCAAAAAAATTGAAAAAAATTATTCTACGGTTCTAAATGCATGGAAATTGATGTATTATCAAGCCTTGTTCGTTAGAAAGTCGAAGCGCAGCGGAAACAGTCGCTATTACAGAGAAAACGATCGATATCGTGATTTTTGTAGACGTGAAGCAGGTAGTTTTCGGTTAATTCGGTTTTTTGCGATTTTCTCAGCTCCTGTTGGAGATATCGCAAATCCACGGCCAGATTCGTGATCAGCGCGACGAAATACATCAGATAGCGTCCATCCCATGTGGGAAATATCCCAAAAATCGTTTTTCGCGTTTTTCTCGGCTCCTGTGGGAGATAAAGCGAAAAGGGGCTTAATACAGGATCCTCGATTTTCCCTGATTTTGGTAGTCGTAAAAAAGGTCATAACTTTTGAATCGTTTAACCGATCCTTAAAAGTCTTTTTGCATTCGAAAGAGCACAGAAAAACAAAGAAAATGCGACTAGGCTCATCTCGATATTTCAATTTTTCGATCCGAGAGCGCAGATTGTGTGTCACCTCCAAAATAACATTTTTCACCTAACTAAAAGATCGATTATCTTTCGCAAAAAAATTGAAAAAAATTATTCTACGGTTCTAAATGCATGGAAATTGATGTATTATCAAGCCTTGTTCGTTAGAAAGTCGAAGCGCAGCGGAAACAGTCGCTATTACAGAGAAAACGATCGATATCGTGATTTTTGTAGACGTGAAGCAGGTAGTTTTCGGTTAATTCGGTTTTTTGCGATTTTCTCAGCTCCTGTTGGAGATATCGCAAATCCACGGCCAGATTCGTGATCAGCGCGACGAAATACATCAGATAGCGTCCATTACATGTGGGAAATATCCCAAAAATCGTTTTCCGCGTTTTTCTCGGCTCCTGTGGGAGATAGAGCGAAAAGGGGCTTAATACAGGATCTTCGATTTTCCCTGATTTTGGTAGTCGTAAAAAAGGTCATAACTTTTGAATCGTTTAACCGATCCTTAAAAGTCTTTTTGCATTCGAAAGAGCACAGAAAAACAAAGAAAATGCGACTAGGCTCATCTCGATATTTCAATTTTTCGATCCGAGAGCGCAGATTGTGTGTCTCCTCCAAAATAACATTTTTCACCCAACTAAAAAATCGATTATCTTTCGCAAAAAAATTGAAAAAAATTATTCTACGGTTCTAAATGCATGGAAATTGATGTATTTTCAAGCCTTGTACGTTAGAAAGTCAAAGCGCAGCGGAAACAGTCGCTATTACAGAGAAAACGATCGATATCGTGATTTTTGTAGACGTAAAGCAGGTAGTTTTCGGTTAATTCGGTTTTTTGCGATTTTCTCAGCTCCTGTTGGAGATATCGCAAATCCACGGCCAGATTCGTGATCAGCGCGACGAAATACATCAGATAGCGTCCATTACATGTGGGAAATATCCTTAAAATCGTTTTCCGCGTTTTTCTCGGCTCCTGTGGGAGATAGAGCGAAAAGGGGCTTAATACAGGATCCTCGATTTTCCCTGATTTTGGTAGTCGTAAAAAAGGTCATAACTTTTGAATCGTTTAACCGATCCTTAAAAGTCTTTTTGCATTCGAAAGAGCACAGAAAAACAAAGAAAATGCGACTAGGCTCATCTCGATATTTTAATTTTTCGATCCGAGAGCGCAGATTGTGTGTCACCTCCAAAATAACATTTTTCACCTAACTAAAAAATCGATTATCTTTCGCAAAAAAATTGAAAAAAATTATTCTACGGTTCTAAATGCATGGAAATTGATGTATTATCAAGCCTTGTTCGTTAGAAAGTCGAAGCGCAGCGGAAACAGTCGCTATTACAGAGAAAACGATCGATATCGTGATTTTTGTAGACGTGAAGCAGGTAGTTTTCGGTTAATTCGGTTTTTTGCGATTTTCTCAGTTCCTGTTGGAGATATCGCAAATCCACGGCCAGATTCGTGATCAGCGCGACGAAATACATCAGATAGCGTCCATTACATGTGGGAAATATCCTTAAAATTGTTTTCCGCGTTTTTCTCGGCTCCTGTGGGAGATAGAGCGAAAAGGGGCTTAATACAGGATCCTCGATTTTCCCTGATTTTGGTAGTCGTAAAAAAGGTCATAACTTTTGAATCGTTTAACCGATCCTTAAAAGTCTTTTTGCATTCGAAAGAGCACAGAAAAACAAAGAAAATGCGACTAGGCTCATCTCGATATTTTAATTTTTCGATCCGAGAGCGCAGATTGTGTGTCACCTCCAAAATAACATTTTTCACCTAACTAAAAAATCGATTATCTTTCGCAAAAAAATTGAAAAAAATTATTCTACGGTTCTAAATGCATGGAAATTGATGTATTATCAAGCCTTGTTCGTTAGAAAGTCGAAGCGCAGCGGAAACAGTCGCTATTACAGAGAAAACGATCGATATCGTGATTTTTGTAGACGTGAAGCAGGTAGTTTTCGGTTAATTCGGTTTTTTGCGATTTTCTCAGCTCCTGTTGGAGATATCGCAAATCCACGGCCAGATTCGTGATCAGCGCGACGAAATACATCAGATAGCGTCCATTACATGTGGGAAATATCCCAAAAATCGTTTTCCGCGTTTTTCTCGGCTCCTGTGGGAGATAGAGCGAAAAGGGGCTTAATACAGGATCTTCGATTTTCCCTGATTTTGGTAGTCGTAAAAAAGGTCATAACTTTTGAATCGTTTAACCGATCCTTAAAAGTCTTTTTGCATTCGAAAGAGCACAGAAAAAAGAAGAAAATGCGACTAGGCTCATCTCGATATTTCAATTTTTCGATCCGAGAGCGCAGATTGTGTGTCACCTCCAAAATAACATTTTTCACCCAACTAAAAAATCGATTATCTTTCGCAAAAAAATTGAAAAAATTTATTCTACGGTTCTAAATGCATGGAAATTGATGTATTATCAAGCCTTGTTCGTTAGAAAGTCAAAGCGCAGCGGAAACAGTCGCTATTACAGAGAAAACGATCGATATCGTGATTTTTGTAGACGTAAAGCAGGTAGTTTTCGGTTAATTCGGTTTTTTGCGATTTTCTCAGCTCCTGTTGGAGATATCGCAAATCCACGGCCAGATTCGTGATCAGCGCGACGAAATACATCAGATAGCGTCCATCCCATGTAGGAAATATCCCAAAAATCGTTTTTCGCGTTTTTCTCGGCTCCTGTGGGAGATAGAGCGAAAAGGGGCTTAATACAGCATCCTCGATTTTCCCTGATTTTGGTAGTCGTAAAAAAGGTCATAACTTTTGAATCGTTTAACCGATCCTCAAAATTCTTTTTGCATTCGAAAGAGCACAGAAAAACAAAGAAAATGCGACTAGGCTCATCTCGATATTTCAATTTTTCGATCCGAGAGCGCAGATTGTGTGTCACCTCCAAAATAACATTTTTCACCCAACTAAAAAATCGATTATCTTTCGCAAAAAAATTGAAAAAAATTATTCTACGGTTCTAAATGCATGGAAAATCATGTAATATCAAGCCTTGTTCGTTAGAAAGTCAAAGCGCAGCGGAAACAGTCGCTATTACAGAGAAAACGATCGATATCGTGATTTTTGTAGACGTAAAGCAGGTAGTTTTCGGTTAATTCGGTTTTTTGCGATTTTCTCAGCTCCTGTTGGAGATATCGCAAATCCACGGCCAGATTCGTGATCAGCGCGACGAAATACATCAGATAGCGTCCATCCCATGTAGGAAATATCCCAAAAATCGTTTTTCGCGTTTTTCTCGGCTCCTGTGGGAGATAGAGCGAAAAGGGGCTTAATACAGGATCTTCGATTTTCCCTGATTTTGGTAGTCGTAAAAAAGGTCATAACTTTTGAATCGTTTAACCGATCCTTAAAAGTCTTTTTGCATTCGAAAGAGCACAGAAAAAAGAAGAAAATGCGACTAGGCTCATCTCGATATTTCAATTTTTCGATCCGAGAGCGCAGATTGTGTGTCACCTCCAAAATAACATTTTTCACCCAACTAAAAAATCGATTATCTTTCGCAAAAAAATTGAAAAAATTTATTCTACGGTTCTAAATGCATGGAAATTGATGTATTATCAAGCCTTGTTCGTTAGAAAGTCAAAGCGCAGCGGAAACAGTCGCTATTACAGAGAAAACGATCGATATCGTGATTTTTGTAGACGTAAAGCAGGTAGTTTTCGGTTAATTCGGTTTTTTGCGATTTTCTCAGCTCCTGTTGGAGATATCGCAAATCCACGGCCAGATTCGTGATCAGCGCGACGAAATACATCAGATAGCGTCCATCCCATGTAGGAAATATCCCAAAAATCGTTTTTCGCGTTTTTCTCGGCTCCTGTGGGAGATAGAGCGAAAAGGGGCTTAATACAGCATCCTCGATTTTCCCTGATTTTGGTAGTCGTAAAAAAGGTCATAACTTTTGAATCGTTTAACCGATCCTCAAAATTCTTTTTGCATTCGAAAGAGCACAGAAAAACAAAGAAAATGCGACTAGGCTCATCTCGATATTTCAATTTTTCGATCCGAGAGCGCAGATTGTGTGTCACCTCCAAAATAACATTTTTCACCCAACTAAAAAATCGATTATCTTTCGCAAAAAAATTGAAAAAAATTATTCTACGGTTCTAAATGCATGGAAAATCATGTAATATCAAGCCTTGTTCGTTAGAAAGTCAAAGCGCAGCGGAAACAGTCGCTATTACAGAGAAAACGATCGATATCGTGATTTTTGTAGACGTAAAGCAGGTAGTTTTCGGTTAATTCGGTTTTTTGCGATTTTCTCAGCTCCTGTTGGAGATATCGCAAATCCACGGCCAGATTCGTGATCAGCGCGACGAAATACATCAGATAGCGTCCATCCCATGTAGGAAATATCCCAAAAATCGTTTTTCGCGTTTTTCTCGGCTCCTGTGGGAGATAGAGCGAAAAGGGGCTTAATACAGCATCCTCGATTTTCCCTGATTTTGGTAGTCGTAAAAAAGGTCATAACTTTTGAATCGTTTAACCGATCCTCAAAATTCTTTTTGCATTCGAAAGAGCACAGAAAAACAAAGAAAATGCGACTAGGCTCATCTCGATATTTCAATTTTTCGATCCGAGAGCGCAGATTGTGTGTCACCTCCAAAATAACATTTTTCACCCAACTAAAAAATCGATTATCTTTCGCAAAAAAATTGAAAAAAATTATTCTACGGTTCTAAATGCATGGAAAATCATGTAATATCAAGCCTTGTTCGTTAGAAAGTCAAAGCGCAGCGGAAACAGTCGCTATTACAGAGAAAACGATCGATATCGTGATTTTTGTAGACGTAAAGCAGGTAGTTTTCGGTTAATTCGGTTTTTTGCGATTTTCTCAGCTCCTGTTGGAGATATCGCAAATCCACGGCCAGATTCGTGATCAGCGCGACGAAATACATCAGATAGCGTCCATCCCATGTGGGAAATATCCCAAAAATCGTTTTTCGCGTTTTTCTCGGCTCCTGTGGGAGATAGAGCGAAAAGGGGCTTAATACAGCATCCTCGATTTTCCCTGATTTTGGTAGTCGTAAAAAAGGTCATAACTTTTGAATCGTTTAACCGATCCTCAAAATTCTTTTTGCATTCGAAAGAGCACAGAAAAACAAAGAAAATGCGACTAGGCTCATCTCGATATTTCAATTTTTCGATCCGAGAGCGCAGATTGTGTGTCACCTCCAAAATAACATTTTTCACCCAACTAAAAAATCGATTATCTTTCGCAAAAAAATTGAAAAAAATTATTCTACGGTTCTAAATGCATGGAAATTGATGTAATATCAAGCCTTGTTCGTTAGAAAGTCAAAGCGCAGCGGAAACAGTCGCTATTACAGAGAAAACGATCGATATCGTGATTTTTGTAGACGTAAAGCAGGTAGTTTTCGGTTAATTCGGTTTTTTGCGATTTTCTCAGCTCCTGTTGGAGATATCGCAAATCCACGGCCAGATTCGTGATCAGCGCGACGAAATACATCAGATAGCGTCCATCCCATGTGGGAAATATCCCAAAAATCGTTTTTCGCGTTTTTCTCGGCTCCTGTGGGAGATAGAGCGAAAAGGGGCTTAATACAGCATCCTCGATTTTCCCTGATTTTGGTAGTCGTAAAAAAGGTCATAACTTTTGAATCGTTTAACCGATCCTCAAAATTCTTTTTGCATTCGAAAGAGCACAGAAAAACAAAGAAAATGCGACTAGGCTCATCTCGATATTTCAATTTTTCGATCCGAGAGCGCAGATTGTGTGTCACCTCCAAAATAACATTTTTCACCCAACTAAAAAATCGATTATCTTTCGCAAAAAAATTGAAAAAAATTATTCTACGGTTCTAAATGCATGGAAATTGATGTAATATCAAGCCTTGTTCGTTAGAAAGTCAAAGCGCAGCGGAAACAGTCGCTATTACAGAGAAAACGATCGATATCGTGATTTTTGTAGACGTAAAGCAGGTAGTTTTCGGTTAATTCGGTTTTTTGCGATTTTCTCAGCTCCTGTTGGAGATATCGCAAATCCACGGCCAGATTCGTGATCAGCGCGACGAAATACATTAGATAGCGTCCATCCCATGTGGGAAATATCCCAAAAATCGTTTTTCGCGTTTTTCTCGGCTCCTGTGGGAGATAGAGCGAAAAGGGGCTTAATACAGGATCCTCGATTTTCCCTGATTTTGGTAGTCGTAAAAAAGGTCATAACTTTGAATCGTTCAACCGATCCTTAAAAGTCTTTTTGCATTCGAAAGAGCACAGAAAAACAAAGAAAATGCGACTAGGCTCATCTCGATATTTCAATTTTTCGATCCGAGAGCGCAGATTGTGTGTCACCTCCAAAATAACATTTTTCACCCAACTAAAAAATCGATTATCTTTCGCAAAAAAATTGAAAAAAATTATTCTACGGTTCTAAATGCATGGAAATTGATGTATTATCAAGCCTTGTTCGTTAGAAAGTCAAAGCGCAGCGGAAACAGTCGCTATTACAGAGAAAACGATCGATATCGTGATTTTTGTAGACGTAAAGCAGGTAGTTTTCGGTTAATTCGGTTTTTTGCGTTTTTCTCGGCTCCTGTCGGAGATAGAGCGAAAAGGAGCTTAAGACGGAATCCTCGAATTTCCCTGATTTTGGTAATCGTAAAAAAGGTCATAACTTTTGAATCGTTCGACCGATCCTTAAAATTCTTTTTGCATTCGAAAGAGCACAGAAAAACAAAGAAAATGCGACTAGGCTCATCTCGATATTTCAATTTTTCGATCCGAGAGCGCAGATTGTATGTTACCTCTAAAATAGCAATTTTCACATTACTTAGAAATCGATTATCTTTTCCAAAAAAATTGAAAAAAATTATTCTAGTTTCCTAAATGCATGGGAATCCATGTATTATCAAGCCTTGGACGTTAGAAAGTCAAAGCGCAGCGGAAACAGTCGCTATTACCGAGAAAACGATAGATATCGTAATTTTTGTAAACGTAAAGCAGGTGGTTTTCGGTTAATTCGGGTTTTTGCGATTTTCTCAGCTCCTGTTGTAGATATCGCAAATCCATGGCCAGATTCGTGATCAGCACGACGAAATACATCAGATAACGTCCATCCCATGTGGGAAATATCGACAAAATTGTTTTTCGCGTGTTTCTCGGCTCCTGTGGGAGATAGAGCGAAAAGGAGCTTAAGATGGAATCCTCGAATTTCCCTGATTTTTGTAATCGTAAAAAAGGTCATAACTTTTGAATCGTTCGACCGATTTTTAAAATTCTTTTTGCATTCGAAGGAGCACAGAAAAACAAAGAAAATGCGACTAGGCCCATTCCGATATTTCAATTTTTCGATCCGAGAACGCAGATTGTATGTCACCTCCAAAATAGCATTTTTCACATAACTAAGAAAACGATTATCTTTCGCAAAAAAATTGAAAAAAATTATTCTACGGTCCTAAATGCATGGATATTGATGTATTATCAAGCCTTGGACGTTAGAAAGTCAAAGCGCAGCAGAATCAATCGTTATTAGCGAGGAAACGATAGATATCGTCATTTCAATGGACGTAAAGAAGGTGGTTTTCGGATAATTCGGTTTTCTGCGATTTTCTCAGCTTCTGTTGGAGATATCGCAAATCCACGGCCACATTCGTTATAAGCGCGACAACATACATCAGATAGGGTACATGTGAAGTGCGAAATATAGACAAATCTGTTTTTCGAATTTTTTCGGCTCCTGTAACAGATAAATACAGGATCCTCAATTTTGGTCATCTTCAAAGTGGCCATAACTTTTGGATGGTTCGAGCGATACTTAAAATTCTTTTTGCATTCGAAAGAGCATAGAAGAAGGAAGAAAATGCGACTAAACTCATCTCGATATTCCAATTTTTCGAATTTTTTTTTTCGAAAAAATTGAAAATCATTGTGCTCTTGTCCTAAATGCATGGAACGTGATCTGTTGTCAAGCTTTGTTCGTTAGAAATGCAAACAATTTTGAGTTTTTTAACTCGATTATCGCCGACAATGTTGCGACAAACAATTATATTATTTGTTACGGCTTCTATTATTGCTCGTGATAAGACAATTTAAATCGAGTATCATCGTATCTTTGCGTCTTGGGGTCTTACGGACTCGGGGATGTCGGAGATCTCACTCAATAACTAATGTTTCGTATCTATCGTGAGTGAGGGACACTCAAAGCTTGCTGACATTTGCAAGGTTTCACTTTTTTTTAGAGAATGCAATAAATAAATGTATTTTCTGTATTAAATATCTTAAACCGATAACGTTTCAAAAGTTATTGCAACCGAGCTACATTCGGTATATATATCGAACGAAAGTGAGAGATATCACTGCGGTGTAGCAAACCGAAAACTCCCATGTATCTATTATCTTTGAGAATCGCCAGTTACGTCAGATAATTGCCCTTTTTGCGACAAAATTCTTCAAAAGTGGCCTTGAGTATTGTGTGGTGAGCTTGAGTTGTATCTCCATCGACTAAAAATATTACTTTGTTTTGCCCCTTCGGTGCTTTCTTTGCACAAATCGGATTGCAATCTTCCGTTCCATGCTTGACTCTCGAATCATTCTCCTCAGTTGTGACAGCTGTCTTTTTTAGTAAATTTGTTGCACTTTTTTCCGTCTCAGTGCATATTGCGACCGTCCTTTTCCTCCAAATTTCGTCGGCGCGTGGACGTCACGGTAGATCTTGTGAAAAATCGATCGTTTCACTTCCGGTAGAGATATTGATTATCATTCCTTCCTCTTCTCATTTTTTCCTATTATTATCTCTAACAAGGGTCGTCCTCCTCGCGGTAATCTTCCGCCAATATAGTATCGTGCACTCGATGGGTCTAACAACTGCAAAGAGAGCGATGGATATAAAGATTTCGCAGTTTTTTTAACCTTTCAAAAATATTTCCATTCAAATTCTTACAACTAATAATAACGCACTGATGATTATCCGGATAAAATATTTTTCGATCTTTCGTGTACTTAGGCTCCTTTTAATAGTATCCCATTATTGCTGTAAACTGTTTGTAATAATACATTAATGTGTCTAGCAGGTAATTCTAAGCTTTTCGAGGTTATCATGATTTTTTTTTTTAATTTACTCTGTGACAGGAGGGCAAGGAATTCTCCTCCTTGACGTCGTTTGCTCGAACGAGCCCCTCGAGCGCTTCCGAAAATCTTAGAAAATAAGTTAATATAAGGTCTCGACAAATACCATCGTCAATATAGTATGAGAAAGTGCACGCGCCGAAAATCAATTGTCGGTCGCCAACGCGAGCCGTGAAGTTAAAGGAGGGCCTCGCGTAGAGGGCCTAAACAGCAGAGAAGACTCGATCTAACACTCGCTCGTCGATATCGCTCGGCACGAGTCAGCGTTCGCGGGTCTCAACCGTTCACATTTTGTCAAAGTTCGAATAATTGTGAATTACCATTGTCAATCATACCATATTATATTGTGAGAAATATTGGCAGTCAATTGTTGGAGGGGGACCACGTGTGTGAACAATAGGCTCAATTAAGAATAAAATTTACTATTTGCATCATCCATCTCTCTAAATTGCACCTTCTTAACCCCGGCCGTCCAATAATCCCACCCCAAGGAGGGTCTCAAGATTCTAGATAGATTTATTAGTTAGAAGAAACTAATCGGTGCCCAATAAAATTACTTATTGATTAACTAGAGCCCTGACAGCTTCTGGCCAAGGCCGCGTCAGGTGAAGGATTTTGCTTTGTGTTAACTGGGAAAGAATCCTGTCTCAACACAAAATAAATTTTATCCTCAAAAATTACCTACGTTCTGTGCCTTCGATATTTCATTCTCCACCTTCTTTTCTCTCTCCAAACACAATCCTGTCATGTGCCTGCCGTAAATTCTACCTGTATAGACGCTCTGCTACCGTGACAGAACCCGTACATTCTGTTAGTCCGGTTCTCGACGAAATAAATCGGGTAGGGTACATCCCAAGTGCGAAATATCGAAAAATTCGTTTTTTGCGTTTTTCTCGGCTCTTATGGGAGATACAACGAAAAGGGGCTTGAGGCAGGATCCTCGATTTCCCCTGATTTTGATAGTTTTTTAAAGGGCCATAACTTTTGAATGGTTCAACCGATTCTAAATTTTCCATTCGAACGGGCACGGAAAAACGAACAAAATGCGACCTCGTTCATCCCGATATCTCAATATTTCAAACCGGGAGAGCTCATTTCGCCGACTCTACGAGACGTAAAAAATTGGCATTCGATTATATTGAGAACAATTCGAATATCACTCCAAAATACCGTTTATTGAAAATGTTCTTAAATCAACTTTCTTACTTTGAATGGATGCAGTGGCAATCGGGCCGGAAATAAAAATTATTATCATTTCAGTATACGAAAAGAATAGTTTTTACAGATAATTCGGTATTTCATGTTTTATTTTTCCTCCTGTTTTAGATATCGCAAATCTAAGGCGATTCGTAAACAGCCTTAAAACATTCGTTTGATAGAGCAAGTTGCAAATGTCGGTGAAACGGTTCTTCTCGTTTTCGCGAAAATCCATAAGGAGTACGTGCTCTTGAGCACCTTCGTTGCTTTTATATATATATAATGCAGCACTTGATTCCAGCGGTATCTACGCAAATTCCAGGGAGAAGGGTGAACCAAGTGTCAAACATATCTGTCGAAGGGTGGTGTTGACGAGCGACGTGCTGCGTTGCGCGTATCTTTCTAATATACATATACGTACCGAAGGTTGATGGTGGGGCTGGTCGGCCGGAGAACTTTCCGGGGAGGTCCACGTTCAATAGAGAAGATAGAAAGGGAGCTGGTGCGTAAAAGAGCGAGCAACCTGGATATGTAGTAAATATACATTGACTCACGGAGACACGGTGGTACAGCTACTGGGCGGAGGGTGTCTGGTATATACTATAATACCAGAGTGTACGGGGGTCTTTGCCGAGCTTCAACCGTCAGTAGCGTGCAGACCATTGTGAGGGCAATTTCGCGCGCGTTGCTCTCCCGCTCTTACAAGCTCCTGTCCGTGCTTCACGTGAATCGAGCCTCAATATGTTCGTTCCGGATTGCTCTGCTTCAGTATTGATCTCAAACTTCGAGGTACTCTGTATCGGCCTTGATATACGAACTGCGAGTGAATAATTTTCAACGACGAGTCAAGAAAACCGAGCTCACAGTTTGCCATGCAAGCGTTTCTTGATCAACAGGTTATTGAGACGACGAGGTAGCCGACTCGATAAAGTTCGATCAACAACTTGCAACATTTATTTTCCATTCTGTCGCCTCTTTATCGAGTTTGCTGCATTCTACGCAAGTAAAACTTTCTCGGAAATGGAATAAAAAGGAAAAATAGAATAACGATGTTACGATGCGAGTCAGTTATACTCGGAAATGCACGTGAAATACTACGTCTGGCAGAGTTTTCTTATGGTATTATACATGCACGATATTCAATGGAATTATACGCGTTAACGGTATTACAACCTTCAAACATAAAAAATGCTAACGAAAAGTAAACTTGAAAGTGCAAATAATCCAGTCCTACTTTATACTCTAAAGCGACATAAGATGGAAGCAATTTAGAATACAGAGTTAGAAATTAAGTCCGCCGAGAAGGAATAATTCATCGTTCTGAAATGGCGGTCAACAGTCCTGGTTCGTACAGCAATTCCAAGTCCTCGAGAAGTCCGCGGCATCTCCCTCAAATTCCAACCCCGCAGCAGCAACAGCTGCTATCCGGTCACCATACCCACAATCAGTTATTACAAAACTTGGGTTGCGAATCGCCGAGCGTACCTCGTGTCTTCGAATTCCCACCGGAACATTATCCCGAGATACCTAACCCGAATTACGACTTCGAGGTGTTCGAAAAAAGCGAGTCTCTTTCAGATTCTCGTAGTAGTCTGTTACCCGAGTCAATCGTCACCGAAAGTACAAGTAACAACAGTGATTCTTTCTCCCCAAGTCCCGGGCATAGTCATCGTCAAATGTTATTATTGGCAGAAGCCAAAACACCGGTTTTTCAGTTTTGTATTAAAAAAAAAACATTTGTCAAGACTTATAGTTATCCACCAAAAAGTCCAATGTCAGCGGGACCATTAGGTCCCGTTAGTCGAAGCAGGTCGCCAACTTCGGACGGCTCACCGCAGGCCGTCTCTTTTCCACATAACAATTCGAAGCCATTTCAACATACACGAAGAAATTCTTGCTTCAATCTTGGCCGAATTAAACATCCAGTATCACCAACGGCTATCAAGGCGACATGTTTTAAACATTTCGGTAGCAATCCTCGAGGGGCTGAAAGCACTCCGAAATTGTTTACAGTTGATTTTCACGAATTCAACTCAAATGTTGCCGATGATCAGATTGTCGGAAACAGCGAGGGACCACCTTGCTGTAATTCAGATGGTACCGACAAACAATTTTGTATTCAGCGTAGCACTGGGACGGAATCAGCGGTGACCGATAGTGTCGCGAGTCACGAGTACGGTGGCGATCAGGAACGCGATAGTCCAAAGAAAGTGAGATCCGAGCGAATGGCCAGTGCGAGCTTCAACGATAGCCACGGTTGTCCGAAAGAGATAGTTACATATACAACTGAATCTTCCGATGATGTTAGTTCGAGTGCCAAATTGAAAAGCACCGCAAGAAAATCGACTAGCGACCTGACGAGTCTCAACGCGGATGATGTCGAGACCGAAGTTGCGATTCTGTCAAGCCCCAGGCGACGAGGATCCATGAAAGGTGGCCTTGGTAAGATCCGTAATAATAAACTACATCCGTCGTAAGCTCTGCAAATAAAACTGTTTGTACCTATTTGTACCTGTTTCTACAATGAAGAATTCATTAGACCAATTTTAGATGTGGCTCCCAAGTTTTCCAAAGCTTCAAAAAGGATCATCTTGGTCCGTGCCTGCAATTGTTCGTCGATAACTGTTATTTCGCTGTTATATCTCGTATTTCTATCAAACTTGTATGATTTACCGTTATACGCGGGATACACGGAATGAGCTCATTTTCTCAGAGTGAGCGGTCGCTTGTGGTCCATATAAGTAAGCAACCAACCAGATGGAACTTTATCACAGATCGATGGCGACTTGGTGATTGCAAACCTTTACATTCATGGGGGATAATATTCGTATATCTTTAATCACTCGAATTTTATTATGTTTTAGCTTACTTGGCGTCGCGACGCGGCTCGAGGGATAGTCAAATCTCAAACTTGTCGAACGTCAGTAACGAAGATGTCGGACCCTTGAATTTTAATGCGCATCCTCGTGGACGGCAGAGGAGAACTTCAAATTTTCTCGAATTACCAGGTAAAAGATATAAAATTAATTCTTCTTCTTCTTCTTCTTCTTCTTCTTCTTGTTTATCCCCTTCCTTTTCACGTCCATAAACCAACTGCTTCATTTCCCTGACAAAACACAGGAGCAGGCTGCTAATAAATAGTGTGACAGGCGCTTTATACCACGTATAAATGTAACCTTACTGTGCGCCGTCGACACTATATACAATACAACAGATTAATTGAGGGGTGCGGCTTTTAGTTTGAGAACATTCGTCGACGTTTAGTACCAAGTTAATTTCTGTATCGAGAGCAAAGTCAATTTCTGTATACAGAGCATCTCTTCTGTCGAAGCATAGAGAAAGCTTTAATAGCGTAGTTCTCCCTCTCCCTACTTTTCCTCACTTTAGCTCGACAGTTAAATATGCCGCATCTTGATCGTCCATTGCACTATTTCGACTAACTAATTGAACAAATGATCCAAAAATGTATGTGAAATGTCCAAAAAATTATACAATAATATAGAATTTAGACCGACGATCACATATTTGTTTATTTATTTATTTATTTATTTATTAATCCCCTGTACTTGCATTAATTTACATCCAAATGTTATTTTTTTGTTACAGTACCTGACCACATTAGACCTCGTGTACACAGCTTACCAGAAAAGCCGTACAATCCACGAGCCGGAGATGATTTGTACAGACTGAGAGCATTCAGCATAACCCACAAAGGCGTTGTAAATCGTGGGGATTCTATTATCTCCCGACGTAGCAGGAGCAACACTTCGGTAAATAGTAGCAGGTTCGTAATTCTATTGTTTTAGCATCCTCATACACGCTGCATCTCTGTCCCTGGACTTCCCTCGCGCTCCATCATTTTATCATGATCGATCGGAGCTTGGAAGTGGTTTACCGAGGAACCTCGCCACTTGCCATTCGCCATTCTTTCATCTTCAGTGAATTGCCATGATGTGAAATACTCGTATATCGATGGATGCAAGCAAAAGCAACGTTTTATGAAATGCGAAGCCATCGGACACTGTTTTTACTCCCTAATACGGTACCAGTTTCACTGTCGCATTCCCCACAATACTCCTTATAGCCCTCTAAGGACTCACGTTCTCTCTTTTGACAATACCCTTTTCTTCTCTTCTACAGTTCTCATTTGCACTGTTCCCTTCCCTTCTCTTATATATCTTTACCTAAATGCGCGTCTGAGTATACGCGACTAAAGATTTTTGTGTGCAATAGCATTTCCGCGGGGGAAACTTTGATTTTACCCTATTTTTACGACATAGTACGCGTGTCTGTCGGCTTTAAAATATTCGTTTTAATTTAGCCGCACCTTCGCTCGGGTGACGGATAAGTGATTGGGAGCGGTCCGTCCTTATCCGCGTGGTTCAAGGTTTCATAGATATGCCTGGGTACCTCGTTCGTTTGTCCGCTCGTACGTTCGCGGACGCGCGCGCGCTCTCGCGCTCGTGTGTGTGCGTCAGAGAGAAATAGAGAGCTAATAGGCTTCTCTATCTAGGATCAACTTAACACCAATACACTTGCGTTGCTTTCGATATTTGTAGAAACGGCTTAATTTCTTTGCAACAAAATTTCGTACATCGGTACTGTGTTAATCGCTACGTCCATTTTAGTATATATGTACGAGTACATTGAAAATAGGCTATCAACTCGTACGATGACGAGGGGTATTTTTATTAAAAAGTACTTCATCACATTTTTGAGATATCGAAATAAAACACAGTATCGAAACATGGAAAACACGATTGCTATTCTCTCAGATATTCTTCGTACTACACAAGTTTTTAACAGCGGTTAACGTGTCATTGCGCTATTAACAATCACATATTATAAAGAGAACGTGCAAATAATGTATAATTTTGTCAGCAGGATCGGTACAAACAAGTGCTTCTGAGCGGTGCGTGACGGCTTATGATATAAAAATTATAACTTATTCTTCATTCACTGATGTTTGTTAAAACAGGTAACAATATCTTGACAATTTTCGGTACGGAACTTCTATAGTCTGGAGGAATAGTTTAGATCAATACATTTTCGAGATTCATTGTGTTCCCACCAAGATAAATAACTTGGATATTAAGTTCGTAAAAATCACATCGGCTACTACGTTCTTATAAATACCATAAATAGTACGTGGGTATGTACGCCTAACATTACTTTGGATTGGCTGATAAGACAGTGAATAGTTCTGGCGCAGCATAACCTGCGACTTGCGTTAGGTGCACTTCTCTCGTTGTATTTCAGTCATGTATTATCTAATTTTTTTTTGGATATTAGATGTGTATCGTTTATTTTACAACTGTTAGCATTGTCGTGACTACTATTTTTTTACTGTATTAGTATGTAAAAGCTTCTGTGATACTGGAGGATTTTATTTGGCGTCTCCCTCCTTCATTTTCATTAATTCAATTAATTTTATAGTATATGCCGATACGATATATTGAGTACAAACAGTACTAATTTTGATGCTGCAGTTATCATCCAATTCATTTATTTCTAGAAGTTACTATTTAGTTGTATTCCATTGTTTAATAACAATCTATACCGTCGTGATAAAAATTAAAAACCTTCCCGTTTACGTTTTGAAACAATATAGAAATCATCTTCAGAGGGCTTGAGAAATAAAAATAAATTTAAACAAGCCTGCAAAGTAAAGCCTTGCATATTGTTTCCGCTTTATTTTCTAACTTTCACAAAACTCCTTGTATGAGGAAGTATGTTGATCAATTTTGGCTTCTTCGTAAAGAAAAAGCTTTGTGAAATCTGGAAAATAATGAGGAAGCAATGTGCAAGGTTATACTTGTTATTTTATCGTTGTCAAATTATAGAGGTTTCATTTTTTTCGGATCTGACACACACACCCGCGTATCCAAACGCAGAATAAGACGGCTCCCAACTGTAGCGACGACAGTAAATGGATTATTATAATTCAAATATTTAATTAACTTAAATAATATTGGAATTTATTTCATCCCAATTAGATTTTTCAAGAAATGAAAATTATTTATATATTTTTCCCATGAAAGCCTCAATTATTGCACGCAAATGACATATTCTTATAACTTTATTCATCAAGGACATAAATATTTTCACAGAAAATGTATTTCTCAATGATAGCCAAATAGCATGTACACGCATCAAATCGATATAAATGACTGATTCAACAAGAAAGCTTAGGACACCAGAATAGTATGAGCAATTCGTCATACGACATTATTACTATAAAATATTATAATAGTATTACAATTAGGTGAAATTTACAATGAAACATTATACAATGATTTCGGCCAGTAAAAAAAAGTTACAAATACAACAAAAGATTTATTGGTTTTGGTTAATTCGGCAAGTATCACGAGGTGCAACGATGGGAGAGACACCAGAAATATCGTTTCTATTTGGAAACATAACATATTCTCAGTGCAATAGAAAATCGCATCTCAAAGTTGTTACTCGATTGTCAATCCTTTTTGTTCTCTTCTTTATTTAACCGTCTCTCCATAGTGTAGTTCTCTTCTTTTTGATCGCTGTGCCTGCTTCGTTATTCTAGCAGGGAACGGTTCAGAAGTGATTTGCGTTATTTTTGGAATTACACGACCCGACGAGCGAGCAGGAAGGTGAATCTCTGTGAGATATAACATGTTCGATTGAACGATCCAAAGCCTCCAGCGATATAATTTTTAGCAATTTGAGCTAATATAGGGTCGAAAGATTGAATGCATTAGCTCTTGGAGATTATTTATTTGGTAAATGCCAAATATTCAACTTTCGGTTGGTTTCAATCGCGGTGGATGACTGTCTCTCGATTGCTATAGCAAAAACTCCGATAAAATATATAGTAGAAAATACTCATAGCACGGACTGGGTTTTCAGCAGGCGACAGTGGCACTAACGAATAAAATACCTCTACGCGTATCATCCTCTCTTATTTATAGATAGAATGGATTGTAGCAGTATATACGATTAATTTCTTGAATACAAATTGCCGCGGCCGATTCTTCCAAACGGGTGCCGCCCGAAACTTTGATCGTGCGTAACACTATTGGAAGGTTTATGTTATATATATTGTTCAACGACACGGAGGAGATTAACGACGATGACCAAATTGTTATTGTAGCAGCTGGAATTATTCGGTGTATTCGATCTCTTCCTCGACCTCTAAAGATCTCTGAGATCTACTCGATGTAGATGTAACCGATTTCACTGATTTTGACGATTCGATTATAGATTTGGTCTGCACACTTTGCACGGACGTTGACGTTTTAACCGACGTCACCTCCGAGGATATGTTTTTTAAAGATTGTTCGCCTATGGTAGTATTAGCGCCTTCGTTTACTGAAACAGAGCAAACAAACGTTGTATCACTCAATAATATAATTTAATCATATCAATCGCTAGTATCATAAAATCTCGTAGGAGGTATATTTAAGAAGCCTCCATTTTATCAGTGGCCTAGGAGGGAGGGTGGGGAGATCCTCAGCTATAGGGTTCCAAAATTATGCTGTGCTACGCTATGCTTCTCTATGTTCAGCTATCCGACGCTACAATTCGCGTAATGTAACGTGGCATAGCGTAACATTGCGAAAGGTAGCATATCGCAGCATAGCGTATAAGCTGTAGTGCAGCTATGTTACGTAACCCTAGCTCAGGATCCCCCCCGACACCTGTACACAACCCACCCACGTCTCAATCGCCACCTCTTCGGAGATTGAATTAGTTTCAATAATCGACAATGAACATGCCGAAAAATACGTATATGCTAGGCTGTACTGTTTATACCACTTCAATATTTTGTAATCCCTTATAATGTATTGGAATGTTGTTACAATATTGCATGTGTAATGTTTTGAATGCACATAGCAAGATTACTGCAATATTTTCACAATATTATTAATAGATTTTAATATATTCTGGCAACATTGCCATATTTTTTCAGTCACGATGTTACGAAGAAACATTACTCCATCAGCATTATCATCACAATTATGACTATACGAACATCGTAGATGAATCTTTGAAAACTACGTGCGCTAATTATTTGCCCGTTCACATACAAAAAAAACCACGCGTCTCTTCACGGGTTAATTTTGAAAGCTTTTTCAAAATCATATCCAACGTAAAGCAATTTCTAATTTTTATTTATAAATCATTTTCAATGTTGCAGTTATATTGACGTTTGTTCAATTTGTATTAAATATATAATCATTTTATAAAAAAAGGTTTGTTTTACCTTAACGAAACCACATGAGTTTGGTGGTAGAAATATGCCTATATTCATATCTAAAGGCTGAGTCGTTTCACACGGTGACCATAAAGTTTTCGAAAAATGCAATAATGTATAGGATCCGAGATTCTCGGTCGATTTTCTTCGAACTCAATAGTGGCCAGTGTTTTATAATGGTCTACTTGTGTCGAAATTTGAACCCGATAGCTTAAACTTTGTGACTACTCAAAAATTTAAACACGGAACTAGTGCGCCAAACTTAACGAAACTTTTATGAAACAGGGCTCTTATCACGCGCAAAATTGCAGCCCGTTCTGTCAAGCCTCTCCGAAGCTACTGAAATGTACATCGTTTGCAACCTCATCACACACACATAACATATGTATACATCTTTACATCCACACGGATATTTTTTTATTTTCTCATCACATACGAGGGCCGGACCAAAATAATTTTTCGTCCGCATTCACATTTTTCGGTTTAAATCGCAACTTTCTAAGTATAGGAGACCGGTCACATAAATATACTGGTCTCAAGTTTTTTACAATTGTGTTTTTGTGGGATTTAAGAAAGAAAAATATCAAAGTAATATAACAATCGGAACAGTTGAATAGAAACGTTGTGCTTATAGTCAAAGTAGGTCAATGAAATCTTTGGTTTTGCTACCGCATCGTATAGAATACCGATGCTTAATATTAGTATCAGTATCAGCTTAGTATCACAAGACGACCATAATAGTGAAAAGTAAAAAATAATGTAAGAAGAAGGAAATGGTAACAAGTACACTGCGGAAAGTTAATGCCGTTATTGCGTGGTATTGGACGTTCTTCTTATTTTTCTTCTGCTCCGGCCATTACCGACGGTCATACATATACTCTTCTCATTCAATAAAAACTACATCAATTTCGATATCGCTCAACACGTATATTTTATCGAGAAACCGAGGAAACTCGATAGTAAAAAGTACATATCATTAACGACAACGTGAAAACCCATCGCGACTTGGCCTGTGGAAAACAAACTTATGACCGGCCAACCGTTTACAATTTATTTAATCTTTAATTTGCTGATTTACGTTTTATTTTTTAATTTCGTCAAATAATTATTAATTTATAATATCAAACTTTTCTATCGCCAATATCTTACATATTTAAATTCAATTGATATTCAATAGAAAATTGATGTACTATTTCATACGTACTCGAAGAAATTCTTGTATTTTAAGTTAATTCATTAATTCTGCAATGTCATTGATAAACCACTCACCCTTTGCAACCTCCATGATGTGAACGTTAATATTGTATGTGGATCGACGACTAAAGAAAACTCTTAGAACTGCACGTACACGCTGGTGTAGCTAACCAGTGGTGACCGATTGAGATTGAACTCGAGAATGAGAAGAAGAGTGCTGGCCAGTACCAAGTTATTCTGATCGTTGTGGCGATGTGGTACGATGCGGTGCGGTGCGGTGCGGTGCGGTGCGGTGCGGTGCGGTCCGGTGCGGTGAGGTATGCAGATGCCATTTTATTTTGACGAAAAAACGCGTAAGTGAGGTGATGTTGCCTCGCATGCGCTCCCTAATGTCTCGCGTGAATCCGACGACTCTCTATTAACGGATGGTACAGAAGGCGATAGGTCATTAAAAAAAGTTATGCCACTGGGCCGAACATTCCGCATTCCTTCAAGATGCCAACAAGAAAAGCAAAAGAACGATACGAGTGTGGCAAGGATGTGGTATCTTTGCGTTTATCCGTGGCGCGAACGCGCCGCTGTATCAAAGCCAAGAGATATTCGTGGAATTTTCAGTGGCTCGCGGGACGGACCCTTGAGTCATCACTCCATGGCCGACAACTTGGGCCACCGCGAACTATCTCACGGCCCGTCGCTTGCTCAATTATCAAAGCCGTACGTACATGTCGCAAATATGCAGGTAAAATTTGCGATGCCTCTTTATTTGTGCTCAATACTTTCACGGTAATTTCGAGAAGGAGAACTTATTTGAGTATCCAACATATAAGTGTACCTCGCAGCAGTCTCGGAGGTACCGAGTTGAAAAAAAAGATTGCACCAAGTTGAGAGGGGAAAGGTGGAATACTCAGTGCGAAGCAAAAAAGAACCAGCAAATTTTACGTTTCGCCATTTGCCGAGGACTCTTGAATCGATGATTCGATTGTATCCGAGGTCCTATAGGATTTTAGCTGTAAAGCAACAGCGCGTCTGGTCTGCTACCGTCGACCAATAACGTAATCGCATTTCTCAATCAGCGGTCCTTCCCGAGGATCGAGGATATATACATCATTTGAATTTCCTGCTGTTTGCAATCAATACTCGAGTGACTCGAACTGTGGCAGCTCACTATCCACTCGTTCCCGCATCCCACATGAGCAAATGGTATATTACAAGGTAGGACAAACCTGTCTATATTATCAATCTTACAAGTTTCGGATGCTTAGAAACATCTCGAAGGTTTGCGGTGCTCGCAGTTTACTCGGTAAACATCATCAGGATACCCGAATAGGTCGTACAATTACGGCGCGTTCCAAGTTAAATTACATTTATTTCTTAAATAACTTCCTCTCAAAGACTTTGACATATACGTGTATACAGGCGTTTTCGGTTTGCTGTGCAGTCCGGTGTAACGAACCAAAAGCACCATAAGATTAATCATATGAATAAATAATTCAAACTTGCAGCCGGTTTATCGTGGCTCGAATTCATGGATGAAGGAAGCTTGTGACATCGTCATTGCACGCTACCTGCTACACGTACGAAAACTCCTAATCCCAGAGACACCGGCTGCGGTAGAATATGATTCATAGTCAAATTCAGTCTCGTTTGTAGTGAAAAGCGCGCTACTCTCGTGTCACCCCGATGATTCAGCATATATTTCCGAAACTAACGTATATACATAACTAACCTATATGCATATATATATATATATACGTGTACAACAATACGGGAGGCTCTCTCGCTACCCTCAAAATAGATTAAGCAGCGTCAATACAGACGCTTCAAATTTCTGTTCACGTTTTTTTTTACTTTTTTTTTTGTGTCTACCGACTATTGTCGTGTAACCTCCGTAGCTTTTGAAAACTATAAGGTTCATGGAATTTTTTTGATACAGTGTACTTAGATCGAGTAATTCATCACTGTGATCTGCTACCGGCGTTTAACTAAATAATCATTAAGAAGGCATATTAAGAAGAAAGTTAAAGCTGATATCATCTACAAAATGATACAGTATACAGTCCAGGCAGAAATAGAGAAATCCAATCGAAATTGGACCGGATACTTTCATAAGATTCGCAATATGTAATCTTTCGATCCCGTGACCAAACTTATTATGTTTCGCTGCGCGGGCTCTATATAAATTACTTAGTTCTTCACAGTACGCTCCACCAGTATTCTTCTATTTTTTAACATTTTTTCAGTTAAAAATTGACTATCGAAGGCGTTCTGTTATTTATAGACCATGCACAATTAAGCGCTTCTGTACTTGAGTGTACGTTTTCTTATGGAGAGTATTACCGTAAGTCTTTTACGAGAATTAAGGTACTGCAGGGTACGATAGAACTTATAACGAGAGATAGCTGCATCATGTCTTCCGTATGTCCTTCAATATTTCTCACCTGCCGCATCCTTATAGTATTATCATCATCTTGGATCACTCGTTTACCTTCGTATGTCTGAGAATTTGCGTATTGCGCTGCACCGTCGGTGGTGATGGCATCTGGCCTATATTTTCTCTGTACACTGATAAAAAGCCCGGCAATAATTTATTTCCTTTTCCGTGTTTATAGCGGTTATGGGTTATGTTCTTATACCTATTACCATATATGAATGTACATCCCAACTGTGTTATTTATTTTCCATATATATCCATCGGAATAGGATTACGGCCGGGTCACTGGTATCACAGAGCCTCGAATATTCTTAACTCCCATCAACGAGGATCGTATTACTTTACTTTTGAATATCTGGTAAAAAAAAAAATAGATAAAATGTTGCGAAATTAATAATCAATAATAATCTAATCAATAGAAGAAAGCTTTGTACATTCGACGCGATTGCAATTGCCAAATGCTATCATACGGATCGCATACATTTTTCCATGTGCGTCAAATAACACAAACATTAGAGAGGGTTCCATACAATTTCAAGGGTGTATTTGAAAGAGCAGAGTAACCGGGATTCGCTTCGATAGCTTTAAATGTCATGTAAATTGTAAATATTTTCCAAAATAGAAACAGCAACGTTTCCGGAGAGAGATCACCGTTTGAGGGTTCTTGCTGCAGTGGTCAAGGAGTAGCGGCTGACAGTACCGAAAGCGACATCGAAGAGGTTCCGAAATATCGCGTGGTATTACTCGGTGACTCGGGAGTTGGAAAAACAGCTCTCGTCTCGCAATTCATGACGAGCGAGTACATGAACACATACGACGCTAGTTTGGGTAAGTTTTCACATAATACTTGAATAATGCAAAAAGTAAAAAGATAAACTCAACTTTGTTAGTCGAAAATATTCAACTGGAGAAAGCTGATAGGCCGGTACTGATATAGCATGAGAGGAAAAGTTATACCAGGACAGGGCACACCCTCGTCAGTTGCATAGATTATTACACTACATCTGCGTTCCTCTACAGTGAATTCGACAATCCAAAAAAGCGATCCCTAAATTGCAAAACTCTTTATGCTCTACAACTCTTTTACCGCACATCGTAAAATTTTACAACGCTATACCGAATCGCTTAAATTGTCGTACGTCGAGGCTGTCGCACGAGATAACTTTCGCTTTATACCAAATGACGTAACGTGTACACTGCATGGATACAGAAAAGACTACAGTGGAACAAGCCGATCGATCTCTGTTTCGTGGCAAGCTTACCGCTGCATTACCTCTCTGACACCCTCATCGAGTTGACGATTTTAACCACAGGTAGCGAAAGGATAGGTTCGTTCGATCGTTCCACCGAGCAGGTAGAAACACTCGTACTTAACCTTGTATGGTCTCAATTTTTTAACTTACCTGGTCGTTTACTGTACCCTCATTCACTGATCGCAACAGTCTACGGCAACATTCGAAGTCGACGCGGTATCGACAGGAGTCTCCCGCTCTAGGCGCAGGCTCGGCCAACGTGTCGTTGCTGCTGCTGCTCCCGATCCTCGTCAGCGCCCCGCTCTCTGACGTCATCGATGAAGATCCTCATTGTCCTGTAACTGCTCTCCTGACTATGCGTACCTACACAAATGTAAAGGCAGACTGCAGGAACCATACCGCTTCAGCCCACACTTTACCCTTTTTATTTTATCAACGAGTGCTGGGGTAACCAGGACTTGTCATAACTTCGGTATACTCTAATCTGGCATCTAATTAGCTATTATCACGCCAATTTTCAGAACAGTCAGTTGAATCATTTGAGCGCGTTTAAGCAACGAAAGGATACCGTTTCATTTTTATACATTACAATTCGTAGAGATTATCAGCCTTCACCTTCATTTATCCATACGCGAGAATTCACGGATAAAAAATCGTTCTTTCGCAAAAGTAGAAATATGTTAACCCTTGCCGGACTACATCTTCCGTCTCCTCTTAGTAACCGGCTTTTTGGCCTTGCTTATTATATAACTACTGCTTAAACGTCTATCAATCTCGTTATTGGTTGACCTAACGGATACATTGTTGTACAAAAGAATAGTTAACTCGATACATAAGTAAATAAATAAATGCCAGTGAATCCGCTTGCCGCAACTATTTTCTGCAGTCGCGCTTGCGTTTTGTACACTCAAAGTTTAAGGGAATTATCCCGCTTGAATACTTTATTAATCCGAAGCACGAGAGGCAGAATCATAGCAGAGGTGATCATACTTGGCTGGTGTACATAATATTGGATATTCATTGTGCATTCGTTCCGTATGCATTGCATACTATAATGAAACGCCTTGTACCCTTCGAACTGTAGGTTACATTTTATGTGCCACACACCGCAAAGCGAACGTATATACATCAAGCCCCAACATGCGATAATGGAAATTCCGTGTTCACTTTCCGCTTCAAGTTGTCGGACACTAGTTTGTATTGCGCATGGTACGAGTATCCTATATATGTACTACATTCTAACCCCATCTTCAGCAGTTAAAGTAGCAAAGATAAATCATGATAGCTCACTTGAAAAATAATCGTATTGCTAATTAATTTTTTGGCCAATTAAATGAATCCTCAGCTGAGTAATTGTATTGAATTATGTACAATATAAACTGTACGGCCTGTTGTATACGCAACGACTAGATGCAGCCCTAAATAGTATACAATGACAAGTGTAGGCATGGGATTAAGTGTGCCGTTACGAATTAAGGTACGAGCCTATGTAGTATATAGTGTAAGTAAGCCGTTGAATATCTAATTGATACCTAACATAATAGTAATGTTTATTTTTTATTGCTACGAGTTATACATTTTTCGACAGGGTACTTTGTTTTAATAATTTCAGATGACGAATTTGGGGAGAAAACTGTTTCGATTTTACTAGATGGCGAGGAATCAGAAATGGTTTTTATAGATCATCCTCATGTTGAGATGAGTGTGAGTAAGAAATTTTTGTAATTGTATTGCGGCAACTATAAGTAATTGTTATAGCATAATTTGAATGTGGCAAGCAATAGCATTTTATATGATTACCGAAGAATAAAACGGTTACGAAACTACTGAGTGCAAAAGCAGAGGTCGACAGCAAAGATGGGCAATAATTGTCTTTCCAATTATATATTGGGTTGTTCGAAAAGTAATTTCGTTTTTTTTTTATAAAAATGAAAGACTATTTTCTAATAGTGAATTAATATTTTATTCAATCCAATATTGTCCATTCTGATCCAATACCTTTTGCCATCTTTCTGGCAGTAGCATGATTCCACGCTCATAAAATTTTTGTTCTTTGCTGGCAAAAAACTGATCCAAGTGACTTTTGACCTCCACATTTGAAATAAACGTTTTACCGTCTAAAAATTTTTGTAGAGACCGGAACAGATGATAATCTGACGGTGCCAGGTCTGGAGAGTATGTTGGGTGTGGTAGTATATCCCATCCAAGCTCTAAAAGTTTTTTCCGCGTGGTCAAACTTGTATGTGGTTTCGCATTATCTTGTTGGAACACTATACCTTTCCTATTGACCAATTCTGGCCTTTTTTCTTTAAGTGAATCATTCAATTTGTCCAACTGATGACAGTGCACTTCAGAATTGATCGTTCTGTTGCTCGGTAGAAGCTCAAAATAAACGATTCCTTTGAAATCCCACCAAACAGATAGCATAACCTTTTTTTGATGAATATTGGCTTTCGAAGTGCTTTGAGAGCCGGTTCATCTTTTATACTCCAGGATCTTTTGCGCTTAACATTGTTGTAGACAACCCATTTCTCGTCCTCAGTGATGATACGCTTCAAAAATGGATCATTTTCTTGGCGTTTGAGAAGCAAATCACAAACGTCAATGCGACAGCACAAAAGTTTTTTCCGTAAGAAGATGAGGAACCCATATGTCGAGCTTTGAGATTAAACCTAGCCGTTTCAAATGATCATGAACGGTCGAATTCGATAAATTTAATCTCTCAGCGATCTCACGAGTTGTTATTCGCCGGTTTGCATCAATTAATGCCTTTATTGTGTCTTCATCAGCTTTAACTAGCCTTCCAGGACGTGGTGCATCTTCGAGATCAAAATTGCCGGATCGAAATTTTGCAAACCAATTTTGGCACTGGCGCTCACTTAACACATCTTCCCCGTACACATCGGATAATTTTTTTCTTGCTTGAACAGCATTTTTACCTTTTCTATAGTAAAAAAGTAAAATATGCCGAAAATGCTCTTTTTCACTTTCCATATTTAAAAGGGTATCAACCAAAAACTACTGTGCAGAATCAATTGAATTTTTTCACAAGCAAGCCTTGCTATATCAGCTGTCAAAGTACATATGATTATGCGGCTTAAGTGTGAAGTTGGTTGTGAAAACATACAATTAAGTCCTCTGTTGTGAAAAAACGAAATTACTTTCCGAACGACCCAATATAATACAAAAATGGCTGTGAGGACAACAAGAAAAAATTAGAGGGAAACCACGTTCATGCTTATACACAAACGCGCGCACGCACGCTCGCACGCACCACATATTCATAAATATATGAACGCAAACAAAAAATGTAGACACAATTATTCAGAACTAAACGAAATGACTGTTGCTTAATCCTCGAAAGGGAGAGTCGTTTCGACTAATACAATTCGAGGCTTCATTAGTAAGAAATTTCGTTGAAGAAAGTTTCATTTTACAGACTCCACAAGACGGTACGTATACCCTCCCCGCCCGCCTCTCCCTCATTATGGTTGTTAATTTAAAGTTATCAGGCCTTACTTATGTTCCAACGCCCTTCCCCTGCAGTTACTCCCTCGCTGCGTTCTCTCGTACTCCAAGATAATAAGCCCTCTGAAATTCGTCGTACTTGAGTTGACATTTACGTTTTCAATTATTAAGAAACTCGAAGCTGCCATATATATACATACACATATATATATATAAAATATAATATATATATATATATATATATTATATTTTCGACCATTTTGAGTATCTTAACATTGAAATTAACAAATAAATTTGTTTTTCATGGAAGCGAAGCTTTCTATATGAGTGAATAAAACGGAAAAGATTGCAATATTCAGAACTTGGTAAAGTCGAAATTTTGACAGTATTATCAATATATATATATATATATATATATATATATATATATTTCTTTTCCGTTTTATTCACTCATATAGAAAGCTTCGCTTCCATGAAAAACAAATTTATTTGTTAATTTCAATGTTAAGATACTCAAAATGGTCGAAAATATTCAATCGTTTGTAACTCAAGAATCGTTGAAGCCAAACGGGCTTAAATTTGGTATACGAGTAAAGTCGTAACCCCTCTTTGATTATTGTTATTTTCGACAAAATGTATGCAGATGTTCAGACTTTATGATGTTTGAAATTTTTTTGAAAACAGCGCATGATTGCTTTAACTTTCGTAAAATTTTGGATATACAGCCAAATAGCTCTTCATTCTAAGTTGTTTTGTATTGGACCTGGGCGAAATCAGACAAGCCACGTTCGGATTTTATCGGAACTCGAATTTTTAAAAAAATTGACATTATTGCACTAACTTTCGTTCAACTCGAGCAGTTTTCGTTAAAATATATTCAAACGATGAGATTTTATCGGACTCTGAATTTTTACACTGGGTACTCTGTAATTTTGAACAACCGTAGAATAAGGTATACAAAAAATACGATTGCTTCTTCAAAGGTAAAAAATACAGAATCAGACGAATAATGAAGCAACGTACGAGATTCTACTTTGCAATTTTTTCAAATTCTTGTTGCAATATAATAAAATTGAAGCGTTTTAAAGATAAGTGGTAAACGCTGCTTCGATTAATTAACAGGTTGAAAATTCCCTTTCGACGTATGCGCCGCACGCTTGCATCGTCGTTTACTCTATAGTATCCCGTGGCAGCTTTCAAGTTGCCGAAGAGATGCTCAACTACCTGTGGCAAGAGCATTTCACCCAAGACCGATCCGTCATAGTCGTCGGCAACAAGTCTGATCTTGCTAGAAGTAGAAAAATCACCGTCAACGGTATGTCGTATACCGAACTTGTACAGAGCGTTCCGTGCCAACTATTTCTTTTACCGTTCTTCCTTTTCTTCTACAGTTCAATCGATTAATAAACTCTGTTTAAAGCAGGTTGCACGCGCAGGCAGCCGCCGCTGCACAATTGCACAGTGTGCGCGCAATTTTGGGCTATCGCGATTTTAGCAACAGTGATTCATGGGTAGGATGCTGTTTCTAAAATCGAGACCGCACCTTTATTATTTTAAAGGAAACGTAAAAATAACAAGAAACTTACTAACTATAATTGGTTGATAAAGTATTATTAATTGTCTCTCATGATTATTAGCGTGTAATATAAATCATCAAGATCGAGTAGCTATTGTTTATTATGCACGGAAAAAATGCATTTTTTAAGGATCCATAAATATATCTCAGCTTTGTTTGTTACAGAGGGAAAGCAATTGGCAACTTCGAGGGAGTGCAAATTCATCGAAACTTCGAGTGGAATTCAACATAACGTCGATGAACTATTGGTAGGTGCACTAAAACAAATACGCTTGCGAGAAACACGGGATAAAAAATTGCGTCGACAGGGAAGCAAAGGAAAAATGTTGTCAAAACTTCATGGTAGCAAAACAGCACTGAGCTTGAATCTTGCCAGGGACATACTCAACAAAATGTGTTTGAACGATAGCAAAAGCAAGAGCTGCGAAAATCTGCACGTATTGTAAAATTGGTGGAGAGCCGTTACATATATTATATTATTGGAAGACAAATCAACATAGAAATACAAAACATATCCCATTTCATTAAATTCAGCTTGAAATTCATCAACATAAAATGTACAAGTATGCATTTATTTATTGGGCTTGAGGGAATTTTCATTCGGCATTTATCTCGATTTTCATTTGTCCTACTTTTCGAGTATATATAATATTATTTTTATTTTCTATATTTACGGCAAATGACGGCTACAGGTTTGCAATAATGCACGGGTTTTTTCTGCAATGCGGTGATTTGAATACTTGTTAGAGATTGAATTATAAGACCGCGGTCCAGCACTATCGGTAGTAACACGTAATACGCTACAATCGAAACTCAGAAAACTGGTGCTGAAAATCTCTGTGGCCCGATACGGCCAGCGAGAAGTTGAGTTCACGGAACCGAAATTATAGTCGCGGAACACTGAATGTAAATAAACTCGAAATATAAATAATATACATATCTCTTGGTCGCGTGAAAATATTTTTTTATTTCATTACCGATACTCTGATTTATAAACGAGGACGCTGTAAACCAAAATACCACGTTTCAACAGAGAATTGACCGTTCATTTTTCTACAATGTAATTCATGGGATTGAATATATTTGGTGTAGAATCGGCAACTATACCAGATTAGTTGCAGATATCAAGCGTTATCTCAATTGCTCGTAATGTAAAACTTGCACCAACAGAGTCCTTGACTGCTGTCGTCAAATTTTTATGGAAATCTCAAACGCGTTATGGGAATCTCAAACGCGCCACGGTAACCACGGTACAGTCGCAGTCAATTACTTACCTCGTATTATGACATTTTTTAAAAATATCCTCTATACTAGCTGTATTCCCTTTGAACTCTGCTCCGTCTGCTGCCACTTTTTTCATTGTTCTGTGATCTATCGCTGTAATAGGGTATATCGTATAATGTTAATATATTATAGAAATATTTTACTTTTAATATGTTTGACTAAGGCAGACAAGTGGACACGGCCTAAACAAATATATTCAATTAAATTTTCTTATTTATTCATTTTTCTCAATTAGTAGCTACAATATATGGTTACATTATTCATAATCGAAACAAATAATAGAGTTATATTTGTAATTGATCATGTTTACGAGTATATTTTCAATAATAACTTCTCTAAACCGACACGTTTGAAAATTTTTTAAATATATACTTATGATATTTTCCTTCGTTTCTTTATTTTTCATTCTCATTGTATAAATGGAAAGTATCCAAACGGTTATACCAAAGATTCTTGAAAAATGCGGCAAAGAGAGCGCTTTGCAACTACGTTCGATATTAACTTAAGTATATACACATCGTACTTGCCCTAATGTTGGCAAATACCGAGAACGGATAGACTAACTTTTGTAAGCCATTTTTCAAATACTCCGTCACGATGCGTCCGTAATTGTCAGCAAAAATTTGTCACGATAACAGAGTATGACCTCAATTTCGGACAACGGTTGTAAAATTTATGGAAATTATAAGTATCGGTTGTTTCCTTGATACATCCCGATAGAAAAAAAGCCTGTTGTCGCAGTTTTCCCGACAAATGCGAGCACACCATGGTTCTGCAACTTTATTTATGTGGGTGAACGTTATCGATGAAAACTCTCGTACGTAGGAGAACATAAACTGATACAGTGTAACCTGTGCTATATGGGAAAATAAAGACAGCACAGCAACTTGCTTGTACTATTTTTATAAAAATTCTCTACTTACGAACTGAATAAATCTTCTTTAATATTTTTAAGACGAGTAAAGTTATATACGAATTTAGTTGATGTACGATGTATTATGTAAAATTGATGATACATATATAGAGAGATATATATATATATACAAGTATAATAAGTGACACCGGTGTGCAAAAATTCTATGGCTTAACGTCGTACGTTTCCAACGACCTATATAATCAAGTAGAGTCGTTTTCAATTGAATGTGAACAAAAAAAATGTTGCGGCAACTTGATATTGAAGCGCGGACATTCGGAATCAGCAACCATTGGACATACTGAAATTGCTCAACCAACAGCAAGATAGATGGGTATAGATGACTTCAACATTTATAATGTTTTCTTTAATTGGTATCATATGTATTATACGTGTCAATTAACTATTAAACATTCTGACTTGATTGGATAAACCACAGTAGCGGTAAAACGGCTGCGTTGAACAATCATCGCCCGATTGTATGAAATGTTCGTAGTAGTAGCGTGGCGGTGCTTCGAGCGAACTTTGCACGGAGAATAAATATATTCGACAAAGTCATGTAAGCGCGGTTATATGTATGAAATCTAATTGCAGTTTAATTCTGCAGATAATTGATTATTCCACTTCGACAATCAAGAGCATATCTGTGTATAGGAGGGGGGGGGGGGGTGCTGGTCACTATATATAAGAATAAAAATTATGTGTTGTCTGTATGATAAAATAATAAAAGCAATACACCGATGATTTAAGTGACTAGATCTATATACACCTATCGTATTTTCGAATATTAAAAAAAAATTTTTGAATAAAAATTAAATTTTAAACAGGACTTTTCAAGAAGTTTTCATACGAAAAAAAAATCGAAAAAGGATGAAATGACTTCCGATGTCATTTTAATTTACTTTATATTTTAATTATAATAATTAATTTACCGTTGTCACTACAGTCGAGTGACTTCTTCTTTTTCTGTATTAAAAAACGTTCATATCGAATATATAACTTTTATTTTAAATTAGAGTCCAGAGACGCGAACATCATGTTTCTTTATATGTAAGAGGCCTTTGCAATGTTAAGGAAACGTTCCCCGACGGTAGTGACAGCGGTAAATGAGTTAATGTCATTTAAATATGAAGTTCATTAAAGTGACATCAGAAGTTATTTCATCCTTTTTAGATTTATTTTCATATAAAAACTTTTTCAAGTTGAAGTCCTCTCTTCATTTTATAGTTGTTTCCAGTCGGTCGAGTTAAACATTTTTTTATATTTCAAATTTCGTACTTTTTAAAGCTCGTTCAATGTGATTTCTAAAGGATTTTTATAATTGTTATATATTCTTATAGTTCCTATATTTTTTTAAACAAAAACAAACAAAAAAATTCTTGCATCACCGTACGTAGAATTAAATCAACAAACGCATTTAGGAAATTGCGTTGTGTTTTTATTAATTTCTAGTTGTTAACAACATCTCTGACGTACAAGAAACTTATTAAAATTTACATGTTGTTGAATGAAATATACAAGTATGGACTCAATCCCACGTACAGATGAACGAGTGTAGTAGGAATTACAGCCATCTTGAAAAAAGAAGGTTATGATGCATAGATTGTGCGTAACAAGTTTTGTTAAGGCATTTTTCGCCGATTCGGAGACAATTTAATATGAAGTCTGGGATATTCGCGCAATGACAATGAAACCCATACGCCCTTCTTTTTGCCGTACAGGCAGTCGGGAGCAATAAAATTACCAACGGGCTTTCATCTCTGCCATCCGCTAAGCTTTTACTGTTATTGCGTCTGTTCATTTTCAAGGGCAATAAATGGATAGATCGATTACTTCATTTTCTAGACTGAAAGTGGCGCAGGTGGTCGGACCGTGCGCGTGAACTGGACAGTGTCGGTATGTCGTTATTATTTTGCACAAACAATCCGAGTACCGACAAGCCCGCGTTATAGCAGCAGCACATAGCACATGAAAGTTTTTATCTCAACGTATTATCGGATAAATAAGTGAATATAATAAAAAGATTGATTGCTTAAACCAAATTACCATAATTTCTGTGCGAAATAACTTGTGATATAACGACTAAATAGTTTCTTAAAACTTTGTGATTTTATAATTAAATAGTTCTTCGGGAATAAATCGGTCATGAAATAAATAAACAATATAAAAATATAAACACGAATAAATATAAAGAAAAATAAATAAATATCGTAATAGGTACGTTAAAAAACTGAAAATAAAGTAAATCGAACGCGTTACATAAAAATAAATGTTAATAAAAATGAATATAACATTGCGTATAATGCATTGCATAAACTTAAGAAAAAAGTGAAATATATTTATTTATTATTTATTAATTTAGAAAGATATAATATAATACTGTTGATTATATATAGTAATTTATTTTTTTCCAAATTTGTAACTTGGCTTTTATTAACTTTTCATGACGCATTCCATTAACCTAAGACAAAACCAGAAATTTATTTATTTTTTTATTTCAAACATTATTTATTTTTTATTTGAACAGAAAATACTGTTCTTGCGAAATCATATTTTATTTGTTGCTCTTAGTTTAATGAAGAAATAAGACGTTCAATTGTTGGAGGGATGGAGAGGGGTCTTTCCTGTATCCGTATTTGCTTGGCTATACAAACACAGCAACGGCCCCACGGCTGGGTCCTTATGCAGCGACCTCCACGTGGTAGGACCTGGGATGTGAGTAGAACATTACAATTTCTTTTTATTTAATAAATTGTAATGAACCTTTTGTGTAAAGGACTACAATTTGGTGTTGGATATTGTAATGCACTATTCATTTGCTGACGGCTGCAAAATTAGTGAGCGTTTTATATATTTCTTAATTTTCATCATTTATTTATTTATGTATATAATATTTATATATATTCATTAAGAAATCTTCCATAACTCATTTCATAAAAGCCCGCGCAGTGGCTGTTGTGAAGTGGGTGGGGCGAGACAACGTGAAGCGCAATCGAGTCGAGATTTGTTACGAGCGGCGCAAGCCTTTCCCTGACGCGCCTCGCACGGGCAGCGTGGTGAGGGCAGCGAGATAGGGGCAAAATTCCCTCGTCTGGCATCACTGGTTTCAGCCGTGAAAACGAATACACGACACCTATCAATAGCCCCGAATGGCTCTGGCAAGCTGCTCGAAGCGAAGCACTTTAATTAATATACTTGTAGTAGCGGTAGGTAGGAAATTCTCAAAAGTACCCGGTACCACATACACTTCACCACATATATCTATGAATCTATGTTGGAACTAAAGATCAATGGACATTTGTGAATTTTACGTGGGCTAAAAGATAATATATCAAATATCAAATATTATGGAAACATTGGAAAGCACAAGATACAACAATTTAAGAAATAATTTGGAGAGTGACGATGCTTGCGAGCACGAGAGGGTATGTTGACATCAGTTTAAACAGTCCAACTAATAAGTGGAACGATAATAATTAAAAAACAGGCCTTGAAACACCTTATAGGCTCTTTCTAACCTAAAAATGTAATATAATAATTTTGTTGTGTTAACTTTGTTTTTTGGAGAAAACATTACTGAATGATGAGAGCGACGAGGACGAAGATGCAATATTTAAGTATGTATCATTTCTGCACCTTTCAAATAAACTTAAATAACCTGCATGAAAAGTAAATTTTTCAAAATTTTGTAACAAATCTATTAACTAATGGAGCAGCATTTGTCTGATTAATGAACATTTTTATCACAGTTTATAACTGTCAACTTTATCGATATTTTATATAATTATATACACGATTCTTTGTTAATTTATTGTTTTATTCTTAATTCGTCGACAGTACATCATTGTCAGAGTCATCGGGTAAAACTGCGCAAGTCCGTGACTATCTGAATTGGTAATTTAATGGAAACTCACTGCCTAGCGAATAGACAACATTTTCAGGGACTTCTCTGAATGATCTTTTATTTTTAAGTGTCAGAATTGAGATGCGCAAGGTAACGGATGTGATGCTCGATAATGTAGAAAAAGTAATGGAAAGAGGTCAGCGGCTGGATGATCTTGAAACGGCGAGTGATCGCTTGTTTATAGTAGGAGCCGAGTTTCAAAGATCAGCGCAAAAGGCTCGATACGACGGCTGGCTACAGAACATTTTTTCAAAGTACGCAGCTTACGCGGTTATGCTGAGCATTTTTGGGATTCTACTCGGTGAGAATGACATATCGATATTTCATATAATATATTTACATTAAACGTAAGTTAACGACGAGTCAATGATTTTGGAGAGTGAATTTCCTCACGCGTTTTAGCTTATTGTCTTTTCTTTAAACGATAACAAAAATGATTTTTTGTTTAAGCGATAGACAATTTCCGGATAACCAGCAAGATCGATGAAATAAATAAATAAATACAATTGGTCACATATTTGTCTCGCTCTCATTTTAAAACTACTCGATCGGTTATACGCTTAATATAATTTATAATTAATTCATACAGCTACATTTTTAAGCGCGCCGGTAGAATGTCTCGACGATCGTCTCGTATTCATTTACAATTAATGGTTTACAATTTTTCTTGACATTCGGAAGCAACGTCTTCGAGCGCTCACCGTTATTTTTTTTATATTCAAGTTTAGAGTAATTTCATTAATACTCAATGAGCTTCCTTTCGCTCCTCGCTGATAATTTCCTTTCCTTTTTTTGCAGTTACTACCATTATAAGGTATTCCTGAATGGACTACAAGCTCACAAATCTGAATAGAACGAATCACCGTAAATGTGCCTATCCAAATGATTTATTGTCTTGTTGTCGTTTGTTTGTTTTATTTTTTTTTCTTTCTTCAATGTACCTTATTACGATAACTACTTAAGGCATGTACATAATATATATGTTTTTTGTTGCATAAAGTGCCCGTTATAATCGAACGCTCGTGAAGGTATTTTAGCAATCTATATGCTGTATAATATCTTGTTACTCAATCGTAAAAACGAACGGAACGTCTCGACTAGCCTGAACGATGGAAAATGCTACATCTGCATGCGGCGTTTTATAAAGATGCTTGTAAAAGTGCATCTCTCGCGCTTGAGCTTGAGAATGTAGCGGTCGCGACGCCAATGCCTCCGAATGATGAGCGCTTATCGTGTCTGTACGTACTCACATAGATGGGCACTGGTAGTCGTTCAGTCGTCGTTGCACCGTTCACCAATGTTGAGTGGATCGTCATCTCGTTCCCGAGTCGGTTGTTGATTGAATCATTGAGAGTTCCAAGCTTCTACGCCGAGCGAAGTTTTCGTAGCTTCATCGTAGTCGTCTCTTCGTCATTACCTGTCTTCTTCCTCTTCTCCCTCTTCCTCTCGTTTTTCTACTTCTTTATCGTCGTCGTCGTCGTCGTCGTCATTGGATTATTGTTTTTATTAAATCGCCGAATCGTTTATGTGAAATGACTGTGGCTTGCTATCATCAGATATTTTTGTCTCTGGTTGTTCTTGTCGTAGCGGCATACCTTTTTACCGGGAAAAGACGTCGTTTCATCCACGTAATTTACAAGACCCTACCAAGGGATATCCTGTGAGTAATCATCC
This sequence comes from Cylloceria caligata, assembly GCA_963942595.1. Taxonomy (NCBI): domain Eukaryota; kingdom Metazoa; phylum Arthropoda; class Insecta; order Hymenoptera; family Ichneumonidae; genus Cylloceria; species Cylloceria caligata. The sequence continues at coordinate 5,314,000 of OZ012708.1, read as the reverse complement.
GGATGAACCATTTTGCTGGCATTCTCAGAAGTTATTTAAAAAAATTATTATATACTTTACCAAGCTCGTCGTTTCTCCCGCCCTTTTGTATCGCAGAGCACGGGGCAACTTTATTTTGACACTCGAAATTTGTATTTCATGCTGAATCGCATGCTCACCCAAATAAATATACATTTAAAATGCTCAAATGTCATTAAAAACATTACGTGTTTATTTGACTTCGTTTCGGTTAGATCTCAATTGAATGATGTGCCGCGAGGTGAGATTGACAGACATGAAAGCGATTTCTGGTGAATCAATAACGTATATCAGTATAAAGCGTATTTCAAACATTTATACATCCTGTAACAAATAATTCAAGTACTCTTTGCCACTTTTATTCCTTGTTTGTACCATCTTTTGAAATCGTAATTTATGGTTATTCGCCCATCGACATAGTTGGCGAAAATTCATGATTTCTATCGTACTCTTGATGATAACTTTTTGAACGCGCTAACACTTGATACCCTTTAATTTCAAACACACCAACTTATTGCGTGCCGTCAAACTTTGCTAGCGAAGGAATGATGATAAATTGTTATGTACGTATCTCGGTCGGAGATTGACAAGTCCGATTATACGATAGTTTAGGAGCTGAATAGAGTTACTCTGTGCTGTCTAACTATAAGCGGTAAAGATGATAACTATCTTTGTGCCGCGCTGCAAGTGATGGATGTTTCTCAAGCGACGAATCATCATTGTTCTTATGATCTATCTTTGTTATGCTATTTAGTTTTTTGGTCAACAGGACAGGTTTAAAAAATTCAATTTCATTCATTGTAAATGATATTATTTGAAGATTTTAGTATTTGAACATACATCACCCATCGAGTTTACGAGTGTATAAAGAATTGTTTTATTTTGCTTCCATAAGAGTCGCTAATGAGTCGCTAATTGCACAATAACAACAACAACAACAACAAAGTAGCTGGCATAGAATTTTTGCGTGATATTGAACATGTCGACGACGAGACTAACAGCAAGGAAGGATAGTTTGGTGTCCCCCTCCGATTTTGATGAAACGCACGTATGTTGTAGAGCATCGAAAACTAAAAGACACGTATTTTTTTTTATCGGCGGAAAAACATTTCTAAGGGGTGAAATCGCCCTTCAAAGTTAGGCATGTCGAGGGGTGATCACACCTGCAAATGAATTTTTTTCTTCAACTTCACGTGGAATTTTTATTGTCTTCAATGAGGAGTATTTTGATTTTTGTTTCATGAAAATCGGTTGACGCCTTCTGGGTGAAGCTGCATAATAACCCCTCGACATGCCTAACTTTGAAGGGCGATTTCACCCCTTAGAAAAAAAAACGTGTCTTTTAGTTTTTGATGCTCTACAACATATGTGAGTTTCATCAAAATCGGAGGGGGACACCAAACTATCATTCCTTGTAAGCGTAATTCATCGACGCATGCAATTGAACCCACAAACAAAAGGGTGTACGAATTTAGGTTGATTTTTGGTAGATAATGTTTTTAAACAGGTATAAAACAGGATTGTGATTCAATAGTCGACAAGATATTTTATGACGAGTTACAAAACACGTTCTTATACGAGTACAAGTTTACGTGTTTATTATCATTGTCATTATTATTATTATTACTATTTATTTATTTCAGTGGCGCCTTCAGATTCTTAAGGGTCAATGCTCTACTATGGTGGTGGGAAAAACGGGGGTTCACAGTTGCGAGAGTATTTACCAGGCTCGTTGCTGCTCACCCCAACAAAGTTGCTTACATCACGGAGAATCGAGAATGGACGTATCAACAGGTTAACATTTACTTGGTGACAAAATGAGAATTTAACGACCAAGCGATCCGATGAAAACTAAGCTAAAAATATTGAGTCTGGTATTATTAATATTTTTTCAAAATATAAAAGAATGTAAAGCCATCCTGTTGTAACGTAGCTAGAGGACTTGAGCAACCGGCTGTCACGTTATTTTCGGACTAGCGCTATGTCCCGAGGTGATAGCGTAGCACTGGTCATGGACGGCTGCGCGGAGTACATTGGCATATGGCTTGGCCTGTCCAAATGCGGTTTTGTGACTGCCCTGGTAAACACAAATCTGAGACGAGAGGTTCTCGTTCACAGTATTCGATCAGCTGGATGCAAAGCCGTAATATTTGGATCGGAATTAAAAGATGGTAAATGATTTTTTAATAGGGAATTAACATTTAATACGAGAGATGTTGGTTATTGGATAAATTGTTGTAACAACTAGCTATTGCGGATATAAGGAAGAAAATAGGGGATCTCGCGTTGTACCAATGGTCGGAAGAAAGACCATCGGAACCTATTCTCGAGGGTGCTATTGACCTCAATTCTGCCATCGCTACTGTGGTCCCCTATCCGTGTGACGTTGATTTGGCTCTCGGTTGTCCTCGGGATAAACTCATATACATATATACGTCGGGCACAACAGGCATGCCGAAGGCTGCTGTTATAAATAATCTCAGGTAAGATGCAATTGATACGCATCGGCTTACCGAGTAACAGGTTCCTCGATGCCCCCCCCCCCCCTCCCTTGGGCAGTGTAGCGCGGTATACCAGTGTCAGCGGGGGCCGATACAATTTTACACATTTATCGCGCCACTTAAATTATCATATGTTTTTCTTAAAGTGTTTCATGCCGATAATTCCATTTTCGTGATATTTCATATGTGTATTATTGTCTAAATTGCAATATTAACAGGCATTAATCTATGGACAGGATGAATAAAAAAAAACAAAAAATAATATAACCACGAGTACGAAGTGACCGTGAGACATCGAATAACGTTTCGCAGGTACATGCTGATATCTTGCGGTGTCAATGCAATGCTCGGTCTCCGTTCTACGGATCGTATTTATGATTCGCTTCCACTGTACCACACTGCTGGTGGTGTCGTCGGTGCGGGTCAAGCTCTTCTTCGCGGCATCCCGGTTGTCCTACGAAGACGTTTCAGTGCTTCAAAATTCTGGCCTGACTGCGTTCGCTACGAATGCACTGTACGTCAAACGTAATAATAAAAACAAATTTCTTTGCGTCAAAAACCCTTTCTGCAATCGAGCATATTCGATCGTTGGCGGCTTCATTTTGTTTTTGCTACCTTTAGGTCGCTCAATACATCGGCGAAATCTGTCGCTACTTGCTTGCCGTTCCGCCCAGTCCCTGTGACACAAATCACAAAGTTCGCCTGATTTTCGGCAACGGTCTGAGGCCACAAATTTGGAAATCATTTGTCGAGCGCTTCCTTGTGAAGGAAATCGGTGAATTTTATGGTGCTACGGAAGGCAACTCGAATCTTGGTAAATATCTCTTGTTTTCTGTCAACAAAATATTAATAAGTAACATTATGTTGCGTTTTCATTTTCTATGGGTGAGAGAGATACTATTTTTGCACTATTAACGTCATGGATTGCTCAAATTGAAGGAAATCAATGAATAGTTAGCTCGTCCGAATTGCCGTAATAAGGTATGTGCTGATGAATGAGAGCTTGAGTTTTTATTTAATTCACCGCTCGCGAATCGAGCAAAATTCTCTCGTATGGGAAAAAGTAGTGCCAAACAGGAACCCCTAATTTCTTTGCATTATGGTGAAACGCTCGAAAGGTGATTTTTCAGTGGAAATTGTATCTTGACTTGGTATATTGTGACGATATATCGACGCTGCTTGCGAAAATTAGCGCGATTTAAATTTCTTACGAAAACTAACACGTATATAATTTCACCACGAAAACCAATACATTTCGATATTCGACGCGAAAAATATTATGATTCGGCTTCTGCCGCGAAAAGTAGCATGTTTCGGCTTCCGTCGCGAAAACTAGCATATTTCGATTTGCACTGGAAAATGTAGTATATTTGCCGAACTAAATCGAATAAGATTCAGAACTTTCACAAATGTTTTAGAAATTTTTTCGAGAACACTATAAGGAATAAATGAAAAACATTAAGGGTGTATCGCCCGTACACCCTTAAACATTTATATTCGTTTTCTATTAAAAAAAATAATAACATTATTGAAAATACGATTCAACAAATTTACTGGAAACTTAGAGATCGCTATCGTCTAATATTCTCGAAAAAGCTTGATTATGTTCCATAGGAATGAAGCCTCTGTCAAGCATTGCTTGTAAATCTTCTTTTTTTCCTCGGAGCAAGAGGCAATTTCCTATGTGATGTCTGTTTCAATTAAAACGAATGAACATCATTCATATTTTTGTTTTTTTTTTTTTTAAGATTTTCATCTCCCGCCCTTCTTGATCGAAATCATATTTAACGCGGACTGTATCGACGCAAGGTTGAACGAATATTTCCCGAATACTCGCAATTTTCTAAAAAATCGTGAATTTCTCTTTGTGCTACTACATTAACGGAGTAAGGCATTGTTGTTTTGGCTTCTTTCATAAGTGTGCACCATTGTTGCTGTGTGTACACCGATTTGTTGCGATAGTGCTGCTCGATGCGTGCATGCGTGGAGTCCCCGTCACATTGAGTGTGACCAACTTCGAGGAATCTAAAAAATAACACGAAAAGAAAAAAAAAGGATGTTCAAAAAACTTGAAGTAAAAAATGAGAAACAATTCCAGTGATACTGAAACGTGCTAATTTTCGCTGTGAAAGTCGAAACATGCTAGTTTTCGCGCTGATATCAAGCGTGCTTGTTTTCGTAAGAAATCCGAAACATGCTATTTTTCGTAAGCAGCGTCGATATTATCAAGATAAAAGGTGATGCGAAGTAATCCGTGGACAGACGGGAGATGAGAAATATCATAAGAGTGACTTCTCGGTACCAAAATCTGATTGATTCGAGTGAGATATTTCCACCTGTTATCGCAGTGAATATCGACAGTAGGATTGGCGCCGTTGGTTTCGTTCCTTTATACGCCGGTGCGTTATACCCTGTTGCCCTGCTGAGAGTCAACGAAGAAACCGGAGAACCCATTAGGAGTCCCGATGGATTGTGTATACGTTGCAAGTCTGGTAAGTTGTGTGGATAAAAAAAAATGTATTTGCAAAATTCTCGAATCTATCACCATGTACCGCGTGTAGTGTTGTTCTTATTTAATATTTCTCCATAAAAACCGAGATGTTACTTTTCAGGTGAGCCTGGTGTCTTCGTGGGTAAGATCAATCCGAAAAAGGCCGTCAACGATTTCAGCGGTTATGCCGATAAGGAAGAGTCTGAGAAGAAGATCATACATAATGTCTTCAAGAAAGGCGACCGTGTCTTCAATACAGGTTCTGTTTGTGACACAGATATATATATACATATAAATACACAAAGATGAAAAATATTCCCGAAACAATCGGAAAAATAAGACGGGCTATTATTGAATTTGCCGATCTTTTAGGTGATATCCTGGTAATGGACGAATACGGATATTTCTACTTTAAGGATAGAACTGGAGATACATTTAGGTGCTGTGTACACGAAAAATTGTTTTTTCATTGAGGAAAATTACTTTTTGTACGACGATTCGGATAATGTTTAGTTGGAAAATTACCATTTTTTAGGTGGAGAGGTGAAAACGTTGCGACAGCCGAAGTTGAAGCTGTAGTAAGCAACGTAATAGGTCTGAAAGATGCTGTTGTTTACGGTGTCGAGGTACGTAGACATACATCAACTCGAATATTCTTCAACTGTTTACCAAGTTTCTGTTGCCCGGCAAATACGCTTATTAGGATAAAATTCTTTAAATGAACTCGCAATTGACTGTTTTCTCAAGGTTGTCGGAAACGAGGGAAAGGCTGGAATGGCTGCAATTTACGATCCTGAATGCACGCTCGATCTGAAGGAACTGTCCGAAGGCGCGAAGAAAGCTCTACCGGCTTACGCGCGCCCTCTCTTTATCAGAGTTCTATCGACATTGCCCATTACAGGTATGCCAAATCAATTTATCAAATATTTCAATAACTCGGTAGCAGCCGCAATTGTTGTTGTTGTTAAGAAATGTCGTTGACTCATCAGGTACCTTCAAATTGAAGAAAAAAGATCTTCAACTGGATGGATTTGACGTGAAAAAGGTAATTGTTATTCGCGTTCATTTTATTATTTTATAAACAAGAATAAACCTTAAAAAATAATCGAAAATATAACAACAACAAAAAATTACAGATCAAAGATCCGGTGTACTTTCTAGAGAAGACAGGCACTTACATTAGACTGACGGAAGAATTGCTGAACGATATATTGGAGGAAAGAATTCGAATATAATAACCTCGACCTCTCACACTAGTTTTGTTATATTTTTCCATAATTTCTAAACACACCCGAATACCTTTTTTGTTTTTTCCTATTGCACAAGTAATATATTATTATTTGGAAAATCGTCAAGACTGTCAAATTACTTATATAATTTATCCTAAAAGTTGTCATGTTAAACTAGGAAGAAAGGTGTCATTTTTCGTTTAGTATGAATGGCGAGCTTTGAAAGAAATAAGCTCAAATCAATGAGATAACTAAACGATAAAAATATTAGCTATAGTTTTTAATATTAATATTAGAAAATTCGTTGGTATATTTTGTATTGCCATAAGAACAACAAAACAACAAGATACTATGTTACGACTAGGAGTTATTAGTTGGTAATGAGCTCGAGTTGCGAACGACGTGATTTTAATATCTGCACAACTCCAAAGAATCCACTATTTATCAAGTATTCTATAAGAAGATTCTACTTGCGATCGTTTTTTTTTTCTTGTTGTTTATTCGTGTTACAATATACGAATACAGATTGTAATAATTTTGAGTAACGAGTAATATAACTTTTAACTGAGTCGCGCTCACGAATGCACCCGTTTTAACTGCTCTGATCGTTTAATTTTCTATTATCCAACTACATATTACGAAAGATCGAGGCTTGAGCAGCACTGCGCGCACGATGGTCGGACGAGATATTCCTGCCAACGGGGGCCGGAGGGGATCCCAACTGGCTCCGACGGCAGTCGTATCGTTGCCGTGACTATCGTCGCTTGTCTCGAGCGGAAAAATACTGTCACAACGGAACCTCGTGCATCACACGCGACTGCTACAGCACTTTCGTCCGTTTGAACGTCCTGCTTATGTTGCATTTGGATTGCATTATTTTGGTAAATCAAAATGATATTGACTTGGAAATAGTTTAACGTGGCTAGTGTGCGCGGCTCGCACTAGTCAAACGAGTGATCAATTTTTACAATCGTTCATGTCGAGTTTATAACCCTTTTCGCTTGCGTTCGACGCAATTGTCGTTCGTCGTACGAATCCCGCCCAATTGAACGGACGACGCAACTGTTGCGCTTCGACATTAAAATTACTATATTTATGAAAATTTGCAATATTTTGTAAATTTGATAAAGCGTACTTAAAGTGTGATATTAACACTCAAATTTTTATCATTAATATATTCCAAGTTATTGTACTTGAAACACTATATTTTCATGCGGTTTTGTCACTAAGGTTCGAGAGCGTCTCGTGTACCTAACGAAAATTGGTCAAAAAATCTTGAAAAATTCCTGAAAGTACCGAAAAAATGTCATCATCTATCGAATTGCGTTAAGATAGTTTTGAAATATTGAGTGGCTTCTTTGTTTTTATAAACAAAAAGTTAAGAATAGAAAGAAAAAAGGTAAAATTCGTGGAACATATGACGGAATACAAAACTAGTAAAAGAATTATTTATAATTTTCCGGTTATCAATTGGGAATAATGTTTATAAAACAGGCCATTAGCTCCGTCTTGTACCAAGTCGCGTGGTGAAAAAAATTTTTTTTATTGTTCACGAAGACCCCTTCAATCCTTTCGAGCGAAATGCTTCAATATATAATATGATTTATAATTTTTAATTACCTTTTATAAGTCTCGTCGTTCTCGAGATAGCAACATTTTATAGAAATTACTAAAATTACATATCATACCTGTCGAATTCGGACTAGTCTCAATATTTCTAGTACAGTCGAACATCCCTCCTTGAATAATCAAAAATTTTTATGACATATAAGATAAGATTAATAGCTATTACAAGTCATACCAAAGAGAAAAAAAATCGGTGAAACTCGAATGGGCGTTTGAAAAAATTCCATACTAGGCGATTAATAACCTTTTTCAATAAGATTCGAGTGATTTTTTCCCCATATCGGGTTCGAAAGTTATTGATATATCTTTGAATCTGAAATTTCATTACGTCATTTTAATACGATATGCCTTTCAACATTGTAATCTTGCCAGATTTTTTTTGCGTTCATACCAAGTATACGACGAAGGAACTGCGAGCTATCGATAGACGCAGCTTTTATGTTACCATGACAAATTATGTACTCGAAGAATCGTTATCTATAAGAATAGATAACGAGCGCGCACTCCCTCGCAGAAAAGAGCAATCATCACCGTAACCGGGATTACATCCCGTTGTTTTTAAAGACTTCGCAACCGCCCAATGAACCGCGTCCGCAACCAACGGAACTACTCGTAACCAATGTACATATAACTGCAAGAGGAACCATTGTAATTGCGGTTGTATCGGCCGTCGTGAAATGTGGTTACAACCGGTCGATGGACTTGCCAGGGTTATCGTTTCGGAGCAATTATAAGAATGGATATTTAATCGAAACATTTCAGTAATTGCAATGTCGTCAACTTATTACCATTATTATTGTTATCTGATAACAATATGGAAAGTTATAGAATTATAGGAAAGCAAGCTAACTCGTGAGATGGAGGACGATAAATTTGGATTCGCTATAGATCGCGGTGGTACATTCACCGATGTTTACGCAAAATGTCCAAACGGTAAAATTCGAGTTATGAAGTTACTTTCGGTGGATCCATCTAATTACAAGGATGCGCCGACAGAATGTATTCGTCGCATCGTAGAGCAGGTATCTGAAATATTACGACATTTTAATATATTTTCTCTGGAAAGTCATTTAATCAAGTGAATTTATTAAGTTACAAAGAATAATATTGTGATTATATAAAACGAAAGGAAACCGGTGGGCAACCGATGAGTAGTCAAGAAGTGGACACTTCGAAAATTTCTTGGATTCGGATGGGCACCACAGTAGCGACAAACGCATTATTGGAAAGGAAGGGGGCAAAAATGGCGCTGGTGATCAATGAAGGCTTCAGAGATCTTCTATTTATTGGGAACCAATCTCGGCCAGATATATTTGATTTGGTTAGTAAAAACCAGAAACTTTGCTGGTGTTATCGTCCAATGATTGCTCTAAATCTCGAGATTTTTTTTTAACGCAGGAGGTTGCAACTCCCCAAGTTTTATATACACAAGTCGTTGAAGTTAAGGGCAGAGTGATTCCGGCTCTCTCCGGTAGATGCCAATTAGAAACGACAAAGTGGCAAAAAGTCAAGGGCACGACCGGTGAAGATCTTTTTGTTACCGAACAACTCGATCGAGTAACATTACGGAAAGATCTCCAAGTGCTTCTTAAACAAGGTATCGAGAGTTTAGCGGTAGTATTGGCGCACAGTTACACGTAAGTGTCCCTCGATATTAATAACCGATTAGCGACACAAGCCGTCATCCAAAGAATTTCTTTACTGTTCAACAATTTCAGATATGCCGATCATGAACTCGAAATCGGACAAATAGCCACGGAAATTGGATTTTCACAAGTGTCTCTGTCGCACCAAGTAATGCCAATGATGAGAATTGTCCCAAGAGGGTACACCGCTTGTGCCGATGGTTACTTAACGCCACATATACAACAATATTTGAAAGTATAATGAAAAATAAAAATTCATCATCAAGTCAAATATTGAATTTCAATAAATAAGATAACTATTTGTCGAATAAGCAAGTACAGATTTTCGAATTTTCAGAGCTTTGCAGCCGGTTTCAAAGATAATCTTAAAGGGGTCAACGTTCTCTTTATGCAAAGCGACGGGGGTTTGACAGCGATGAATTCGTAAGTAGCTGTTGGACAAGAATCATATGACAATTTGAAAAACAATATATATCGAAAACAGATTTAACGGGTCACGCGCAATACTTTCGGGACCGGCGGGCGGGGTCGTCGGCTACGCGATGACAACTTATCAAAAGGAAACTACATTACCTGTAATAGGTTTCGACATGGGCGGTACTTCGACTGACGTCAGTCGTTACGGAGGAAATTACGAGCATGTTTACGAAAGCACGACAGCAGGTGTCACGATACAAGCTCCACAGGTACATAGATGCTGAAATCGGCAGACAGGAGCTAGCTGAAAGCCAAGTCTGCCTGTTTCAGCATCATCGGGTATGCACCACTGAAAAATGGTATAAGCGCTCTTTTTAGAATGCAGTTTCATATATTACAATTATATATATATATATATATAATTTTGATCTCTCGTTCGAAGCTTGATATCAATACCGTAGCAGCGGGCGGCGGATCGATGCTTTTCTTTCGATCGGGCCTCTTTCAAGTTGGACCTGAAAGCGCTGGTGCTCATCCAGGTCCGGCGTGCTACAAAAAAGGCGGCCCATTGACAGTGACCGACGCGAACCTCGTTCTTGGTCGTCTTATTCCCCAATATTTCCCCAAGATATTCGGGCCTAACGAAGACGAGCCTCTCGACAGAGCAAAGACTATCGAACTATTTGAAAAATTCACTTCCGAGGTGGTGTAATTTAGGATTTTTGTTATTCATTTGTACATACATATTTTCACAAGTATTCAACAACTCAAATGATTATAAATTGAATTTTCATCGTCGAAGGGATGTGGCGGATTTAATGGCAAGGCAACGATAACTATAGAAGAAGCAGCGATGGGTTTCATAAAAGTCGCAAATGAAGCCATGTGTCGTCCAATACGGGCTCTTACAGAGGTGGGTGCGCGCGCGTATCAACACGATAGCTCAGTTAAATATTTTTCGAGATTTTACGTGCATTTGATTCAACAGGCAAAAGGCTACAACACCTCGATGCACGTGTTGGCTTGTTTCGGAGGAGCCGGTGGACAGCATGCTTGTGCAATAGCGCGAAATTTAGGTATGAGTACGGTATTCGTTCACAAGTATGCGGGGATTCTTTCGGCGTATGGGATGGCACTCGCTGACGTTGTCGAAGAAGCACAAGAACCGAGTGTCGATGCCTACGTAACAGGTGCGTTGCAAAAGAAAGTGGAAAGAGAAATTTTTTTCTCATATTATCGACCATTCCATATTACACTTTATTTCACTGTTTCCGTTTATTTTATTATAGAGTCGTTCAAACGGATCGACGAACGCCTCGATGTTTTGGAATCAAGGGTTCGAGCCAAGTTGAGAAAGCAGAATTTCAACGATCATCAAATATATATTGAAAACTACCTGCACTTAAGGTACGACGGGACAGATTGTTCAGTTATGTGCAGTCCGAAGACGAGTAGTAAGGTTACATCGGAATGTGTAGAATCAATGGAATCTCCGAGACACGGTGACTTTTTGACTACGTTTTTGTCAAGGTATGGCGAATTTCAATTACAATCAGTTGATGCACTTGATTGAAAATTTTTATAAAAAACATATTCAAATCATTATTTTATTATGACAACGAGAAGATATCAAATGGAGTTTGGCTTCACGATGCCAGAACGGCAAATTCTTGTTAACGATATCAGAGTTCGAGGTATCGGCAGAAGCGAAATTCGTGAAGAAACCGAAAAACCTCTGACCACCGGTGAGCCCACGCCGGAAAAGGTACAACAAGATAAATGTGATGATACATAATGCACCAGAGATAAAAATAAATATGTGAATGAACGAATGATTTGAAATAATTATCAGACGAGCCAAGTGTACTTTGAAGGTGGATACCAACGTACCCAAGTATACCGTATGGAGTCATTGGCTCACGGGCACGTTCTTCACGGTCCGGCGATTATTATCGACGCTCTCGGTACACTCCTTATCGAACCCGATTGCGCAGCTACAGTGACTTCGCGTGGCGATGTGCGGATTACAATTGGCGAGGGAATGACATCAAAAGTTACTACGGAGTTGGACGCAATACAACTGAGTATTTTTTCACATAGGTTCATGAGTATAGCTGAGCAAATGGGAAGGTACAAACTTACATCGTTATCACTGTCGTTCGCCGAATACGATTGTCGAAATTCTATTTAAATTGTTATAATCGGTGTATTTCGAAATTATATTTTCAAAGAATTCTTCAAAGAACATCGATTTCAACCAATATAAAGGAGCGTCTAGATTTCTCTTGCGCTGTCTTTGGACCCGATGGTGGTCTCGTCTCGAATGCGCCTCACATACCTGTCCATCTTGGAGCGATGCAAGAAACCGTGCAGTATCAAATCAAAGCGTTTAAAGGGCAATTCGATCGAGGTGACGTGATTCTGTCGAATCACCCGTCAGCCGGAGGCTCTCACTTGCCAGACTTAACGGTCATCACTCCTGTATTTCACGGGTACTCGTCAAACCTGCTATTACCGAATTTTCCATACGAAACAACGAAATAACATTTTTCAATTTCTCGGCACGCTTCATTGCAGTAATTTGGAAAAGCCAGTTTTCTTCGTAGCAAGTCGAGGACATCACGCGGACATCGGTGGAATTACGCCAGGATCGATGCCTCCTCACTCCACCATGCTCGTGGAAGTAAGTAATCGGAAATCGGCTAAATTTGATTTCCGATTACGTACTTCCATGATACAATCTGGGACAATAAATGTCACGGAAATATATATATATAAATATATATATATGTGTAATTATATTTTTATTCGTACCAAACAGGAAGGGGCAACATTCAAGAGCTTCTTGCTTGTCCACAAAGGTAAATTTCGGGAGAAGGAATTAACGGAAGCTTTGATGGATCCGGGCAAAATACCCGGAAATTCAGGATCCAGGAATCTCTCGGATAATCACAGTGATCTTAAGGCCCAAATTGCTGCTAATCACAAGGTTTAAAGCTCCTATTACTTTTAATATCTCGTGAATTTCTACACCTCGGTGTGTTTCTCGAACGAGTACATTCAAGTTGTATCAAAATTTATGTAAAAATGATCCCGCACAAACAGTAGATCTTTCTTCCATAGTATTGTTACGAATATCGAGATTAGTGCACAAGTATACACAGGATATAAGACACGAGCGGCGTACACCTCGCACATTGATAGCTAACTATAACGAATGGACGATGGAGTTAACAATGATCGTCATGAAAAAGAGTCTAGGCTAAGTCGTGAAAGAGTACGGCCGCACGAAATATTCGCGATTCGAAATTAACTTAATTAATCTTTCTAATGAATATACCCGCCTCAACAGCAACAACAACAAATACGCCTTGTTCATTTCACCCGGTCGTTTCAGTGCTATAGCTTCTCACGATAACTCATAAATTATTATTATATTCTCACTAACAATTACGATTAAGCAATTATTGCAATTTGACACCAACTATAATAATGGAATCAATTCAGTAAATATGACCCCGAGTGATCACTGAAGGTTTAGATTTTAGCTCAAGATTGTAGCGTGTGTTCCGCGCTCTTTTCAGGGCACACAATTGGTTAACGAGCTCATCGTGTTTTATGGTTTGGATGTTGTCCAAGCGTACATGGGTCACATACAAAACAACGCGGAATTGGCAGTGCGCGAAATGCTCAAGTTCATCGGTCGGAAGACACTCGAGAAGACCGGAAATACAAGCGTCACTGCCACGGATTACATGGACGATGGAAGTGTCATTACACTTGGTCTGGATATCGACATTGAAATGGGTGAAGCTGTTTTCGATTTTACGTACGTTTTTACCAAGTTTACGTTTACACCTTAATATTTTCTTCGTTGGTTTTTTTCCTCCAATAATATGCTATAAATATGTAACGACGAAACATTCATCAGCGGCACAGGATACGAAGTTTGGGGCAACTGCAATGCTCCACGTGCCGTCACTCTTTCAGCTATTATTTATTGCCTCCGCTGTATCGTAGGACGAGACATACCGCTTAATCAGGTGCGTTATGAACTTGACCGTACGCCGGATATTCGGACATACATCAATGATAGTACGGTCGGTTTACAGGGTTGTTTGAAGCCCGTGAAGATTATCATTCCGAAAGGGTCATTGCTCGATCCGTCGGAGACTGCCGCTGTGGTAGGAGGAAATGTATTGACATCGCAACGTGTCGTCGACGTAATTCTCACAGCTTTTAACGCCTGTGCTGCTTCTCAAGGATGCATGAACAACATTACTCTCGGCACAGAGAGTTGGGGCTACTACGAGACAGTTGCCGGAGGCAGTGGCGCTGCAAGTATCTTCTTTTCTTCAATTAATTTTTTCGAATATAAAGATAATAAAATAATGATATTTTTATTTAAACACCAGGGTCCGACGTGGCATGGACGTGGGGGTGTTCATACTCATATGACAAACACGCGGATTACCGATCCCGAAATTCTTGAACAACGTTATCCCGTGATGCTCAAAAGATTTTCCCTTCGTTCTGGAAGTGGCGGCGATGGTGCTTATCGTGGTGGCGATGGTGTAGTTCGGGAAATGTTATTCAGGGTCCCGATGATGTTGTCTGTCTTAACCGAAAGAAGATCGCACAATCCTCCTGGACTGGAAGATGGTTTACCCGGTGCAAGGGGAAAAAATACGCTGACCCGAGCCGACGGAAGAAAAATCAATTTGGGCCCAAAGACAGCGGTAGCTGTTCAGGCTGGTGTAAGTGAAAGAAAAATTGATAACAATCGAAAAATATTATATAATATCGCCAGGTGATGGAGTAAGAAAAAAAATAAAACACCAGGCTCAGGATATAAACCCGATTTTCGGCAGACACCGCCCGAACAGACCGTCACATGTTACTTTATTCGGAATTTTTATTATTAAATCCTTTATTTCCTTTACTTTCAAGCCAGCGACAATAAACTTTCAACGGTATGTAATTTTTTTGCGTAGGATACTTTCCTATTGGAAAGCCCCGGTGGTGGTGGCTACGGAGTTCCAGGTAGCAGAACTTTAATCGCGGATAAAAAGAAGAAAACATTTGTTGAGCGTGGCAGCGTGTTTGAATACAGAAAAGCACAAGAATCAGTTTGAGCTCTACTTATGTCGCATCAGCTTATATGTAACAACAACAATGTTTGTTGAAAATATTATAACATTTCTATCTCCGTATTTGATGTCGTAATTACGATGAAACAAGGAAGGTATGAATATTGCTTTTGGCATATTCGTTTTTATGATAGTTCGAAATGATATCCATTAATTATATTGCATCCGGCGCAAGATGGTATCTGTTCGATTTCCGGACACGGCGATTGATGAATAATTTAGTTACTATGGAAAATAGAGTTTCCAGGCTGCGCAACGGACAAGTTCAATAGTTCACTGAATAATCAATAACGGCCGAATGCAGTTATATTATGCACAGCAACTTCAGTTTGTGTCAATAACGTTTTCGGACAATTGTAAAATATAACTGAAATCTTGAAACTTGGATGATTTTCTTTTTATTTGTATTTTATATCTAATCTCCGCAACGGGCGGAGGTGTCGTTTGCGTTACGGACAAGGGTGGAAACCTCCTTGGTACCGATTTTGTTGTGTCTGCAGACCCTTGTGTTGTTGTGTTCAGGCAATCGTGGAGGATCTAAACAAATATTACGCCAGCTAAAGTATGCTATCGAAATGACTGCAGGACAACCCAGAGTCAGAGGGCACTGGCTATAACGGTCAAGGAAGTTCGCACGATTTTTAATAATAATAACGTTTGGCTCTCGGGAGATACCGGCCCGCCTCCGGACACCGGCCCAAGTGCCTCGAGTCGGGGATCGCGCTCCCGTGCTGCCAGTTTTTGCGCCACCTTGTTGTACGCCAAGGTTGCACCATAGAACTCTGTTCCCTTTCACACCCTTCTAGATTCACCTACATACACGCCTGCCAATGTAACGCGACCGATATACGCCTCCACACAACATAACCGAGCGATTGATATTCACCATACCCAACCCATTCCAAGCTTTCCTTAGTCTGCATATGTAACCCTTAGTACCACGATTCAGCCTTGAGATGACCACCCGTTTCTCATAAGATCCAAGAGCTCCTGCTTAAAATATAAAGCGCGCGGAGACGACAGAAAATCTGTCGGTTCTGAGGAATAAACAAATTCCGAATTTAGACAGCGACCGACTACTTCCATTACTTCATCTTCTTCGTGGTAGCTGTCAGACCACTCCCAACCCTGGGCAGCGACCTTCCAGCTCCACGCTACTCTTCCGCTTCTTCTTCGTGGTAGCTGTCGGATCGCTCCCAACCCTGGACAGCGACGTTCCGGCTTTACCCCTCCTTCTTCCACTCATTCTAATCCCCGTTCTCCCTTATCTTCCTTAACCTTCGATATACTATCGACACCGCTGCCAAACTCACGAGTGATCGATATGACAAAGCACATTTCACCTCTTTGAGAATTTGCGGTTTCAACACGTAGAATGATAGCAACCTTTCGATTGCATTCGATAGTTCGGTTCTTGAGACCACGTATACCCGATACAATGTACGTCGCTCCCGTGCTTCATTCTCGTACTATTCACGAACGGTATGTTTATTGCTCGCCACCTCTAACCGTGCCTCCTTATCAGTCGATCGTTGATAATTACAAGTTCCCAACCGTAACGCAAAAAATGCTGGTCATTCGTGCAACGCCAAAATCTCCCAAGTACCCCGGGGTTTCCCCCTGAGCTCTTGAGATTTTCCATAATACCCCCAGAGATACCAGCCACTGCTGTAACAACCGTCGCCATGGCAAGCGTCGTCATAGCAACCGTTGTCGTAGCATCCGTCGTAGCAAGCGTTGCTATAGCGTGAGCTTCCTTGAATCGATATTTTTGAACACCAGTTTGTTAAAATTATGGAACGATGTCTACAGTACGTGAAGAAATTGCCTCCAAGGCCTTGGACATTGAGGGCGTTGACGGAATTACCACAAAAGTCATAGCGGGAGGGCGCAACGCACATTGAATAACGCGCGTTATTAAATAATAAAATAAAATAATAACTCGATTCGCCTGATGCATCGTAAGTACTCCTATAGTAGCCATGAAATAAAACATTTTGATTGCTATAAAATCCGAACCTTTTCACCGATCTTGATGAAATTAAATGTAAAACAACGTTAAATATTAGTTTGTTCCTGTACAAAACTTGAGTTCAACTAATTAAAGTTTACGTGAGACAGACGCAATGCATTAAGGGGGCAGGATCAGTCGTCAGGTCGGATAAAATAATTTTTCTGAAAATGTTTCATATAAAAGTATAACATCTCAGGAATAACCTGTGAAAATTTCAAGTCGATCGGACTAAAACTCGCAGAGATACCGATTATTTCGTAATCGTGTTCCAAGTGTAGTAAAATCATAGAGCCGGAAAAGTCTGAAACTGCATATATCGTTTTTTAAACTTTATAACTGTTTTTTCGACTTTATCCACTTTAGTGAAGTGCTCTAAACAAGGCTGCAATGGAAAAATTATATTTCAAGAATGTCAATCGCGTGGAATTGGATTTAAAAAGTAAGTTAGAAAAACAAATGATTATTATACTTTTATTTACACCTAAAACTTTAATCGCGTTTTAACAGAACTACATTTTTTAAGTCCGTGCGTAACATAACTCAAAAAGTAATGCACCGATCTTAATGAAATTTTGCATGCATCTTTTATATGTTAAATACTCGTGGTTGAACGATCGTTTTTATTTATTTCTTTTTAAAAATCTTTTTTACAAGCAATAATAGGCTGATTTTTTAAGTGAAAATTGTACTTTTAAGTTCAAAACCATGCCAAAAATTGAAAATCGCATATTTTTCAAAATAAATTCGTTCAACCGCGAAAGAAACTAATATATTAACTAAATCTTTTCCATTTTTAAATTTCAGATAATCCTGTGAAGCCATATATTACGCACCGCACGCCGTTTTTTTTTTTTTTAAGCGCCGACGAACCACTGCCACCAGTGGATAAATAAAGAAAATTTTGTAGTGACAAAATTCTTGAAGACACTTTAAATATTACTCTTTTATATGTAAAGACTTTCAAGTAAATATATTTATTCGGAACTGAGAAAAAAATTCTCAAAAAAATGCTTTTTTTCGACCTGATGACTGATCCTGCCCCCTTAAATAATAAGTAAGCATTCCTTTTTTCGAACCCAGTTATGGTGGTAGTGGTGGTCATCGTTCTTCTTCTTCTTCTTCTTCTTCTTTTTCTTTAGCAAGTAGGGAAGTTCCCGATGACCCAGTCTTACATGACACATCAGCCAATTAGTGTGGGGAAAAAAGAGACAGTTTCATATATGTAATCCTTCTTTGTTGCACAGAATCCGTGTGTCAGCGTCAATTTTAGCCATGGAAACAAAGACAATAATAAGGTGGGATCGTCGCTCGCTGGAGGGAGGACTCACCGTGTTCGAGTGTAATGGATAACCGATGTGCTTAACCTCGTGCTCACATCCTACACCGTATCATGGTTAATAAATAACAGTCAACCAAACAACGCGTACATTGATATACAGCGTTGAAAGCGGCTCGTATATTTGGGAATAAATTTAAAAAATTATATTTTATATTTTCGCGCAACAGAGACTTGCTGTATTATTTGGTAATGTCATCGGCACACTGTATAACATCAACTCTGGATACTATCGCATTGTCGAAAACTCACAATTCCTCTAAGGTATACCGAAAATACGGCTACGTCGGAAATACTTTATATCGAAGATTTAATAACGGTAACTCCGCTATAATTGTTACAATCGTTAGTTTTAGGAGCCGCGGTGCCGTTCGCAGTTTAACGGCCAAAAGTTGTGACATCGACGAAGATTGGCAGTCCTTTGAGCTCGTGAGCGCTTTATTCTCCCCAGATTCGATAGGACATGGAATGCTCTGCTGCTCCGGTGCATAACATATATAATGCTTGCGAGAAGCATGAAGAATCAACTTCGGCTTGAAAGTGTGGGATAGCACGCATGACCAACTACGAGCAAATAACTGATGAAAGCACAGGTAAAAACATAAGAATATGATTATGATAAAATTAAATTAAGAAGAAGCGAAAGTCACTTATAGAGTATAATCGAAATACGCCAAGTTTTCTGCAACACCCGAGGATACAATAATATTCGGCTTACTCGACGGTTACTCTCCGTACGGAAATTTATATGGGTGATATATGTCATATATATTTTATGAGCCAAAATTATGTTTATTTTAAATCTAAATTTCCGCGCGATTTGTGGTTTGATGCGCGATACGTACATCGGCTGCTGGAGTTTATGAAAAATCATCAGGTCCTGTTCAAACTAACCGATGAAAGATGTAATGATAAAAGCGTACCCGAGTCTCGATGCCGCGGTATCGCTACCAATTACGTTTGACGACAAAAAAAAATATATAATCGAGTAAGCGGAGAGGGCCCGTGTAAATTCCAAAGTCGAACCGTAAGTCAAGGTGTTCGCACTCAATAAATCAGTGTACGAGCTCGCACTGGCTGTCGAAAGGCTCGAGCACATTTTTACCGCCACTATCGATGTATCGTTAATTTGTTATTTATAGTTAGTTCACTACAAATATTACCGCAGTGAACAGTATAATAATTATCTAGTATGTGTCCATATTGATAGAGATAACGAAAGACCGTAGAAAAAAGGTAGCACAAATAGAAGCGTCGAATCTGTCCCACGAACGTTAGCCTCCAAAATCGGCGAGCCAAGAGAGAAAAACGCGCGCAACATTACGGAGAAAGAAGGATTTTATTGAATTTAACTTGGAGTCTCGAAAGAGCGTCGGACGAGTATTCCCAGCGACGAGAATATTGATCCATCATCGGTACCTCTGCAACCTACCGTGAGGTCAGCTTTAACGGAAACCAACACCAAGAAAACGCCGCACAAATGTGAGTACCGGTGAGAACCAACTTCGAATCCCCGTTACTTACTATCGGATCGACGATATCATCGAGTTGACGGAATGAGTCATACATCGGCACACAGCGGACAAGAATATTTTATAAAAGGATCGAAACGCACACTGCGCTATCCCGATACCAAAAGACAAATGCGGAGTCAATATTGCAAAAATAAAAACAGCTGAGCTAACACAGAGTCAACCGACAAAATATCGTCCCTCGTGAAGAAAAACGAGTCATTCGGAGTTTTTTCAAATTCGTTAAAAAAGGTAACTAAGTTTATTACTTTTGACATGGTACGGAGTACCAGAGTATCGTAGAGTACATCCGAGAGACAGGGAGAGGGAGAGGGAGGGAGAGAGAGGGAGAGAGAGAGAGAGAGAGAGAGAGAGAGAGAGAGAGAGAGAGTTTCAACGCTTAGTATTACGCAGCTACACCAAGAAATTTTAATAACATGTCATAAAGCGTATATAGCGGAGTTCGTTGCAATCGAAAAGACCTCGGATAATTAAATGTAGCAAGGCACGTACGTAATAATAAGAAGACTTTAGTGCGTAATGATAAAAGTGATAATTTATTGATTTAACGTTGGCAACTATTTTTACTATACAGTTTATTCGTGCTAATCGATGATACAATAGGTTTCTCTCTCATTTTGTATACCACTCAAGCAAGTTATAAAAAAGTTTGGGCCAGCGAGTAAACGATACTCAAAGCTTATGCGAACGATCGTGTTAGCTGCTCGCATTCGGAGCAACGTGTGTTGGGTTCGCGGACCGTTGCATTTAGAGCATCGATACATAGTTAAAATCTTAATTTCTGCTGTACTCGCGGAAATTGTTTGATGCATCAATTTCCATTAAAAACAAGCGATATTATTTCAATGGACCGGGGTTTTTCTTTCGGTTGTATTTAATTATTTATAATGAGTTTGAGCGTACCAGTGCGACGTCTACTTACCTTTATGGTATTATTGCTGGTAACATTGCATCACAGGAATATCGGATGCACACCGAACTTTAATGCAGGGAATACTCAATTCTCAATTTACTGTTTCTCTGAAATATTACAAGTATTTGAAAGAATGCTAATACTTAATATATATATACATAAAAGCGGCTTGCCGTACTGACATTATAAAACTTATTTATACGTATGTATAAATAACATATAATAATGATATTTTTACCAATATTTGCCATAGAACTCGTGATTTTTCATTTCGATTTGTTATGATTGGTTATGTTATGTGAATGTTATATATTCACGGGCTTCCGTTAAATTTCATTCGTGCATCTAATCAACGGACTCTTAACGCCCATATGCAACTATACAGTCGTGAAGATCTCGGACTACGTTGATTACAACTGTGGTCGAGAGATCGTTTATACCAAACGATTCGCGGAGAGGAGACAAATTCGCGTTTCTTCGTTACTGTGCATTTTAACATTTCTCGATGGGGACTGACCATTAGGGCCCTTTTCATTGTTCCACGGTTGCTTAATTGCGATTAATCAGCATGGAGATCAATAGAGCATACCCTCGATAACCCTCGTGTGGTCATGTTAACCGTTACTTAACATTGATTAGTTAAAATTGAGGAAAATACGTATTCAACGGTAATATACTGTCCCGATTACAAGCGTGGTATAATAGGTTTTCGACATCGCCGTTTACCAAGTTTCCTAGCGGATCCGCGTCACCGTCGTTTACCGGTCGTATTACCGTCTTGCGAGTTCGTTTTTGGATGGTTTTCGGCTGCCTATCCGCAACGAATCTGTCACATTGAAACAAATAAAACTGTAATCATAATTCGCTATACTTACAGAGAACACTTCAAAGCTATTTATCTCTGGCTTATCCGCGTAACCGGGAAGCACGAGTAACTAAAAAATCGACGGTTGCTTTCATTCAAGAACGAACCCCAAAGGAACGTAGAAGTAACCGACGGTTATTCGCTGATAGTTGTTCTTCGGTTTTTTAACCGCGGAACAACCAATGACGGTTCTTAAGTTACTTCCGCTTTATGTATAACCTAATAATAACCCGGAGCGACCATATAGTACAACGTCCAGTTGTACGAACATGCAATTGGAGTGATTGCGCGATTGTCCAGAGGTTCTTGAATTGTTTTATTTTACACAGCAATAATATCACATTTTAATTATATAAATAACATCCGTTTTCCTTGATTTTTATTCAAGCGACGATATTCGGTGTTGTCGTCGTAGTCGGACTTAAGGTATGAAAAATTCATATATCATAATACACTCGCGTGGTAAGCCTCGACGTCCGTCCTCTGTCATCGACACGCGCCTGGTTTGTTATAGTAGGTGGTCGGCTCATCAACAAGAACGAAAACGATATGGATGTTGATAAAAAAAATGGTGAGGATTTTTCGAAAGTTCGGTACAGAGACAAGGGCCGGTTCTGTCGCAAATATAATATCGGTAATTGGAAGGAAAATATCGCTAAACTCCGCGTGCGCGTGTATCGATCAAGCTCTACCTCGTACGGTAATTGTCAGATTTCTATCTTGGATTCGTTCTGATCACCGAACTTCCGGCAACAATTTTCGCGAAACGTTTAGTCCCGTCGCCTCCAATATGACCGACTAAAGTACAAAATATTATCTAATTTTAGAGCAAATATGTAATTGAAACTTGATATTCCGAATATAGATTCTTGAGTAAACAATATAGAAATTAAAAACTGTTTCAACGATAATAAGAAATGATAATGACGATAAGAAAATGTACATAATAGATTCATTGGAATACTTTCTTTTAATTTAATATACATTCTAGAGTTCGAGATGTCGATGTCCACGTCTTTCTCGTTTACTTGACAATGGCTTGCTTGTATCAGGGTGTACAGTCTTGATAGGTTAGGTCATAATTATCATGCACTTGGCTAAATAATGCACTACCGAAGATTACGTTGAACGTCTATACAAATGCGGCGCTTGACTAATTCTACAACAAGGTTACGCATTTTACGCCTTTTCACAACGAAACCCTTTCGAGATTGTCGACAGCTGCCTCTATCAAAGATATTATATATAAACAAAAGAGAACAAGCCAATTCGCTCCACTCCGCTGTTTAATCATTGACGTTTTATTGTTTTTATTCGTCTGAGAATATTAGGTGGAGATATACCAATCGCACTACGAGTACACTGCTTTATTTTTCTCAGGTACATATAAAGCCATGATAAAATCTTTTGTAAACGGAAATGTACATTTATGTTTTTGTCCTCCACTGCGATCCGGTGTCACATTCTCCGAGATACCTGATGGCGTTTGCCGTGGCTGTTCGCACTATACCGCTATTGAGAGTTTGCGTCATGTTATTTTTGAGTGATAGCGGTCAATTAAAAAAAACCGTCATTTCAAAGCCTGGTCCCGGAGTAATAATAAAATGGTAGAGTACGCGATACCGAGTATCTAATAGATGCGCAACACGCGCTCACCGTCTTTCGAAAGTTGCCCACAAATTGTTGAGAAACAAATATATAATTCAAGATTCAGTTTCGATTATTACATATTCTTATTTTTGAAGCTTGTGCGAAAATAAAAGTGCCCCTATTATTGTTATTGTTGTTGTTGTTGTTGTTATTATTTTTAATTAGTTATTATTATTATTATTATTATTATTATTATTATTATTATTATTATTATTATTATAATAAAATTCACCTACTTATAGCCGATGGTGGTCGCATCTTTATTATTAATATTAAAATGTTTCTGGTTTGGGCGGCGCTACCTCTGTATTAATTGCTTAGCGTGTATTTATCTCTACGACCTATTGATCGGGATTGGACCTTATGTACAGCACCCACGCGAAAGGACGACGGCCGCGGTAAGGCACTAAAACGGCTCGTTTCCACATAACAAGTAGATTCTTGGCAAGTGA
The DNA here is from genome assembly GCA_963942595.1 of Cylloceria caligata. Taxonomy (NCBI): domain Eukaryota; kingdom Metazoa; phylum Arthropoda; class Insecta; order Hymenoptera; family Ichneumonidae; genus Cylloceria; species Cylloceria caligata. The sequence continues at coordinate 5,290,160 of OZ012708.1, read as the reverse complement.
TACGCTTCTTTACGGTAACTCTCCGACATCTCAAATACTTGGCTAAAAACGGATATAGTGTTTTTTTTTACCGTGCCTTTTCACCGTTAAAAATGATCGATTCCAGCGTATCTCGTGACTTTCAGTTTGAACCATTTTTCGGCATGACAGCATAAATAATATTAGACGTCACTAGCGAGGACTTGCATCGTATTCACTTTCCATCGGGCAATAAAAATGTTATGATTATTAGCGCGTAAGCTTCGTAATTATTGATGCCAAAAACCCAACTTGACTGGCTTGAATGGACGCACCCCTTCGTGTCTGGTCGTTTGGGTTTGAATTATTATTAATACATGTTGTCTATAGAGTAAGTTAATTGTTATTCGAGGATGACAATGTCACCAATTGCCCAACTTTCTTAACAATAAACGGAATAATGCCCCTACAAACTATAAATGCATCGTTACGTCGACAACAACTGTACGCTTCGTTTGGCTAGAGGTTATTTCGTATCATCGGTTAGCGTTACTGTCTTTGGTGAAAAAATATTTTTATCGCGATTCTATCATCCTCCTGCGCATTATTGCTACAACAATGGTTGTATGCTTTGATTAAACTTAACTAAATATTAACAAAAAACGCATACCGCACTGAGTACGTTGTGAGGATGTTTTTTGTTTTTTCACTGCCGGGGAAAGTAGGGTCAATTGCGACACTGGCATTGCCGATCGCCGTGGCATCCCTGGACCGCTGTTCAGCTCGGTGTACCTTCGTCGGGATGATACCCATTGCGCGAAAAATATTTCCGTTCTTCGACGCTCCTCCCTTCGTTCCTCGTGACGTTTTATCTTTTTGACCCTGTTTGAGTAAAATGTTCTTATTCAAAACAGCTTCATGATCCGCGGATATATTGCAGATACGCGACCTTCGAGCTTCAATTCTAACGGTATATTTGGCTCTTTCCATTGATTTTTATGAAACAACCCATTGAAGCATAAATCAGTGAATGGGGTCAACTGTACAACAATCTCTACGGCAGCTATCTCTTATCCGATGCACTGATATTCAGGAGTGCTGTGTGCTTTTAATAGGAGTTTCAATAGGAGTATCCCTCTACCGTTCAACCATTTTTATTATTATTTTACATCCTCATAAAGGAAGCTTTGTTTACATGAAAAATTATTTTTTCATGTCTTTCGAAAAAAATCCGTGTGTGCGTGCGCAAAGATGCGAAAATTTATGTGCCTATAATTGAAGTATTCGCCAGAGCAATCAGGCTGAAATTTGAGACACAAGAGACCCCTCTGAGCGATCGTTGCGATTTCTTTTCATGAAAACACATATTCCTCTATGAGGAAGCAATATGGTATTTTACTATAGTCCTATAGCTTATATATGATTTTTCAAGTTATAGCAATTGGCCCCGATAGTGGTGAAATTGCAACACTAATATGACTGACTTGATAAAGGTATTGCGGCCAAACCGATGGGGCCAAACATGAGGATGAACCAAGCGTTATTTTCAAGGTAAACGATCGTATGTATCTCGAATGAGTTGATTTTGTGATAGTCGATCGTGCATCTTGATACCGAAAATCGCCAAAATGCAAAAACCCCACACGCCCTTATATGCCGTATTCGGGTGGTTAAAAAAAAAAAAATTTCTTTATTTTTCCATTTCACATGCTAATATATCAGTACTACATAATTTTTAATTCAAGGGAAAACCTACATTTTTAGTAGGTGTCAAAAAAAATGTTAACAACCTACTGCGGTATGTTGGGGCTGGAGCGAAAATAGAATATTAATTTTTCAACATTCGAATGCAGACATTCCATAGACACAATGTGACATTGAACACCATCGTGCGGCATGACGTGCAAATCGTAAAAAAAAGCATAAAATATTGGGTTGTTCGGAAAGTAATTTCGTTTTTTCCCAACAGAGGACTTAATTGTATTTTTTCTCAACCAACTTCACACTTAAGCCGTATAATCATATGTATTTTGACAGCTGATATAGCAAGGCTTGCTTGTGAAAAAATTCAATTGATTCTGCACAGTAGTTTTTGGTTGATACCCTTTTAAATATGGAAAGTGAAAAAGAGCATTTTCGGCATATTTTACTTTTTTTACTATAGAAAAGGTAAAAATGCTGTTTAAGCAAGAAAAAAATAATCCGATGTGTATGGGGAAGATGTGTTAAGTGAGCGCCAGTGCCAAAATTGGTTTGCAAAATTTCGATCCGGCAATTTTGATCTCGAAGATGCACCACGTCCTGGAAGGCCAGTTGAAGCTGATGAAGACACAATAAAAGCATTAATTGATGCAAACCAGCGAATAACAACTCGTGAGATCGCTGAGAGATTAAATTTATCGAATTCGACCGTTCATGATCATTTGAAACGGCTAGGTTTAATCTCAAAGCTCGACATATGGGTTCCTCATCTTCTTACGGAAAAAACTTTTGTGCTGTCGCATTGACGTTTGTGATTTGCTTCTCAAACGCCAAGAAAATGATCCATTTTTGAAGCGTATCATCACTGGGGACGAGAAATGGGTTGTCTACAACAATGTTCCGGTCTCTACAAAATTTTTTTTTTTTTAAACGGTAAAACGTTTAATTCAAATGAAGAGGTCAAAAGTCACTTGGATCAGTTTTTTGCCAACAAAGAACAAAAATTTTATGAGCGTGGAATCATGCTACTGCCAGAAAGATGGCAAAAGGTATTGGATCAGAATGGCCAATATTAAATTGAATAAAATATTAATTCACTATAAGAAAAACGTCTTTCATTTTTATAAAAAAAAAACGAAATTACTTTCCGAACAACCCAATACATTCGAACGAATACTGGAGTTTGGTGCTCCACGCGTAGGCTAGTTATATCGTTCCATGTAAATAGTTACTCCTATTCTGTATATAGGATTTATTCTTGTATCTCATTTCAAGAAAGAAATATACGTTTTATGTACTTCTCCTCACTTCGAAAATGTCATTTACACCGTGTTGATGACATATGCCTTCCTCCGCCACACTTTTACTCGTCTATACATTCTCTACCTTTTCAATATAGCGTTCAAGCAGATATGTTTTCACAAGTCGTGTTTACGTCGCAACGACGATTGCTTATCCGAATAATTTGATTCTTGTTGTTTAATATATTCCACGGGGTCTCTGCACCCCCCGCTTAAATCACTTAAAATCATTGGGAACTCGTGATTAAAACCATTCCACTACATTGATGTACCGTCAACAGTTGGGACTTGACTGTCTCGCTTAACACATTATTAATCACAACACTTTGTTCGTATAATACATCGGCAACCGTTATAACGACAGGGAGTCGATCGGAGCTTCGGTATTCGATTTGATTAATTCACAAAAATTTATGACAAGTCTTAAAGCCGTAATGCCGTATTCTACTCGAGAAGATTGTAAAGGAAGAGGGGTGGTGGCGAGTTTTTCGCGATTTCACCAGGTTTCCTATAAAGAAAACTATATAAAACCAAGTGCAAAATAGCATTTTGGTACTGGCAAGTCCGTGATACACGAGTCTCGATAATTCAAGAAGAGTATATTTGAACGGTGGACGCTGCGACGGTATCCTCATCCAGTGAACTCTGAGTGGCTACGCTTACCATAGTGACTCGAAACGAAGAATCATTGCAGGACGATTTATCGTTTAAAATAATTTCCGCGTGTTTGATACTCTGACGGGGATGGCGTCGTTTATAAGGCTCCCAATCCCCAGCTCCTCGACGTCAGTGAGTCGCAATCACGTCCGGTGCGCTCTTGGTGCTCTCTATGCTAAAAGGCCGCTTTTGATCGACCTCGATAACAGCTTCGGCTCTGTAACGTGGATCGGTTTGACTATGTTTCGGTGTCGCCGAATGTAGACTACCGCTTCCCGTCGTGTTGCCAGTCATGGTCATCGGTGTCGTCGTCGTCGTCGTCGTGTTGCTGCTGGCGGTATTGCTCGACGCCCGTCCAGAACCGTAAATAAAACTACCGTATCTTTCCCCGGAGCCAACCGTATTTTGTCTAGTGAAAACAGGATATTGATATTGATGCTGTTGATAAGTGCTAGGACTCAACGTTGGTTCCTGATCGGGTTTCGGACTCTGATACCTTCGGTATGAATTTTCTATGCCGCCAGGACATCCCGAGGTGTCCGCAACGATGCGAGGATAGGGAGGATCGTGCAAGGACCATCCAGGAGGCGCTGGTATTGGATTGTGCTTTGGGCAAATTTGTGCGCAACCATCGCGCGAACATCGCTCCGACGCAGGGTGTCCCGATATTTGTGAATTCGTTCGGTGGCTCTCCTGACTCTGTTCGGAAGTCTGTCCCAAGGATGGTCGATGCCGATGGTGATGGTGTCGGTAACTTGGATGATTCGTAGGGGACCCTTTACGTACCGATCCGTCTTCCGGTGCGACAATACTACTCCGATAGCCGAATGTCGAAAATCCAGGAGAAGCAAGAATGGCGTCTGAAATTGTCGGAGCAAACAGGCTTTCCCTTGTCTGACACGAACTGTCGCACATGTCTGGCTCTTCGCTCGACTCCTGCAGGCGTTCTTGGGTCGCGTTACTCACGTTGTTGCTCTGATGTATGTCGTTTATTTCCTTTGTTCCGTATTTCATTTGTATTACCATTTCTTTGGTGTATTCGCGGGCTGAAAGCGTAGCTGCTGGTATGAGCTCTTTACTGGAATCGACTTCTTCGCCAGCGGGGGATTCGCTTCCCCCTTCCCGGAGATCCGTACGGGAAACCGAGAGAGGGCACGGTGTCGCTCTTCTTCCAATCTCATCCAATCGATCCTCCCTCGACTGTCTTATGTGTTCCTGAAACGTTCGCACACACTTACGCTCGGTCTACATTTTTTTTAACTGCTGGTCTTAAGCTTTATCACTTTTATTATATAATTTTCATATACGTCATTTTATACGTACCCTTATAATTCTGTGATCGCGTCTGAGCTTCCGTACGCAATTAAACACGAATGCAGTACACATTCCGAACATTATGAGGGAGAAGATGACGAGGATTATCACGATCCTTGTGCGATCTTGATTTTCTAAGCCCGTCTGAAAGAAGTATATATATATAAAAATATATAAAATATTTTCTATAACGGAAATATATAATCAAGGTTAATTAACATTATGAATTTATTGTTGATTCAAGTGGAAAAGTATTTCTCTAAAAGTTTTGTGTAGAAAAATTGCTGTAATAACGTAAACTAAACACAGAACTCGAGTGCATTTCCTACGCGACAGCACAAAATTTACGCGTTACTTGTATTGCAGTATGTCCATGTACCCCCTTGTCCCATGGAGCTCAAAAGTAAACGGAAGCACACGAACCCTAGGGAAATTTCTGGTAACTCCTCGATTCTTCCTCGTGAAATAGTCTTTTATTTTAAAGTACCGACTGGTTGCACCGTCAGCTGTGCGCGTTAGACCTTAGGCACTTTCGCATCTCTATCGGTAACGACTCTACCCGATTTAACAGCCAGAAGCTGTTACAGAGAGAATGTCCATCACCGGAAAGTTGTATTCTAGTAAACTTATAATACTGTAGACATATTCTCGAAGGTCTGTATTATGATAGAGTTGTGAGATGCTGCTCGATTTCATCAAGAGATTTCGATTATAGACCGAGCGACGAAGTTAGCGGAACATCGCACACAAGTCCGGGGGTTCCAAAGCAAAAAACGGCAATAACGGGGAAGTAGACAGAGCAAACACTTGGCAATTCAAAGAGCCTGAGAATCTCAACGTTAAAAAAGGGACGAAGCGAAATAATTCGAGCGACCAAAGATCGAAATTCTCACAATCTCGGAGTCAAGGCGAAGGCAATAATCAAGCGCCGAGATACCAGAATGACGACGGTTAATCCACCGGACTGAGTTCATATGTGAAAAAACCGAAACAATGCCAGTTTTTCAGGCAAGAATAATCGCACCGAGCAACAGTGTACACCTAGATCGTAATACTATTCGGACTGTGTTGGACAAGGTATTATTGTCATATGTATAAGGATAGAGATACGAACACAGAGGATTAAAGTCTGTCGGTGTAGAACGCGAATCAGCCAGTGATAGTTCGGATCTACCGGTTATCCTATCGGTGAGTATAAAAGGGAAAGATATTTCTTTTCAATATATTTCTTATTACGGTGTACAAATACATATTGGAATACAACATAAAACTGATTGATTATCAATTGAGAAATCACTGAATTTATCCCCGTGAGTATACCGGATGCAAAGGCGGTTCACAAAGGAACAACAGGCGAGATAATCCGTCTATACCGTAGAGACGGGAATACCGGCAATAGGGCGAGATTCTTTGAATCGTTTCGAATTATGGCCTTTATTCTGTCCGAACCTATGATCGAGCTATAACAGAGCTTGTTGAAAAGAACTTCTTACGTGAGTACGAGGAAGACTTTCCAATGTTTTCTTTTCTCCGCTGGGATGAAAATCTTTCAATCACGGCACGATATCTTTAAAATTAAGATTGGGGGGGGGGGCACCTACATTTTATCAACCACATACAGTAGCGGACAAAAGTTTAAGACGATGAATTACAATTTGGTTCATAGATCTGTCATACAAGTACTAACGTTTCTTTCGGCTTGTTGTTTTTTTACAATACATGTGTACGTTTGACCTTCATAATGTAGAAGTCTCGGTCGTCAAATGTAAACAATATAGATTATACAATTTTTTTTTCCTTCCAACCATCTGTAAACAGCGGACATTAGTTTAAGACGATCTGTCGAACAAGATACCCGTAGTCGATCCACGCAATAATTTGATATATTAATACTGTAAATAGTTTGTGGTGTATCATCCAGTGTCTTAAGTTTAATTACGTACGAAAAGAGTATGGGTAAAGCCCGTAATTTGTCATCAACTGAACGAAAACTAATCGTGTCTCTACGGAAGCAAAATGAGACATTTTCTTCAATTGCAACTCAAATGAATCGATCAGAAACTTCTTGTAAGCAAGCGTGGTACAAGTTTGTGAAGACTGGGGACTATTTTGATCGACCAAAAAACGGTAGACCGCGGAAAACCACGCCAACGCTGGATCGTCGGATTCATCGATTAAGCGAGAGAGATCGTTTTCGTTCAGCAGTCGATATCAGAGCTGAAATATCCAGTAATAATAATGCACAAATTAGTGTAAGAACTGTCCGAAGACGATTAGACGAATTCAATTTGAAAGCACGAAAGCCACGGAAGAAGCCGATGCTCAGTAAAAAGAATAAAAAATTACGACTGCAATTTGCTAAGGCTCATCGGCATTGGACAAGTGAGGATTGGCAAAATGTGCTATTTTCGGACGAATCCAAATTCAACCGAATTTGTTCTGACGGGATACTGTATGTAAGACGTCGAATTGGCGAAGATTTAAATCCTCGATTTGTTTTACCGACAGTTAAAGCCGATGAGCCTTAGCAAATTGCAGTCGTAATTTTTTATTCTTTTTACTGAGCATCGGCTTCTTCCGTGGCTTTCGTGCTTTCAAATTGAATTCGTCTAATCGTCTTCGGACAGTTCTTACACTAATTTGTGCATTATTATTACTGGATATTTCAGCTCTGATATCGACTGCTGAACGAAAACGATCTCTCTCGCTTAATCGATGAATCCGACGATCCAGCGTTGGCGTGGTTTTCCGCGGTCTACCGTTTTTTGGTCGATCAAAATAGTCCCCAGTCTTCACAAACTTGTACCACGCTTGCTTACAAGAAGTTTCTGATCGATTCATTTGAGTTGCAATTGAACAAAATGTCTCATTTTGCTTCCGTAAAGACACGATTAGTTTTCGTTCAGTTGATGACAAATTACGGGCTTTACCCATACTCTTTTCGTACGTAATTAAACTTAAGACACTGGATGATACACCACAAACTATTTACAGTATTAATATATCAAATTATTGCGTGGATCGACTACGGGTATCTTGTTCGACAGATCGTCTTAAACTAATGTCCGCTGTTTACAGATGGTTGGAAGGAAAAAAAAATTGTATAATCTATATTGTTTACATTTGACGACCGAGACTTCTACATTATGAAGGTCAAACGTACACATGTATTGTAAAAAAACAACAAGCCGAAAGAAACGTTAGTACTTGTATGACAGATCTATGAACCAAATTGTAATTCATCGTCTTAAACTTTTGTCCGCTACTGTACGTTCTCCATACGTTCTCAAAAATAAGATTCGCAAGTAAATAAAACGCGCTCTCGGCGGAAATTGTATCTTTCTTGCCGAATTCAACGATTGGAAAATACCTGTAATTCCGGTAATCAAAGCTACCGAGAATGTGAGATTGATGTTCAATTACTTTGAACCCTTGACTCGAGGTCAATATTTTTCACGAGATACCTCGAATGAATGAAATCTGCGCGGCTTTCGACGGAGCAACGTTATTTAAAAGCAGTTTACCATAAAGCGCCACTTAATGTATAATCGTCAGTAGCAGTTGAAGAAATTAATTTCAATTTCTACTAAATTTAGTCTCTTCGGGTATAATGTTTTTCCGTACGGGATTAGTACTGAATCAAGTTCTTTTCAAGAACGAATAAATATTTGAATGACCGGATTTGTCGGAGTAAAAGTTCTTATCGATAATGCAATAATAGTCACGAAAGATATATAGAAGAAATTATGGAAAGCTCGGTCTTTCAATGTTTATCGGAGGAGGAATAAAAAGTAAAGCTCAACGAAAGTAGCTTGTTTCCAGCTACGAATCAGGATAAATTCAATTGGGATTCGCAATACGATTTAGCATTGAAAACAATTGAAGGGCGACCGGATTCGAGCAAAGTGCATTTTAATTCGCAAATTCGAGTAATACTAACTTGCGATACCGGACCGGTCGGAGCGAGAGCAATTCTCGCAAATGGTGCGCATAGACGGTACCGAAAAATCTGCAGCTATCGTGAGTAAGAAAATTATTGATGCACAGCCAAAGTATTTTCAATTGGGCGAAGAAAGTTTCACGATTATATTCGCAGTTATCAAATTCTACAAATACGTGCACGGACTTTAATTCAATTTACTAACCGAGAGTCAAATTTTAACACGTATTTTTCAGCGAAAAATCGGAATAGCAAAATTGGCGGCAAAGCGCTTTCAGCATTGGGCAATTTTTCGAAAAACTTATTTATTATCAATGAAATATATGCCAAATGTGAGGAAAATTATGCCGAGTATCTCTCTACTCGCATCTATTCTATAAATCACGTAAAACCAGACCGGTCGGAAACGAGTTTTCTATGTGACATTTGAGAGACATAATTCCCAAATCTTGGTTGGAAACAAGTTAAATCGGAATCGCGTAAAGATCTCATATTTCTGACAAGTCGAAGGATCCCGAATACGAGCAATTACTTCGTAAACGTAATGAAACAATAATGAATCAAGTACGTGCATTGAGGGGTCACCACCTCGTGACGGCCAAATATTTTTCAAAAAATGTTTCTTAAGAAGTCACTACGGAGTAGCAAAGATGAAACAAATGCACGAGCTTTCGCGTGGTGGCCAAAAATGGAGAAATCGGAAAAATGACGAGCGGTTGTTTATTCTGTTTACAAAACAAGGTAAATCCACGAAAGATGTTGGACCCGTGTTCGTTGGATGGCCAGCCGAGCGCATGGCACACGATTAACGCTAATTTCCTTGGGCCATTGTTGGAGAAAATATTTCAGAACAATTCGTTTTGGAAATGGCCTGAGGTATTTTTCGAAATATAGATGCTGAAACGACAGTAGCGTTGTTAATAAAAATTGTACGACCCGTCTCGTGTAACCCATCCTTTTGTGGTCGCAGTTAACCAAGGGAGGGAAGAATCATTTATCGTCAAATCATTAATCGAATTTGATCAACGACACGCAAAGACTTTCGAGTCTCGTATAAAACGAACTGTAGAGAGTGGACGTACGATACAATATGTGTATACGACAGTCTCTCCGGTGAAACTGATCTTTGAGAGAGAAATGAGAAATAGATTTTTTACCGAGTCCTCCATCGTCAAGCGAGAGAGTCTATAAACCGAAAAATGTATGCCAGCGGTTTTAATGAAAGAATCCATTCCTGACACGTAATGAGTAAACGTTGACAGCGAGATGTGAAAAGATCATCCAAGTGATCGATCGTAATCAGAATTTAGTCCATATTAGTCCATATGGACGATCGTCGTCGATAGCTGGTGTCAATTTGCATTATAACCTCAAAACTTTAAATACATTTTACTTGAAAATAGGTAAATAAAATGAAATGACGTTTTATGATTTTATCGGTATCGTAATTTCGCATCGATTGCTAATAATATATTGGTTTTTATCTACTCATTTAGAAGAAAAAGGTATTGAAAGAGGTGCAAGGAAATGGGCCAATACCGATCAAATGTCTTCACCAATCTTCTTTAACACGCTGGGTTTTTAACAGCGTGAACAATGAGAGAAACAACAGATAAAACGAATTTTGATGTAATTAAAAAAATCATGTCATGCATCAATGTAAAAAAAATGTCCATTAAATTGAATTTGACAAATATATATAGCTGGGTGGAGTGTCCGGAGCCTTCCTTAAATATTATAAAGAGAAGATTGGTACCCGGTGAAATGGAATTATGTCAAATGTATATAGCACCTTGGCAATAGCTGGAAATAAATGGCATGTATTTAATAAAGGTACTCCATAGTGGCAAACAGTAAACAATATTTTTCCCTCTCGGGTATCATACAAGAAAATCTCTCCGTTTTAAATCTGTACGTTCTTATAGAAATGACACATTTTGGCGTAGCTACCGCCTCCGTACGGAATTTACCGATTGCGCCTATATCCTTAATATTTATCTGAAACCACGCGTACCCACGGAACCCAACAATATGTTTCGAAATATACCAGACAGTACTAATCTTAATCTGGTCGTAATACTGATATTATTTTGAATGAAATTAGTATGCCTTGTAGTATGCCTTGTATATGAGAGAAAATAATTGATGCGTGTTACAGAGAGAAATTAGGACAGCTATATAAGAGCGCGAGCAGCTGGTTTGCCGCGAGTAGCATAAATAATAGGAAGAAATTTAAGGGCGGGCGGAATATTCTCGGAGCGAGTAAAACTGAGCGCTCCTGCGGAGAAAGCCTTTAGATTAATATCCCGTCGCAGCCATCGTACATAGTTTGGTGGCGTATTCTGGTGAATTGCCAAAAGCGCGTTGTATTCCGCACCTCGGCGTCAGGAGCGAGGCACCCACCTTATCAGGGTCGTCCGAATGCACGCGGCGCTCGCATATCTAAATTCTCCGAACAAACTGTGAATTATAGGTACTCGGAAACTTGAAAATGTACGATACCGCGCGAGGGGTCTTCTATACCGGCGGGTTATACAATTGGGCGACTTCCGCGTGCTTGTCCGCCTGTGTGTCACTACTCGCCCGACCAAGTATGGGCAAATTACCCCATAAGTAAAAATAACTTACCCCGCACAAGGAATCATCCTCGTCTCGCTGAAATCTGCAGTTTCGCCGGTAGTTGCACTTGAGAGTCGACGCGATGCACGTTGCATCGTCACAATCATATTCGTCATCCCTGCAAGCTATAAAAAAACAAACGCATGCCGATAATCGCTCCGGTTTTCGGTATATTACCGAAATTATGCCGAGAAATTATTAATCGATAACTGAAACGAATGTAATAACTCTCGGCTGATTGTTAACCAAAAAGGCTTTCGTATTAATCGCAGATTGATCGATCGTCCATCGATTTACGTAATAATATTATTAATTAGTATATTGGTTGTAAAATATGAGGTATGGCGCAAATTATGATTATTCGATTCGGAATGTAATTTCTCACTTACCTTGATTACTGTCTTTATCGCGGACTGCAGTTATGAGCGCAGAAAAACTGCTGTTAATGGCTTTTTGCTCGAGATACAATCGAATGTACATAACGTTGGATCTCGTACTGAGCGACTCGGCTATACTGCCGCAAAATTTTTTAACTCGTGACGGTTCGTCGGTCTGACCGTCAAACACGTCGAGGAAATTGGCACTGCAGTCGTTTGGTTTTTCCAGCTTGAACGAGTCGAAGGTCAGTTGCATCTGAATGAAATCAAGTCGTATAGCTTGAAATAACGAAAAACTATTTCCCACTGCGGTTGATATAAACTTAAAGAATAATACCGGATTGTAAAATTTTGACGTTGCAAAGCTTACCCGCATCGATGGTCCAGCTTTCATCACCCATAGACAGTCCACCGCTACACGGTTGCTTTCAGCCAATTTCTTAGCATCTTTAATCATGTCGCTCTTTAATTCAAAATCGGCTGGAATGATCTCATGATAAATGCAGGGGTCCTGCTCCACTGGGATCGCACCTACGAAGCATATATATACATATATTTTGAATTCCGTGCGGATCTAAGCTTTTACTGCACGAGTGCTCGAGTTGAAATAATTACGATAATAATAATAAAGAATAGAAATGTCTCAAAATCTGTATATTTATCTCGTATACTCACCGGTGTTCGGCCTAGGTACCGTGCTCCAAACAGCCTTGAAACCTTGATACTCGATCGTGTCGTCGCTGTGAAAGTTAAGCCAGAGATACCTCGACTGGGAAATAATTTCAGGCGGAAATGTCTTGTCGCAATATGTTCCAATTCGAGGAGAAAATCCGTATTGACCGTCTCGTACCTCGAGATAATCAAAACGACATTCTCCGTCGGGTGTCTTCGTCTCGAGCTCAAACTGTTCACGAAAATCTAATTTCAACAGCATTCCCTTTTCCGCTGTAACAAACAATAAAGATACCTACATTCAACTAAATTAATCTTGATTCAACGATAGTCGTTGAATATACTTAACTATCGGCTTAGTTCGAATTAGGTGCTGTTATTGAAATTAATTTAACATTATCATTATTTAAAAAGAAAATTTTGCTATTTTATTAAATTTTTTTTTAGACAAAAGCTAGTAATTCCCGGGAATAATGGATACCCCTGAGAAATTATTGTATGCGCGAAGGTGTTTCGGTAGTCGCAAGAATCGCCAAGTTGATGCACGTTCGCATATTCGGGTCGCTTCGTCGATTTCCGTAGCGCACCTTCGGTCAGCTCGCCTCTATCTCCTAACAGCGGTGTAGAACTAAGCGTGTACGAAATTCCGTTGAGAAATTTTCAGCAAACATTCGTAACAGCTGAAGCAAAGAGACAAAGTTGCGTGACGGTACCAAGCCCCGCCCGTACCTCAGGTACAATCAAGAGTGAAAAGTTGGCTCGCCGACAATTACAAGAAAAAAGGACCTTTCATCGAAATCAATTATTCCTTTTGTTTTTCAATTTTTTTTATTTAAGACACAACATTTTTATTTAAGGCAATTCTTTGACTGAATACCAAATTATAATTACTTCAAAACCCATTTAATATTATTATTATTATTATTATTATTATTATTATTATTATTATTATTATTATTATTATTATTATTATTATTATTATTATTATTATTATTATTATTATTATTATTATTATTATTATTATTATTATTATTATTATTATTATTATTATTATTCTTATTATTATTATTATTATTATTATTATTATTATTATTATTATTATTATTATTGTCGTTGTTGTTATTATTATTCCGTTTTGACACCTCCAAAGATTTATTTACAATGGTCGTCTCACCTGATAAATGGTAAATCCAAATTTCGCCTGTTGGCATGAAAAACGAAACGTTTGTTGATTAAATAAAAGAATAAATTTGAACGCTGTACGACGTAAGAATAGTTGTACCATTACCTAATTGTACATTATTTGTATAATCACGGTACGAATAAATCGGGGATTTCAATGCATAACAATTATAAGCAAACAATTGTAATAGAATCCACTGGATTCTGTGTGGGTCGTGTCGAAATGCGGTGTACGAAAAGCTCGGGAAAAGCTGTGTTCGTCATCGTGTCGGTGAGCCGAGCGAAACTGTGGCAACGGTGGTGGTAGTTGGAAAAATCGATAGTCGGTTTCATGTATTGCGTGACGTCCGTGAGGGCCGAGCTGGCAACTGCCATTGGTGAAGGGGGAAACGACAGTCAGTGGGTAACCACGGTCACGCTTATCGCACAAAGAATAATCGTGTTGTACAAAAGAATTCGATCTAGCTTCCCGTTAATCCGAGAACAATGTAATTAATTTTATATTGGTATCGGCTCAAGATAATTTAGCTGATTTTCTTGCGAATATCGCCAAATATTTTTCGAGTTATTTCTATCGTGTTTCATGGATTAAAAGTGCGATTTAACATTTTTTACCCATAAGGTGCTGTCGTTGAAATTAATTTTAGTTATTTGGCAAAGAGTTATTTTGTAGGCGTCAACCCTTCACAGGCATCCAGGACGATGTACAAGAAAATACGTATATACGTATTCTTAATGTAAAAATATTATAAACTGATAAGCGATGATGTCCTAACATATTTTTCGTTGCGGGAACCACGATTTTTATCATAAAGAAAAAAAAAAAGATTTTTTGAAAGAAAAAAACCGCCGTCAGTGATATACGTTTTTCAATGGACTCTTTGGAGTGACACTTGCACGCAACTATCAGTTAATTACAATTAACGTAAGCGGTAGGTCGCAATTAACGATCAAGGGTTTAAATGAAAACAAAAATGTGTCAAGGGGATGCTGGAGTAGATTTTTTTACCGACTTAAGAGGATAAAAATGGGCTATTTCCTAGTCTACGGATATGCGTTATATCGTACAGAACTGTAAATTAAACTTAAACACGCTTCGACGCCCAGTCGAATTCCGGTTGAGAACGTGCGAAAAATAAAATGAAAGGTATATTACTGGACCGTTCGGAAAATCAATATAGCCGCTCGAAATGGCAAAAGTATCTGTTTTGTAGGATATAAACATTTATGAAACGTCAATCCGGACCGAACTTAGAATATTTGAGGTTCTCCGAACATTTAAATATCGTCAGAAATAATCGATTACACGAGAAAAATCTACGCGTGCACGTGTAAACTACGTACATGTTGTCCGTCTCTATTCCCGTTGCCGTAATCCCTTGCCGCAAGCGGCCAGAGTACCCGAGTCCCGGAAACGTTTGTAATCCTTCAAAACAGATGCCGTTGACACTTGGGTTTTTCGAGGTGATATATGATTATTTTTATTTTTTGCACGTTTTCAAGCGAAATTCGTCCGGACGTCGAAACGTTTATGACGATATTACTGTTCTGTACAATACAAATTGTATCCGCGGTATATACTACCAAATAGACCAACATTGGTAAAAAAAGTCTACTCCGGCATTCCCTTTATAAGTTAAAAGTGTAGCCCGAGAGGCGCCGTCTCGGCGGTCAGTGTACATTGTGCGAATGATCTCCGGTAATTGGAAAAATTTGTCCAATTTTCCTGAAAACATTCGCCTCTGAAAAAAAATATTATCTCGTACTTGGCGAGTTAGTACGGTAACTAGTATGGGTTACTAGATTTTATGACCTCGCCAAGTGATACAGACAAATTTTTTTTTTACAATCAATTTCATGTAATAATATAAATTTAGTTTATAATACACAGAGTCACGATATATACATAAATTTCATCGAGTATAATTAATAAACAGCACGGGCAACACCTCAACTGGTTACAAATTTGTAGTACACAGCTGGATCAAGTACATTTATTTTAGTGGAAAAACTGACAGCGATTTTGCGCCCGTGACTGGAAAACAGGGTGCGACAGAGAAACAAGCGAGAGGGTGCTGCGTCTTTCCCTCTTGTTCTCAAACTGCAATAAAAATCCAGCCTAACTCTAACTCGAACTGTTTACTTTGCTACAAGTGACAACGAATTTTTAATACATTCGAACGTATAATGAAATTATGAGTAGATGATGATAATAATAATAATGAATTATTTAATACTTATTTTCTTTTTAGAGTGTGAAGAGGTTCGTGTCTGTGCATACAACGCTTTATTTGATATTTCAACCGTATTATTATTATTATTATTATTATTATTATTATTATTATTGTTGTTGTTGTTGTTGTTGTTGTTGTTGTTGTTGTTGTTGTTGTGTGAGATCAATCATCACTCGGTTATAATGATGTGCATGGAAGTAAAAAGTTTACGGACGAAAATAATGTTTGTTCACTAATTTTAACTGAAATAAATTTTTTTTTTTTTTCAACTACCTCGAGTAAAGTACCGGAAGGAGCTGTGCGATTGTACCACGATGCAATACCATAAATGGATTTTGATTTTTATTAGTGTATGCTTGCGAAATTTAGTCATGCTTCGCAGTCTCTTTGAAAAGCTATTGTCTTTTTAGACGGCACAGACAGAAATGAATAAATGCTTTTTTCGTTCTCTGCGACACTCAAAACATGTATTTACTCTTCAATCTGAGTATCAAATTTTTTTAATTGCAATATTTTCTCTCTTCGCATAGTTGGTATAAGATGAGTAAGTGACAATCGCTCGACTATATTAACTGAAAAATAGCTTCGACTATCGGACCTAAATTTGAATCGATTACTCTTCATCGTGGCTAATTCGCTTGAAATTTGATGGGTCATTGGAATTTTATAAAATTTTATATTTCTTTTTTCTTTTTGTTTTCTTTATGATAAACGACATATATAGGCTACCGTGAGAAAATTTCGAGGTAACGGGCCCTACCACAAACGGGTACCCACGCTCCAAAGTTCTTTGCATTTGAACATAACCGGCCAAGCGGTTCAAAATTTATAACATTATTGAAAAATATCTGCATTAGGTTCAACTTTTACAACTAGAGAACGGCTAGAACGTTCGGGGTGAAATGTAGCAAGCGTATGGTTCGGTTACCACTTCATTGTCGGAAATTTGGTTAAAATTTGTACGATCATTGAAATTTCATGAGAGTCAACATTCCGTCCTGATGAATTTTAATCAAAACTAAATCTGGTTTTGACCCTCCGACGTAACTTTCACACGATAATTATATTTACCGCGTCAAAGTTACTTCGGAGATGAAAACTTTTAAATGTTTCACTCATCGGCTTAAAATTAATTCGATATGAATAAAATGAAAGTTAAAATATACATATAGTCGATGATAGGACCGTTCTCCGAAATATTGTCACCAAGTATAATCCGACCGTTACCTCCTGTTGAACGAAAAATCGGAGCACGTACCGAAAGCTTAAATTAGTAACTATCTCGAGCGACCCTCATGTGCGAACGGTACACCAAAAAGAGGATGAGACAGCAATTCTCTGATATCTCTATTCGAGCGATTTCGCCTCATGTAATTTTGATAACCATTGGTAATTGTTAAATACATAAGTCATCGAGACAATTAAGGGAGGCAAGCATTAAAACATAGAGTTGGGTATTAAATACCAGGACGCGGCAATGAATGTAGCAATGTAGCTCAGGGGCGGGCGCCTATCACGATGAAATTAACTGCGTGCTGATGCTGCAACCGCGATCTGGCCCGCGGTCACGCCATCAGGATCGCGCTTGTTATATTGTATTAATTATCGCGGACTTTGCAGTTTGAATACGCCCGATAAAATGGCTTTTCATCGAGCCAACACCGTTTACCTTGTAAAAGAGGATGATGTTAATATTTTAGAGCAACACTCGATCGGTAATTATGATCAAGTGTGGAATATTATAAGATTATACAAGATCACGCTCCGATCACGGGGCCACAATTCAATTTAACAATTCGAGTCAATAAGTTTTACTCACCCTCGAGTACGAGAACACAGTTGGTGAGCGGCGGATAATTTTCCGGATAATTTGGGCTGGTAAATTCCCTTTTGACGGGATCTCCGATCTCAAATTTTTCGCAATTATTATCCTCCGGGCCGTCCCTCCTGTAACGTTTCAAAAAAGCAAAGCCCGTAGCGGGCGTCAGACGCGACGGTGTCGCTCGATTCCCAGTCAACCGGTTGTACTCGTTGCTCTTAAAAAGCTGCGTCGAAGCTTTCACATTCTTCTCTTCACCGAGAGTCAGACTTTGTGCCGATGATTCGGTAGTTTGTAATTTTTTTGATGTCTCTACAGAATGAAATACGTTCGGGATCCGAGCTGACTCCGACTCGAGCGACGATACGTCAATTTCGCTGCCTCTCGCCGCTTCGTCCTGGAGTCGAACGACCCCGTTTGACGATCCGCCGTTGATATCAGCGCTGGAACTCGGCCGCGGTGTTGACAGTGTGGCTTTCGGATAGTCGGAGCCACCTACGAAGAGACTCGCTTCCACGCTCGGTGAATCACCGGGGGTAAAAGAAAAGGATGCGGAAGACATCGAGGAAGTGATCAACGGCGACGATAAGGACGAAGGACGAGAGCTCGATAACACGAGAAATCCCGAGGTTCTCCGAGTACGGAAACTCGGGGGATTCTCAAATGGATTGTGCATACCCGAAGAAGCAAACGTCTTCCAAGTTTCTTTGCTGCGCTTTTTCTCCCTTACGAATTCCTCTGTAATTGGTATTGGGTGTAGCTTAAATCGTTTGGTCAATGGCAAGTACGATGCAAGTTCCTTCATGACATAATTGTTTTTAAATATGTCCAATTGTCTCACACACAATGTTGCCCACATATTTTTCTCGTGAGATTCTCGATTGCACCTAACGGCCTGGTCGTTCCTCTTGAAACTTTTCGTTTGGAAATTTGAAGAATCATCCGTTGGCATTGAGAATCCCAAATTTGAGACCTCGTCAAGCCGATTGATCGTTTTACGCAGGATCTCACTCGAAGAGCTTGTAGATTTTTGTAGTTCTGCTCCGTAAATGATGCTGATCCCCATTGTCATTCCGGTAACTGAAATAAAAATAAATCAATCAGTCGTTGTCATCTCAACAATGTGAAACATCGGAGAACCAATAAAATCGAAACTTTTTTACTTTCTCCTCCCAGCACCTTACATCCCCTTTTCTTATGTATCTCTCTGTATAATAAAAAATATCTCGCCACCAACGCCACTGCCGCGTACAAAAATCTAAAGAAACGGAAAAAACTTGAAGAATCTAACAAATGTAAAGACCCTCCGTGCGCTCTCGCATAGATATCCTCCGTACGGGGTTCAACATAGGGGTGGAAAACGAGGGTCATGGAAGAGGTTCCTCCTACTCCTACTTATTAGTCATAAGTCACGAGTCCCCATCGAAGCCCCCTCCAGGCCCCGATTATTTTAAGTTACCTTCGGACCACACCCCAAGAATAGATTATTTCAAGTGGTCCTTGCCGCCTCCCCGTCGCCCCTAGGAACAGTATATCCAACAATAGAGTAGGGGGAAGGTGTCAATGATGGAGACAGAGAGGATTCAATGATAGGTTGCGACATATCGAAGCGCCCGAGTTGTAAAAAACCCTTGTATACGGAGTACAAAGAGAATCAAAGGGGATTTATAATATATTTGCATATTATGTAGTGTCTGGTCATGGAGGTTGGCGCAGGGAGGCCAAGTCCTACGGGCAGAAGAGGATCGATGATAGATTTGGAACGAAACTATATATATATATATACAGGGTATCCCATTAAAAAAAATAAACTCAAATATATCGAAAACCAAAAATTTAATTGAACAATGTATCGGACAAAAGTAAAAACTTGCTCATTTTTTAACGAGAAATAAAAAAATGCAATAAAAAATGGGGAGTTCTACTTAAAAAACAAAAATTGGGCCTCAATGAGCTCAGCAGAGACCCCAGACCCAAAAACAGATGTGCTCTACCGATGTCTCCCCTTCGTATACAACTTTTGTCCGAAACAGTATTCAATTAAATTCTTAACTTTCGATATATTTGAGCATGTTTAAAAAAACGAACACCCTGTATATATATGTTAGTAGCGACGATAAACACTCGAGTCGTGATTCTCGGCTAACTATACGAACAATCGAGAACTCAATAATCTGTACTACGTTACTCGCGGCAATTATAATTACCTCTCGAAGGAATTGCGCACGCGGGATGAATATTTTTTACAATAGTCGAGGCTGGTGGACCAACGAGAATAGTCGTGTTGTTGTTTGTAGTGCCGATAACGAATGGAATAAAGATCAAGATTATATCCCAAGGATATCGCTATAGGTATAATAAGAGAAACAGAGGGACGTAGCGATGGGTAAAGCAGAGTGCTGGCGCATCGCTGCTATACTATATATATTAATCGATTGGTAGCCACCCGTCGGATAGTATTTTGACGGCAGGAGTGCAACAAGCCGTCGACGAAACTCTCCAACCGATTTCGCAATCACTGCGTTAAGGTCCGTTCGTATTCGCTGTAATTTTTGTAACAACAGATTTGAAAAAGAGAATTGGCAACAGAACCGACGGAACACTGCCACAACCGTTTGCAACGGATGAAAAGGCTGGCTATCGAAATATTTCCAACAACCGTTGATGTACGCGAGTATCGGCTCTACATTTGTTTCGTATTTTTGACAACAGATTTCATCAACTGACGAACCTCGGATGCTTATGTATCTTTTGCTTTTTTGGGTATGAAATAGGACGCGCGATAACGGTCGAGCGCGACGGAAAATGCCGACAAACTGAACGTATTTAATAGTAACGGAATAAGCAGAAGCGTGTACGAAGGGGAAACGCGGTAGCGCAACCCTGCGGAGCAGAGGTTGCCAAATACGGAATGTGCACGGGCACCAACAAAATCAAGGGATATCTCTATGAAACCGTCCATCGCGAGTCTCGACTCGCGAACGTACCAACCAAATATCATAGATACACGAGGCATTCTCCGTCGAGCAAGCGACTTTTTTCGACCCCCGAATCTGTCTTATAATCAAGCACATTTAAGTTTCACTCGAAGGCGATCGATGTGATTTTCCAAATGTAACCTTTAAGGAAATGCCTTTTTTCGAGACAAAAAGTATCTCGTAGACGAAGTAGTCGTGGAAAAATTATGTCTAAGCATAAAAGTTGCCGTTTTATAATACCTTTTTCATGAAATTTTTCAAATCATTTTATGACCTATATCGATGATTGTTAAAAAAAAAAGTATAAAAATAAGAGCCTTTTTATTTTGTTTAAAAATGTACAGAATCTTTGGGTATACGCGCCGACTCCATAAAAATAACATGTTCAAAGTGGCGTCTATCGAGATTACGGAGTAAAAATGTTCAATCGTGCGAACTCGAATGAATCGCGACCGTTATCTCGACTATAGAAGACTCTGTTCCATCCGAGTAAGGGAATTTTCACTTATAGCTCTTGCAAAGCAGATTCGCAAAGAGAATAAGTTGTTGCAACATGCCGGAACAATACGAGTTGAAAATAAAAAAGAAACATTTGTACCAATGATGCGAATAATTTTAAAAAAAATTTCATTCGTCAAAATATTCCATTGTTAGTTCTTTTTAAGTGGTATTTTTATTGAGTTGCGATTTCGTACGTGCGATTGCACCGCAATTTCATTTTTAAGAATTTCAGATGACTCGGCCCGTTGAACTTTCTCGGCAAGCTTCGTGAAAAAAAATAAGTGTCAGCTGTCTCGTTCACCGACGCTCGTCCCAGTCCAAAGAGTGCAGACACGGCGTTTTACTCCGCGCGAACATTGTTATATATAATAGTTACGAGGATCTTGGTAAACAATGTCCAAGTTACTTTCATCTTAGGAAAAATGTGCCGTATGCCTCATTGATGGCTGGTCAATGACTAACCTATCCGCAATTTAAATGACAAGGGAATGCGATACAGGCATCGGTGCGACGGTACGCGTACCCTCAGTCCAGTCTCCCGCTCTCGAGGGTGCTGATACGATATTGGAGCAGAGCCGAATACAAGTTAATTGTTGATTGGTCGCGCGCGGTGACCCACTTACGATCGTAGCGGCTACCGTAAACCCGAATGGCAATGAAGGAACGAGAGAACGCGTTACATCATCGCGCGTATGCCGTTGCATCGAGAGAACGCTCGAATGCACAAGTTTCACGCAAGATTCTGTGCGCCTCGTTGTTTGGCGAAGGTGTGCGATTGGCAAACATTAATTAGGAAATTGAACGGTGGTATTTGCGGTACCATGCCGGTACACCGATTGCAGGGTGTCGGAGAAGAGGTGGACCGCAACCGAACGAGCAAGAAATGCTCTCGTTGCGTTGGCGTTTGAGTACCGCGCGGTAGCGGTAGTCCATCCCTGCGTGTAGCCCCTCGCCTATCGGATCAGCGCCACCGGCACCGGGTTATCAACGAACAAAAGCAACGTTATAATTTAACCGACATTCGATAAGCCATGTACGCGTGTTGCACCGAGTTGCGAGTGATTTAACTAAAATGAATACTAAACTTGTATTAATTATGCAATACGTGTAACATAGATTTTTATTCTCTCGATAGTTTCCATTGATTTATACAATTGATTGCTCGTCGTAATAATCAATTCAATCATAAATTCATTAACTCAGAAAACGCTATGAAGTAAAAAGGAAATCATTTCCAAACTTTTGTCATGTTTCGTTCTTTTGCTATTTTTTGTTGACTCTTCTTCTCTCCCTGCGACACGATCTCTCGAGTAATATAATGTCTGTGTCGGTCGGAAGTTACGACGCATATTAACCCACATAAAGGGGAACTACTCAGTGACCCAGAAGAGTTCGTGTACCTGCCGCTCATGGATGCTCGCGAAGCGTATACGTTCACCCAAGAAAAGCTCCGCGTACACTTTCCGGCTTCTAAAGGGGATTTCATTGAGTCACGAGCACCGCTGCAGCAGCAGCAGCAGCAGTAGCAGCGATAGCAACACCGAGACTCGGAAGATCCTCGAGAGAATTATCACAACGACTTTCGCGGCATTTATCGGATACTATATACACGTAACAGCTACATCTATATGCGAGAGTTACGCCCGAATAGGATAAAAATAGAAGCAGCTCCATTCGAATCTTCCGCTCTCTTGTTATATAGTCCGGTAGAGTGGACGAAGCCGCTATCGTACGCGTTATAATCACACAGATGAGAGGTTAGATAGCTAATAGCAATCATCAAATGCATCATGATTGCTTATTTATTATTAAAAACGTTCGTGTTTTATATTTTATTTTCTTTCCTGCATTTAACAGATTACTTAATATCTATCGCGTTGACGTAGGCGCATTCACCCTGAAACAATGAAAGTTGAATATTGAAAGTTACAAAAACTGTAAAAGCTTCTCGAATGAGCGGTTTTCGGCCAATGGGTTAATGAACTTGCGTCTTGTGAATTTAAAGTTTGACGCGCGCACTCGAAAAGTTCACCGCGAGTGTACACCGCGTCAAGTTGACAAAGAAATAATGAGAAAATAAAAAATCATACGCGAAAAAGAGAGAGTGATTTATTCGATGCCCACCTATATGAAGAATTGGCTGACTGCCGCCCCATACGCGTCACAAGCAATTCGAAAGAACAATAAATCGTTCGGTCAAGCGAAAGAAGAAAAATAAAATTCAAAAATGAGTCCGTCGTCGTTGCGGCATTCGAAAGAGTTTACTGCAGGATACGCATTGAAGAAAAGTCTCCCGGCATCGGACGACGGTGAGACAATGTTTTCTCTCCGGAGAAAAATTCGCGCGTTATTGTTTAAACTAGAACGATCAACGGTACAAGGGCTTCTCAAACTTGACCTCAAAACTTATCTCTTGGTCTGTTTCGTGCGCCATAAAAATAAAATGAGCTCTGTTTTGAACTTGAATTTTTATATTTATTCCATTAGTTTAAATAATCGCTTAACATCGAGCGGCAAAGGAATAACCCGTTATCTTGGCGCAATCGTTGTTCAATCGATCGGACCATCGTACATTTCTTATACGTGGACTTGTTCTCGATCGATCAATGAAAATAAACAGGACATTGCGTCTAGAAGATAATTGGTACAATGGATACTCACCGAGTACGAGTAAACGGAAAACTTGTTGCGGGAGCCGGACCACCATCGTGGACTTGTCTCCAACATTTATGTATTTCGATAGTCCCTCGTCACTGCCGCCGTCCCTCAAAATCACAGTCACTGTCACCGGCACACGGGGAAAACACATTCATTAAAAGTTGAAAACCTTTACGAGGCTCTTCTTTATTTCACTTGATTTATATGTACGTATTGTTTGGATTTAGAATTTTTTAAATATCTGTGAAGAAACATGAAGAAAATTCAATGGTGTAACCGATTCCATCTTACGAACTTATTTTTGTTTGATCGCTTTCTTTCTTTATTATTATCATCATCATCATCATCATCATCATCATCGTCATTATTATTAATGACGCCGGTACAGTGGCTCAGTGTCACTTCCGAAACGGATACACCGAAGCTCATTTGTTTTTCATAGACTCAATTAATGAATGGTAGAATGAATTTTCTATTCGACACGAGTTTACTCGAAAAATGTCAATAATCGCTGGGCCGGTTGCGACATTTAAGATTATTGTATTATGTTGAAAATACTGAGAAGCCGTGGAGTAAGACTCAATAATAAATACAGACCAGAGTTAAAAGAGGAGAAAAATAATCACGCAAGCACCGCGACTACCGCGGTAATTTGCGTGGCAATCGGAAATTTTAAAAAATTGTAAAATTGTTGAATTAAGAATATTTAAATTATAGAATGTTCTATCATCGGGGATATTGAAAAAAAAAAACAGTAGCGTGCTTTTGGGCAGCTACTGGGCAGCAGGTGGTGAAACGTTGAAATTTCTATAGTCGAATTATCTTATCGAGTCGTGGTCGTGTTCGATATTCATAGTAGACTCGAGGCCACTTGGCTCGATGCCGAGATTTTTCGGGTATATTTTTATCACCTCTGTGCATTCACTCTACAGTCTCTCTCTCTCTCTCTCTCTCTCTCTCTCTCTCTCTCTCTCTCTCTCTCTCTCTCTCTCTCTCTCTCTCACTCTACAGTCTCTCTCTCTCTCTCTCTCTCTCTCTCTCTCTCTCTCTCTCTCTCTCTCTCTCTCTCTCTCTCTCTCTCTGTCTCTGTCTCCGAGAGTATACGCACCGATAAATTTGTCATACCGCTCTATGCTCGTACCACGCGTAGCTCGGAACTCTCCCAAAGGCAGCAATTATTATAAAGCCGGTTTATCAAGCCCAAAAATTAAATATCGAAAAAATACCAAGTACGTCACTCGTAAAGTTCCTTCAAGAAATCTAGAAAAATAATTTATGACGATTAGGCGTTAAAGAAAAAAGGGAAACAAGCAACCCAGCGACGCATTACTGATATGCTACATATTTATATAGACACTGTTGTTTTTTGTTGGTACGAATAAACTTGTTTTCGAGGTTTCACGGGAGACGCGCATAATGATGCATCGCGCGCGGAGTCCGGACGCCAACTGAGAACTTGCAAGCACGCGAGCGATCCCAAACTGTACCCAATGGAAGAGCTAACCATACCCCGTACAGTGGAAACACAGTTATTCTTACTGCCGGTGTTCTCGCCGGCTTCTCTTTGCGTTGACGCGTACCCTAATCTCTATAATAATACAAACAAACGCGACTGCAAAGCAGAACATTGCAAATTGTTTCCTCATTTTTTTTCTACCTTCTACAAGCATTCTCGCACGTGGAAAGCCTTGTTTAACGTGCAAAAAAAAATTTGCAAGGTTCTACATTGCAGTTTTAATAACGAAAATCACACACACGCACACCCACCATTTTGTTCTAAATCAATTTTCTCGACGTCTTAGACCATTTTGAGTCTAGTCCTGATATGAAAATCTCGGGAAAAAATGTTTTCACGGAAACAAAGGTTCATCTATGAAAAGTGACGTAAAATAGAATCTTGCATATTCCTCTGTATTATCTACTTTCACAAAGCGATGTAAGGAAATACGATGATCAATTTTGGTTTCCTCGTACAGGCAGCTCCATGAAAAATGGTTAATAAGGTAAAAGCAATGTGGAAAATTCTCCTTTGCAACATTTTTTTATTGCAAGGCGCAGTTATTCTATATTTATATGATAATAATGAGTTCGTGGTCTTAAAGAAGGTAGAGAGGAGACGGAAGAACGCGACGGAATCAACTAAGGAATTCAGGGTCGAAAGTTTTCTTTATAATCATTCGTATTAATATTTTTAGTTATTCGATTTGTCACGAAACGTAGATCCGTAGAAACGTAGAAATATGCATTTATTCAATTATTTCGTGAATTATAAGAAAGAAAGGAGCGTAACCGCCATAATCACGTGCGAAATTTTATCTGGATTGGTTAAGCAGTCCCCTCGAGGGGGCGCGCGCGCCTTTTTACGCGTGTAGCGGGGATCTGTACATGGGCGTGTATGTGTCAGCCGTGCAATTTGTAAGCCTATATAACTAAATATAGCTTAACTAATCCAGATAAAATTTCGCACGCGATTATAGCGTTTACGTTCCTTTCTTTATTATATATTTTTTTAAATAGACCAACGCGTTGAGCCGAATAAAATGTTGATGAAAACCAAGCTTCCTCCTCGAGGGAAAGAAAAAGTTAAGGAAAATACAATGTTCGCTAAATAGGTATATTTTGGACGCGTCGATATAATCCGCGATCGACTGTTACACTCTTGTTTTCTCTTGGCATCGCGAATCGAAGGGACTAACCAATTATTCTACCGGATGCGGTTATAATCTCACTGCTTGTAATATTAATGCTCGATAATATTCATTGAAACTGCTCGCATGAATTATTATTAGCGAATTGGGATACTTGTTTTCCCGAGAGCACCTAATATATCTACATAGCAATCTTGTCCATGAGGTTCCGTCATAATTCATAAGTAGAGTAGGTAGATTTATAGTCGAAACAACAGGCCCAAGTACTCATTCCGGATACGGAATTTAACGAGATTTCATGTTTTTCGTTTCTGCAACGTGCAATGTAACGTTCAGACTAAAAGCTGCATTCCCTGCACGAGACATTATAAAAGCAAATAAGCAGCGGCAATGCGGAACATAGTTATATATTTGCGCGTGAAGAAGGAATAGTCGTGAGACAGCCTCTTTAGCTCCGCGAAATTTTCGTTCTTCGCTTTGTAAGCAAAGATTGGATATGGAAGCGGGAGTCTGGCTGACAGACTGACAACTTAAATACGTAAACGTCTGGAACACGCTCGTGCGAAACCATTTTTCGAATTTCATGAAAATTTATATCTCAAACGGTTACCGGAGCTCAACCGCGATTCGCCGGTCACTCCTTTCTTCGTTACACGCCTTTGACATTTCCACGTCAACGAAAGAAAATTATTGGAAATTAGTAATTCGCTGATGAGTGACAAACAAGAGTGACGGTAGATATTTTTTTTTATTTCAAGTACCATAAAATTCGAGTCGCTGTATGAAAAAATTACAGTAATTACAGTTGTTTACTCGCATCTGTAATACATTTGAATTTTCCAGAGCCAATACACACGCGCAGGACATTTTTTTCATAGACGTTTTAACACATTTTTAAGAAATTGGCATTGAAAATTGAAAAATAAAAAAAAACCTCACCGTACTCCATGAATATTGATAGCGGGTAAAGAGGTAAACACAAAAATTTTAATATTTTATACGTCGGTAATACGATTCCTGTGATTCGAAACACCATACTTGGGTGAAACAGGAACCGGTGTACCGTTTGTATATCCGGCGCGCGCCGCCTATGCCGGCTCTCTCCGCGGATAATCTATATATCAGCGGCGGTTGCGGTAGACAGCGCGCCACCGTGTATAGGAAAAACAGGATTGCATTCAACGTCAATTTCTACGAGAATCGTAGAAATGTAATTACGCCAGTGAGATTCGATTAGAAATAAATAATTTAATCTTTAATTGCCTATGTATTATTTAATTGTCTCGAGGTATAACGAATGTACGCGTGCTGTAGAAGTTTTTAACGGGACCATGCGAAATTATTTATTAACATTAACGGAGTGGTTCCGCTGAGCGTTAACCGGACGATTAATAGCACATCGGTCGTGCGGTTAAAATTCCTTATAAGGAAGAAAGACGTGTTATTCGTTCGGAAATCTTTCTTTCATATTTTATGTTACAAGGTATTGAGTACGCAAAAGTGGGACTAGAAAAAAATTAAATATTGTAAAAAATATTAAACCGGTACGATACTTGACGTTATTTATAAATAGAAAAAGGTAAGCGATGCCAGCGCGCTTGAAAAGTTTACTCACCTGAAAGTTCGAGGTTCGAATCTTGGACTAAACAATTTTTTATATCCATTGTCACGACATTTTTTTCTTTATTACTCAAATTAGTTAAAAAATATATTTATTTAAATGGATTTTTCGTAGGAAATTATATGATTAATGAAGATTTTGAAAAATCAATCTTTATACGAATAAATATATATTCGACGCACCCTTTCGTCCGATTTCAGTGTCGATGCCACAGCACCAACTATACACGGCCCCCAATATCGAATAAAACTCGACTTTCTACACGCTTTTCTCATTTCGATTTCGAATATTATTTTATTACTCTTGTACGATTTTGAGCTTTTTCCGAACGAGTAATAGTATCCTGTTCGTCCAGGTACACTGATAAAAATACGAACGGTAAGTCTAAATTCCATCTAGTTGAGAAAACAAAAACACTTTTTATTAGTAATTTTTCCCAACTGCCGGACGTTACGTACGGTACGTACGATTATTCGTCCGATATTACTTATTCCACTTGAGTTTTATCGATAATACTTATGAAATTGTCAACTATCGAGCTTCAATATTAGTAACCTTATAAAGGGGATTGTAATGTAGCAAAGACGTCGCAATGTACGATGGTATTGGACAATAAACACAGCGTTTATCTATTATGCAGTTTATTGTATAATTACAATATATATTACTAATTATATAATGATGAATAATTAGTAATCATGGCATGCCTAGGATTAACGTTACTTATTCTGTACGATTGATATGATTTTATGTATACACCGTCAGCATCCTCGAGACACTCGTCTCTTTGTCTTGGAGACTGAATGATTTCGGTTCGAGGGATCTCCAAAGAAATTTCTGCATTTTTTTCTCTTAACGAGTTATAATGTTTAACCACCGTGTTCCAACTACGCAGGATGGTCTATCATTAATTCTGACCGATACCTTGTCTTTTAATTTTAGCATTAGTACAAAATATTAGAACGTTTCGAAATATGATTTCCGTTCCTCCGCAATCATTACAACTTTTCCTAGGAACTATCATACCGTCCTCTCCTTTTTTTTTTGCATCTGAAAATTCGAATTCAGTGTCTTCTAGTTTCGCCCTTTTATCGTATTATTTTTAAAAATTATTCTTTACTCGTTCAATTAATTTCCTAATAAAAAGACATTCACTTACAATTTATTGTTAATACTTCTTCTCTCTAATACGCGGATTATACATTGATGTTCTTTCTATATACTCTGTTTATTAATTAACTTAAGAAGGAACTTGTGTCTGTGAATCGTGATTCACGTGCCACCGTGTACATTGCGACTTTTTACAACTAAGTATTTGTGCACCACGTTTTACAATCGAAAAGTTTCATCTTCGTTTTACACACGAATCTACTCTACCTGAATATATCTAATTTGAAAGTGGCCGAGAACGGGCCGCCGTCGGGAAGAATAGAGGGCAGGAGCCCGTTTCTACAGGACGCGAATCACCAAATGATCGACTCGCCAAGGCAATCTCGTAATTTAGACACTCTCCGTGGAACGACGTTTCAAGATAAAACTCTCTTCGGCTCGATTCACCGGATGGTAAACTCTTCAAAGATCCTCCATGGACCGACTCACCAGCGATTACGAACGAGACTTTCCGCGGGAGTCGACGATTAGCCGAGCTCCGAGCCGTGCAAAGTTTCTTTCGGTGAATCGGGCTAACGGAGGGACGGCTCTTTGAAAAACTTTCCATCCGGTGAGTCGGACCGAGGAAAATTTTGTCTTGGATAGTCGTTCCGCGTATAGTGTACCAATTATGAGATTGCCTCGATAAGTTGATAATTTGATAAATTGCGTCTTGCGCGAACGGGATCCTGCCAAATGGAGTCACGGTAGCGCCTCGTATCGGCAGAACTGTGTGATGTCATATAAGGAGATTCTAATTCTTAATAATTCCTTTTTAATTTGGCATCGAGACGCTACCGCGTCTCTCGATGGTTCTCGAGAATATCCATGCCGATCCGCTCGCTGCTTACGTTTATTATGTCTATCCGGTATCCTAGAAATCCATTCATTTATACAGACACTTAAAATTTGGTATACGAAGTTCCAATTATTATACAACATTTTTCTTTCCGATGATTCAATCTCGGCTAAACTATCGTTATTTACAGGTACTAACCCTATGTCAGGCCGGTCGCAACGGTATATCATCAAATAAACGTACATGATTTAATAATTAATCGCATAATCAACCAAGTCTTCAGCTTAAAAATAATCAACGCCACTCGACAGCCATTCAATCGTGAAACAAGCTGATAATTGTCACGCGGGATTAAACTATAGCTAGTTGCAAAACGACAGCTTCTAACTATTCAGTAGGAAGCAAAAGTATAAATAAAAGAATGAAGCGAAATGTAAATGTGTATATCATTTTATTTTCAAATAATGAAAGTTAAAATATAATGAAATAATAATAATAATAATAATAATAATAATAATAATAATAATAATAATAATAATAATGTTTATCGTTACCACAATTACTCAGTTAGTAAAATAATTAATTTGATAATGTATCGAGTAACCGTAATTTACGTTGCCGCGACAAACGTAATATGGACCGGCGTCGGGGGCAGGGGGCGGGAGTTTCATTCTCAGGACCAAGGAAAGTTTACGAATTTACTTATATTTTTTTTTTAGTTTATACTTCGTTTAAGTTATCTGCCTCTACTTCGATAGGCAACTCGCGAAATCGCGTGATTCTGAAAATACGCTCTCTTCTTTAATTAATAACCCCGAATCCATTGTTGTTCGGATTACACACGCCACATAAATTACCATACTCACAATCTACAGACGCACGAGCGAACAGGTGCGCTTCCTTAGGAACTTTTTTTCTGCTTTTACTATACTTGGTCCACATATCTGAAAATCGATCCATGCACTCTTCTTCTTTCTCACTCAAGGTTCGAACAAGTTCACAGGCATTCGTAATGGTAAATTGTAACAAATCGTAATTGCACCTGGAACATTCCTAGTCACGAAGAAGGTATCGAAATGAGAGATCTTGGGAGAAAAAAGTCACGACAATAAGATTCTTCATAATATATGTCGATGCTGGAATGAAGCTTGGAATAAGACATTGATTTTCGTAACAAAAGTTTGTTACATAAGACTTTTGTCCCAGGATCTTTCGTTCGGGAAACGCGACAACACACAGACACCCGATCATTCACGCGCAATCGACGAAAAATTCGCTGGTTGTAAGAAAACCTCGTAATATACAATGTAATGGTAATAATCGTGCGTTAATAATAATAATAATAATAATCGTCATTCGCTTTCAGAGCGATCGCCACACCAATTCGAAACATGTTTGCATTTTTTTTATCGTGCTCTTATCTTTCGCTCTTTCTCTTTCGTCCACTCGTCTACTATTTACAATACACATTTATTTATATATTTATATGTCAATATGTATATGTCTACCTGTATCCAATATAATTTTACGTCAAACAGTCGATACTCGTACTTACAATAAAATATGTTATATACTCGCTAATATATTTATGTACATTTATGTATAAATTACGTATGCACGTTATTTTGTCTCTGGCTTGGGGTGAGGGGAGGGTATCGGGTGGGGTCCGCTCTCGAGATAACGAGCACACGTTTCGAGCTGAATCCATACTGAATTAAATACCAATACAACTCGCGGGACACTAACTATCCTCTAGGCATGTATATCCGTGCATCGATCTCGTAATAATTTCCCCATTTCGGATGTCTGTTATTTGATGAAGCATATGGTTGTTTTGTCTTCGTATCATTTTATACCATTGGTGTACTCAATGTCGGTTCGTAGGAACAGCTGATAAATCTGTTAAATCCGCTAAATATGTTGCAAGCGGACAGAAAAAAATTGTTTGGGAAAGAACATTCGACGAGCGCACCAGCAGTCGTTAAATGCCGTTTCCTAAATAAAAATAAAATTATATCAATGTCAACGGTAGTCGAGACTATCCATGTTAACTAACATTTACGAGAAAGTAAATAAATAACGATAAATAGTTGAATAATAGGTTTCGGGATAAATGATCAACAAGTACGATAGTAGGCAATGCTGTTTAGTGTTCCGCGAGTAGATCCAAGTGTCACGACTATCTTCATATATTTAACGAATTGATCTAAACATTAAAACAAGTCGATCATTCCAATTGGTTGCCGGAGATAATAAATTAATTTCGTGCGCACGACTAAACTTGTCTTGCACTAGACGATTTTACTAAACAAAACAAATGAATCTTTGGAACCTCTTTCCTTCTTTCCGTCTTTCTTTCTTCCATCGCAATTCACGATTCGATACGGATTACAACAATTACATTACAATTACAATATTTTTCTACCTATGTACATGGTAAACCGTATAAATCCACGTTTGCCGGCAAACTGCGAATGACTACGTCGAAGAAAATAACACTTTGCAAGTGTACATTTCTCCGATATATCTATATAGTCAAAGTTTCGAGTTTTTATAACTTTCGACGATTGTATCGAGGCCGTTTGAAAAGCAGTAGCATGCGCAGTGCGCCGGCATTCGGCATCCTTCGTAACTCAATACTGCTTTACTCATAGACGGAGTTAAGTTATTACGGTGCTAAAATATGTTAATGATTACACATCGTCACCTGAACGCGAGACCGAAATGTTGTATTATTAAACATCTATTTTGTGGAATGTCTTTTAACGAGGACCTTTAATCCGGGAATTGTTATATTCTTTCGAGTTGGAAATTACCTAGAGTTTCAACGTTAAATAACGCGGCGCGACACAATCCGGTAATTATTGATAAAATTCGGGTAGATTGCACAAACGTCGTTGGTGGTGATGGTGATGTTGTTGCTGTTGTTGATGATGATGATGATGATGATGATGATGATGATTGTGATGCTGCTGCTGCTGCTGCTGCTCCTGTTGCGATAGCGGTGTCGGCTGTTGGGAATGATGGTAGCGGTGATGATACAGAGGATCCCCCTGGTGGGTCGCAGGCTGATGTCACTCGTGGGATTTGCCACTAAGGGGATGATAGGTGCCGCCTGCCGATGCGACCAGGGCTAGCGGCAACGGCGAGGCTAGCGGTGTCGCGTGCGAGTGCGAGTGCGTGTGCGAAAGATTCATCCCTGACGAGTGCGTGGTAAGCGCCAGGGGACTCGCGCCGGACATTGAACTCGCGAGTGATGCGAAAACCGAAGGTGCCGGTGATGCCATCGTCGGACTGCCCATAGCCGCTGTCGGTGGATTGATCCGTTTCTCTTTCTGTCGTCTGTAACGGTCAATCATCAATGAACAATTATGTAAAATTACAAGATACGAGTCAGCGATAAAAGTGGTTAAGCATAGTCTCCGTTAATACGATTGCATCAGCGACGTGTTTTTTTGTAATACAGACCTATTACAGAACCACACCCTCACGACTTCCTTCTCCATCGCAAGACTGTCGGCGAGTATCGTGATCTCCTCGGAAGTTGGTTTTGGATTTTGCACAAATGCCTTCTCGAGCGCTACTCTCACACTCGTTTCTATCGAAGTTCTCTTCTTCCGCCGTCTTCCTATCGCCTCGGGCGTCGTAAGAGGATTTGACAGGGAGTTTGGATTGTTGAGAGAGTTATCAGCGTCCTCGAGCCACTTTTGCAACAAGGGTTTGAGCTTACACATGTTTTTGAACGAAAGATTCAAAGCTTCGAACCTAAAAAAAAAAAACAAAAAAAAACCAACGTACCCTTTTAAATATAAAAATTGTTTACATTTTTTGTTTTTAAATCGTCCGACTGATTTGTTATTTCTTGAATATCGGTATTGGTATAAATTATTCGAAATACTTAACAGTCTTTACAACGGAGATTCTTGTTTCCGACTTACCTGGATATCGTTGTCTGTGAAAAGTCATTTCCGTAAAGTTTTCCCATCGCGAGTCCGACGTCACCTTGAGTGAATCCCAACTTGATGCGACGCTGCTTGAATGTTTTCGCAAACTGTTCGAGTTCTTCGAGATCCGTCGTTTCCTCTGGCGAAGGCTCCAATCTCGTTGGTGGTTGCTTGACCGTCGGTGGAGTACTAGGTGGCGGGGGAGATCTTTGCTGGGTGACGCTTCGCGCCACGAGGCCGCCACCACCACCCTGAAGAGCCTGTTGTTTCTGAAGAGCTTGTAACTGTTGCGCCGCTTGGGCCACTGCCTGCTGTACCTGATAAACGAAAATAAGAGTCTCATTTTATTTATAACTTTTGCTTGTTGCAACGTTGAAAATCCAAAGGAAAAGACGATTGGAATTTATGTAACATTAATGTACATAATATTGATGCGAATCGATATAACATTAAAAAATCACACAGACCCGAGTAGAACCATTCGATTCGTGGCAGTTCATCGTGTTATTTCGTGAATATGACTATGTATCATTATCATACCGATACTATATATCGTCTTAGGGCAATATTTGTCATTGTGAAAAATTGTTCACAATGACAATTTTAGTAAGAATCAACGCAAGTTCGCGGATTTCATAAATTCTTAAACCAACGACTAGTCTCAATTTACATAAAGAGGTCTGTCCGATGTCAACTATGAAATTGTTTTTTAATAGTCTTTCGAACACCATATATTGTATATGTATATGGTATACCTGAATGGATCGTGAACGGGGATGATTCGGTCTCCGGGGGTAGTCACCGCTGTGCAAAAGCCCCTGCAAGATGTCGGCGACACATGTTTCATAGCCAATTGAAAATCATCTATCGATCGATGACTACATTTCACGTCCGTACTTTGATATGCCAATATAGGATAATACAGTCGCGTGCTGTTTCGAGAAGTAGCAGGTAAAAAATTTTGAGTTTGATGGGGTGCACGAGTGAATCGATTAACTTGGCCCTTTGACAATGGCACAAGGATCTCTGGAACGTGCCATCCATTGCGGCCGCGTAGATCTTGTATCTTGGCACAGTCGAAGGGTTTTTCATCCTTTGACACGATCTTACCCTCAACACACACTTTACATGCATTCCGATTGTCGCTTTTTTTTATTATCAAATCCTTTACACAAGTCACTAGTTCTGTCATCGATTAATAACAGCTATATTAAATATATATATATATTCACGAAAAATGATATATTTTATTTCCATATGTAAATAATACGTGTATATAAAAAACAAATCCGAATAGGA
The DNA here is from genome assembly GCA_963942595.1 of Cylloceria caligata. Taxonomy (NCBI): domain Eukaryota; kingdom Metazoa; phylum Arthropoda; class Insecta; order Hymenoptera; family Ichneumonidae; genus Cylloceria; species Cylloceria caligata. Next base: position 5,254,789 of record OZ012708.1, on the reverse strand, counting down.
TGTTAAGCTGTTTCGAAAGTGTAAAATAGGAATGTGGAACGACCGGTGACTATGATATTTGTACTTGCAAATTCAACGTATCTTGTTTTACCTCGATCGTAACACAATCCAGAGCCTATTAGATACTCTTGAAGACTAATTTCGCTATCGTGCTATCGTTTTTTACAGTTATCGATAGGCTGATAAGTTGCAACGATTAGATAATACTTTGGTATATACTTTTAATCGATCAACAGAGTTGTACGCGTTACGTCTATTTCTATACCCTTGACACAGTTTTTTACCGAGACTATACCCGTATACGCTTGAGACAAAACAATACAGAGGGGGTTTTATAATTTTCAAATAGTTTAATCGATTTCTCGATTGTTCATGGTAAACGGCAGCTCTTGCATCTTTTAGAAAAATCACATATTTGAATATATTTAACAATTATTTAATGGTTCGTCGGCGATTTTCCAAGATTATTTTTTGTAAAACTCACGCCCCGTGTATTACATGGATTATATAACTCGTATTATGTCAATGCTCCTTGAGTTCGTACGATCGTCTGAGATTTCTTTTTATTGATAGCTCTGGCGCGTGGCGAAAGGGTACCACCGCCACCTCGTCCGTGGTATTATAATGGTATACACGATGCGGCTCTCCCGAGGGAGGAAAGAAAAGCAGGGTGTATCGAATGAAGAAATTAAACGTCCGTTCCGGAAGACGCTCTATAGGCGAAGGATTACGATCGAACCCTTTTACGATCGCGCGTGTCAGAGGGTTCAACCGCAGGTTGGCTGCCTTGCGCCGAAAACTTGGAAGCCGAGTTGGGCCGTACGTACGCTATTGCCGCTTATGCGTGCTTTCAAAGTCTCGTCGTGTGTCCCCCATTGTTACTTGGATAACAAAATAACGCATCGAGGGTTCTTTGGAGAATTAGAAAAAGAAAAAAAACTTCTTTTCACCCCGTCCGCCACGTGTGACGTATTAAAATACGTGCCCGTGGCAAGGTGCTCCTTCCGCCGCTTTTCAGCTCCTTTTTTTTTTATTATATTCTAAGTTTGCCTTAGCTATGCAACAGGCACGTTCTTTCGAGGAAGATGCCGAGATGCTGCCGGGGCTACGCGACTCGCCACGATTATTTCCATCGTTTCGCTACTATTTTATACAGATACGAGAGAATATTCGGCATACCGAATGAAAATATTAATAATAAAAAAAAGGTAATTTGCATTTGCCGAAAATTCCTTTGCAAACCCTTCCCTGGTAGCATCGACTCTCCTCCGACGGATCGACGAGTGGAGGTCGCGAGGCGCCTTAATGTTTCAGGTTTCGTTGTGACGCGATCGCGGACAACACGGTAGGAAAGAAGGAAAAGCATCTTTGAGCCTTTGTAAACGTTTTCATTGTCGTGAATACGTCCTAAACCGACTGAGTAAGACGGAATGTATTCAACGATGTACATGTGCATAGAACAATAGATAGAAAGAAAGAAAAGAAGAAAAAAAAACGTAAAGAGAGATCGGACTCACCTGATTCTGCAGGAAGAATTGTGCCTGGGCTGGAAGTTGACCAGCGGCCGAAGGATTCGCTTGTTGAAACATGGCAAACTGTTGGAGCTGCTGCTGGAGGGATTGCTGCTGTTGCTGGAGGGTCGTCGCGAGAGCCTGAATTTCTTGAGGACTCAGAGCGCCCAGCGGTCCGTGCATGAGAAGCTGCTGACCGACCAGTTGTGCCGCCAGAGCCGCCTGCGTGCTTCCAGTATTACCAGCGTGACTCCCGGTCAATTGACTACTGACACCGGAAGTTGGCGAAGACGCGCTCCCGCTTGTACCGCTGCTGCTGTTTCGCTGCGAAACGTCGGTAACCTGAAGGACATTTGTTTTTCACCGTTCAATCTCGAGTTTTCAAACAGCGGTATTCATCACGAGATGTTATCATCGTTTGGACCAAGCTTCCGCGTACGCATCTTTTTTGGTACAATCGTTTTTTACTTAAATTTTATTTAATACCTTCTCTATTGTTATTACTTGTTAGAACTATATTTATCATATTTATATACGGTGAATGATGGCGCAATCTCTCTTGCCGATTATAGCCCGTCCTCTCTTCCAAGTCCTAATGTCGTTGAGTAAAGCCCGGCGTCGACGAAAGCGGTGTTTACATTCGGCCAGATCAGGATATTGGTCACTCTCGCTGCTCCGAAAGATTCGTTTTTGTATTTTATAAAAATCTTAACCCCTCTGGCATCCCTACTGTTCCTCGACCCCTCTGGTTCCTCTTCGAGTTGTCGTTCCCTCATTGCCCTCTATTTATTTGCCAAATATTGAACTGCTTGCACACTTTTTTAATACACTCGTCGCACGCGTCTCGATGTCCGCGAGGGTGGAGGCTAAAAATGCGGAAGCTACGTAACAGGCTGTGTGCACAGTGCTGCTGCTGCTGCTGCTGCTACAGAACGTTTTGGGTCGCGACAGATGTTCTTTTCAAAGAAATCAAAGTTTCTCTTTTCTAGCAAGAGGACGTACGCGAGGATCAGCATGTTTCGATCCTTTTTCGAGTCTTTTCTCCAGTTTTACACAAACCTATCCTATCCTTACTCAAGCGTGTCTCTTTGCAAGTCATATTTCCACTTTTAGCAGTCTCCATGTTATCGCTTTGGACTTTTGACTTGTTATATATGCACGAATGATACAAGACATTATATATTAAAAAGTTGTTTGTCCATTTTTCGCGGAATCGAAAGAAAAAAAAACCCAAAGAGACCTTGGCGTGAGCAAACATTTTCAAAAAAATCTCTGGGGCACTGATAAATTCGATCATTCGATGAATCTGAATTACCATATTTTTTTATGCAACTGATGGTACGGAAAGACCCATCGATGAATATAATAATTGAAAACTGGTGATTAAGTTTCGTACATAAGGATTGAATCCGATGCCTGCAACAGCTGGCAAACTTGAACGACCCTGTGGCAACGCACCAGACATTGTCCAAATTGTCATTCGTACCTACGCATCTCAGCAACTAATTTATAAATATTTTTAAACCTTGCAGACATCTTTTGTCGAATCAAATACGAAACTACATTACAATTTCGGTGCAGGTGGTTCGCAGAGCGTCAGAATCGCCGCTTATTTTTCCCTTTTATGGTTATTTTACGATTATACACGAAGCTTGATTCAAAATTTTCTTGTAAAGATGGTAAAAGCAATGTAGTATTTAATTTCTATATGTATCTCTTCGTCATCCCTTATACTTTTTAAACTTGCAGACTCAGTCGGTATTTAGGCCTTTCTTTTCTTAAGGTAACGATCAATCGACTCTTCTGTGCTCGGCGAAATGACGCGTATCATTGGTTCTACGTTGAATTAGAAGTTGATTTTGATCACATTTTATGAAGAAGGATATCGTTGAATTGTTAAGCTACTACGAGCAAACTGCGCGAGCCACGATAACCCTCTGGTATATATATTTGCAATTTTGTTACAAAAAAGGAGGCCACCGATTGAAATATGATTAGTTAACTTTTAATTAATTCTTCTCTTACCAGATTGAGAGCTCCTCCGCGATCCGAGTCCATAGAGTCATGGTCCAGATTAGCTTCATTGCCATCTTGAACGTCACTTGCGTTACTCCTATCGTCACCGCTGAGTTCGGGTCCGTCAACGTCACCGTGCAAATCCGCATCTGGAACGAGAGAAGAATTGTACTTTTAAAAAAATAACAAAGCACAGAACATTTTTATCAATATCACATCAAGGAATGCAAAGAACTTGTCGAGAACATATATTTGATAACACAAGCTTAAATTATAACTATAATCTACAATTGGATTAATGACAAAATCGCGTACAATCATTGTTGTTTTGGGCTCTGTATTTATCGTGACGTCGATGATGACGATGATGGTGATGATAACGCGTTCGAGTGGTAGTCGGTGTGCTGCTTGCATGTAGCCGCATGTCCGCAAAAATCATTCTCGGATCTTCGAGAAAGACCATGTTTTTTATATCACTGCACGGCCCGCTACTCCTACGTCTGTTATCGTACTCACAAATTTTCACCGTCACATCTAGCTCTCGTTGTCTTTCGAGATCCAGCACGATCAACTTTGAAACGATTATCGTAAAACCCCCTTCCCTTCCCAAAGGAGTGTTCTCCAGACGCACAACAATCAACTCGAAGCTTCTTCAAACGTATCCTCAATTCTGTCTTTCTGTTAAACCAGCATACAAGAGTTTATAATAAATCACGAATCGCTTGGGCAAATTAAACGTTTAAAATCATTGACACTCGTCACTGTCTCGTTTCCTCGACTGTTATCGATTTAGCTAACCTCGAGATTATATCACATATTTTATATTTGTATAAAGTGACCGCCTATTCATCATTTACGGTAATTCCCGATAAGAAGCCGATGCCGTTTATCGTATTAAATTGGCAAATAACTAATTTTCTAAGCTCTTACAGTGGCGTTTTTTAAAAATGTTGATAAGAACCGTCGATTCGTGTTCACGATTTGTCGTTTGCGCGCGTCAAATTTCCGTGCGCATCAAACAAACGTGACGTTGACATCCTCGTCGCAGGACCGCCACCGAGTGAATGTCAGAGTGACGCAACTGCCGCGCCGAGCCGGTAGTAGCGCTAAGGGCGAACTATCCCCACTACCGTGTGAACTGCACGTACATCCGATTGGCTGAAATCTCTTGTTCTCTGTAACTCATTGGCTCACGGGGAACCCTTTGCCATACGGGATAGCCCTATCCCGCCACTGGGTGAAAAAACAACCCTTCGCGCGCATCCATCATCGAATCTTATGACGGCCTCCCTCGCTTCGTACCCCTTTGCCACATATATATTCTCCCTCTCAATTTCTTATTCACCATCTCGCACCCCGTTAATTCTCGGCTTGCCTCTCACTCTCGTCTAGCGCAAATTCAGCGCACATACCTTTTACCCATTTTTTTTTTAAATACTTATACGACACTCGACTAACAAACCGAAACGAATTTACTTGTTTGTCCGTCGTTATTGTCATCTTTATCGTGCGCGCGTATGCGTTAGCGGCGGATTTCACTTTTATTTCTCCGAATGGTATTATTTTTATTCGTTACAACTCGATTGTCACCAGACATTCGTGTTGATTATCGATATTATTTAAAAAATTTTTTTTCAACTTAGTAGCATAATTATTTGCAAAATAGCCTTTTGAAATGTTTCAAGCAAACTGCTCCGCAACCGAGAGTCTTAATCCGCACAAAAGCCGTCGTTCACAGTTCACTGTTATAACTTGTGGGAAAAGTTTAAATTGCATCCATTCCGAGCCCACGACGGATTGCTCTGTGTACGAAAAAAAATTACGGAAAAAGCGTTTTAACATTTCATCACGATGATGAAGGCAGAAGAGAGGTTTAGGACAAAAAAAAAAAGAAGCCACGGGGGAATGGAGGTTGCATACAAAAGACACGTAGAGGCATAATCGCCAGGCATGGGGTATGGAAGCCGGCATGTCGGAGAGAGAAAATATGAGTAAGATGAAGGAGGGATAAAGGCGAGAAAAAAAAATTCAAACAGAGCTCGAAAAGACGATATTTTTTGAGGCCAACGTCCGTTTATAGTATACAGTATATACAGTATAGTATATACGTCTTCTCATAGATTTTCGCTCTCTCGACATTTTTCTTTCTTCCTCTTACTTGTCCGTTGTACACACGTTTTTTTTACCTGACGCGTAGATTCCCCGAATAAGGTGAAAAAAAACTGGTGAAGCAGGTAGGCTCGTGTCCTTCGGGGTTCGTGAGTTCTGCAGGTAGAGCGAAGATTATATTGGTGAATTCACTATAAAATTTCAGTTACTCCGCGCAATCTCCCTTTTCCGCTACCCGGAGATTTTACTACCGTAGTCCCGAAGGGCACAGGTATACGGTGCAATCGCACGTTTCCCTTTCCTCCACGAATTTGCATCATCGACATTCAGCCTCAGTCTGGGACCGTTTTTTACCCGAAATCCACACTTTTTTCCATGAGAATCGAGTTACAGCTTCGACGAAGGGGAACACGGATTTGCTACGTATTTTGAGGTACCGACTACCGTTGTACTGGCTTCGCTAAAGGGGAAAAAACGGTCTTTGGGGCAATTTCCTCCGGTTTTAACATTCGACGCTCTCACGGAACAAAAATCTGCCCTGTTTGGGAAATAAAGGATATGTTCGTTTTTCCCCCTTCCTTACCTTGCGGTATACCTTACGTAGACGTAAATAGTGCCGCAGGAACGCTAAGTAAGAGCTTTTGTGAGTTTATTTTTCCCAGGTGCAACGCTCGATCTTCGCACACCTTTTTTCCTATCGTTGCGATAAGATATAACCGTCACTTCGATTCCAGAAGCTTCGCTCGAGAGCTGTCACTGTCTTGTTACTTTTTCTAACGAACAAACGTGAGATCCAATCGGCGATCGCAGCGAGATGAGACAGAGGCGAGAAAAGTCCGTTGGTATACGGGCGATTCGAAAATTGCAACGGTTTTTTTTTCTTTCTCGTAAAGGACTATGATGACGAGCGCGGTGACGACGATCGTAACGCTGAAAGGGCCATCTTTGCGTCTGTTGCCAAAGCGCGGGAACCCCCTCCGCCGCGTCTTTGAATCAAAGCTGTTAACGGCTTCGACTTGTCTTCCGCGAGCTGCCTACTATTTCACTTATAAAGTACAGATACGATATTGGTAGTTTGATATCGAGCGTCAAAAAAAGTGTTTTGCGAGCTGGCGACGAATACGCGGCGGAAAAGACTAAACACACAGCTTGGAAATATATTTTCCGGTCGAACATAATTTGGTAAAAAGGGCGACTTGTATCTATACATTCGGATTTATCTGTAAGAACCGAAGGTGAGCCAAGCTGAGCGAATATAATGGAACGCCCATGCAATATCGGACGATCGCTGAAGCCTATTTAACGTACGTTTGCACGAGTGACACGGTAACCACCGGGTAGACTATCAATCACCCCCGCATTCACTCACGAATCGTCGGAGGATCCATTCTGAACTCGGGCGAGAGTGTGCAGCTGGTTCTTTGCTCGCCCCGGCCTACCGTTGCGATCGCCTCACCTAAAATTTTCCGTATTCCCGTGCGTTTGGGCAACGATACGTATCCGAAGGTATACATACGAGTCCGGCGTCGGCGCTATTCCTTTTCGTCGCCCCTCGGAAATTTTCGACACGACGTTTCTGCCCGGACCCATCCGAATTCCAAGACTTTACACGCGGAAACGCTAGCCACGCGCGCTTAGCTGTATAATAATAGCTCAACTATAGAGATGTAGCCGTATGATAAGTCAGGTGTTGAAAACAACAACGTAGGGGACACCTGAAATAGGAAGGACTGTAAAAACTTTTAATTAAATTACGACTGTCCGTGTGAGAGAAATATATAATTGTCCGCTGTGCGCTCCCGTGGATATACTTTGCTGTCATTCCGTTATATTTTATTGATAACAATCATCGTTTGTCTTTCCGACAAACAGACGTGCAGGAAGCAAGTCAATTTCAGCTATACCAACGTTACAAAGTTTTCCTTTGACGGTTTTCCAAAGATTCATCCATCTATCGGAGAGCCCTAATTATTTTCTGATTCACGATTCGCTTCGAGCGTTCGATGCTCGTATGGTACGACTATCCGACTACGACTACACCGTACGCGATAAAACTGCGAACTATGATCCCGTTGGAAACCGGTAGCGCGCATTACACGGGACGTCCCAATGGACGATTGGTTTTTCTTCGTGCAACCGAGATATACCGAGCTTATATGAACGGTATTGCGGAAAAGTAGAAGAAGATGCTTCTCTTTTGCGCGATCTACATAAAATATCGATGCCACTACATGGTAAAATAGAGGGAAAAAAAAGAAAGATAAATCGGCGAGTCACGACGACTCGTCCGTTTCGTTCGCCATTGCTATCCTTTCGGTTCTGATGCCTCTCCTTTCTATGTGTTAGACCGCGGCTAACGAACGGCCATTAGGTGAAATCGTTATTTTCACGGGTCGGACCGATTTCGCACAGTGCTCGCACCCTCGCCCCCTCATCCGTCTGTTCGACGAATCCCTTACTCTCCTCCTTTCTCGATCTCGCTTTGTTCGGTTCTTCGAGCTCACTATGGAAACTCACACTCTATTGCCCATCATTATGGAAATAAAAATATTCAAAATTCTAACGAGGGACTCTCTTTTCGGTGAAATTGAAACGTTTCGACTTAACGGCAGATTTTTCGATATTTCACCGGACCATAAAATACAAATCTTGGCCGTTTTGTCAAGATAATAAAAAATCTTGTTAATCTCATTGGACGGATAATAACGGAATTGCCGTAACGTTAAAAAAGATGTTTAACAAAAAATCTAAAAGTGACGGATGCAAGTAGATCTCTAAGTTGTTTACCATTATATATCGGAGAGCATAAATACATCCAAGAAGTATACAAGAGTCAAAGATTGCTGCGTCAATCATCAAGGGTTTCTTCTCTCTGCTTTTTCTATTCTTCTTATTCTCCTGCATATGCACTTACGAGCGTCGTCGATGTGGTTGTCGACTAGCATCGATGATATGTTGCGCCAGAATGCATAGACAGCATCTGCTTCTGCGTATCCCGATCGGTATTCTTGTTGGTCTCTCGCCCGCCCGATCTCTTACGCAAGGGCTAACAAAGAGCCGTTCAACTGAGATCCATGACGAAGCTGTGCACATCAACAACTGAGATCATACGGGGGAGGTGGTACACAGCGGGAAGCTCGCCAGCGTCTATAGTAAAATTCCAATTCTAGACTCCTTGTCAACCGACTTACAATTTTATTAGAATCTTTTATATAATTCGATTGTTACGCTTCTATTGGCGGGATCCTCACGAATTGCATGTACAATATAAATAACTCGTGAGGATTCCGCCTGTATACCCAGGATATATAATATACGGGTATATGTATATATCCCGGTAAGAACTTTGGAAACTTATCTGATGTTGTTAATATTCGAAGGTTAAAAGCATTAAGAACGCATAAATTTTAAATAGAAAACTTACCTTTTCGCTATACGACTGTTAAAAATCATTTTTAAAATGAATATGCTTGCTTCGGAAGTTTTTATGCATACATTCGTATATTATAAAATGCATTTACTTGTCCGTAAGACAGGACTTTTTTTAACGTCCTTGTTGTACCGTACATTAATTTTACATAATTTTACATCATGATATTGATTTTACGTTAGAAAAAACGTTGCGAAAAGAGAAGAGAAAGCCCGTGAAAAGGGGTGGTGCTAGCTATTTTATTGAGCGTTCGATCGGGTCGAGTGTGCGTCCTTGATGAGTCGTTACGACTGTCCATGTGTAATTCGGATAGCAATGCATCGTGAAAATTTGTCGAAACCGAGAATCAGGCTTGGCGGAAGCTGACGCGCAGTTACGATGCAGTGACTGTAACGGGGAGGAGAATCGAAGGTGGAATGTATCGAAGAGGCATGCGAAGGGGGATACAGAGGCAATAGAATAACAGTGCGACGAAGGGTTGGATGGTACGAGACCGACAGGAAAGAAGAATCTACAGAGACGGCGATAGACTGGATACGGAGGACTGGTTTTGGAAGCTTCGTAGGAGGGTATGGGGCGAGCCCAAAACCGTTAGGTTGGTCGCGTGCTGCCAGAGGCACGTGGCCCTTCTCGATAGTCGGATTCTCACTGTGGTACATGCGAGCGCTCGATACATAACCCGTTGCTCGCTACACGGGAAAGCCCCAAAGTAGCTATTGAAAAAGTGCTCTAGGCCTTGCGCACGCGCGCTATAGTTAAACTACCTATACTGCAAGCTATCTATACGTGATACGTGGAACGAGAACCACCTCCTTTTATTAATCTCGAGTTAACCCCTTCTCCGAACGAATGCTTTTACGTTCGCTACTCTTTATAGCGACCTTACCCCCATCCTATGGGTAACGTTCTTCGTTAGATCAGAAATCTCCTGTTTCAACCTACTTGGCGTAATGTCACGGCCGTCTTATCGAACTCGTGCTAATTTCAATTGTTCGACAAAAATAATAAAACATTCGTTGGAAATGCACTGTACATCCTTATCCCAATTTCAAGCGATAAACTATAAAAAAAAACAGGAAAAAAAAAGTACATATATAAATAGAGTCGGCGAAAATGTACAGAAAAAAAAATGCAGGATAATAGAGATAAACACGAGGTACATATATCGCAGAAATCGTATGTTGAAAGAACGTGAGATCGGAATTGGGCACGTGCCGTAGCAGTGTCTACCGGAACACGTATAATGTATAATATAAGCCTGAGGCTTTTAATAGAGCTTCGAAACGCGTATAGATACGCGAAGATAGATAATTTTTGAAAAAGGTAGTCCAGGTGAAGTTAGGTCGAGCAGATGCAGAGCACGAGAATAGTAATGCCGGTACGGATACAGTTATAGAACGCAGGGGCAGAACGCATCATCGACGTTCGTGGACGGCTGTGCTATCGCTATAATACGCTATAACTATAATGAAGCCCACCCTAAATACGTCAATAAAAAAAGGTATGACTAAGAAAAATATGTGATGGCGGTGGATTCGGTGGAGAAGCTGCACCGGTGAAAAACAAACTCCTTTTTGCATCGCCAGTTTTCGTAAATATTCGATAAGGAAATAAGGCTATGCATATAAAAGAGGAGGATTCAGCTTGAAAGAGTGCCGCATAGTGGCACTCCGGGTCCATTTGGAATGGGCACCCCGAGCCGCCCGCCCGCCAGTGATGTACGGTTCACGGTGACCCGGCATCTTGCCGACCGCTCTCTAATACCAACGGTACTGCTTCGTATGGTATTCTTGAAAGCCGATCGTGCCAACCTTTTTAAACGTTTTTCATCAATGTTTTTGAAATCGGTAATGCTACAGACCCCTGAGAAACTGAGCTCGGCACCGGCAATGCGAATACTTAAATTTCACTGACGATTCACTTTTTGCTCCGTCCGATACGCACTGGCGTACCTTTGAGACGATGCATCGATTGATGCACGTATAACGAACGAACAGGGTAAAAGTAAAAGAGGTGAAGGGCCGGAACGAGACCCTCGGATAAGGATATTTGAATATCCCATATTTAAGATTCATCCGGCGTAGTAGCGGGCAGTGATTGTCAGGTTGGTAGGCGAGTCACGCGGTTGGCACGTCATACGCGTCAAGCCAACCCCGTCGGTGGAGGCTGGGGCCAGGACCCCGAGGCTTTGCTTTCACTGCTACCGCGCTGCTCAACGCTTCTCGGCCGCTGCTGCTGCCGAGGCGAGGGACTGTTTGGCCCACCGCTCGAGCACTCGACAATCTATTTTCGCGCCGCCGCCGTATGCGACTGTACGTGTACGCAAGATATTGACCCCGCTACTTCTGGCCACGTGTCTTATTACTTTCGTCCAACTTGATGTATTTCAGTTGTCCGTAAGTTTGTGCTAATATTATTAGAAACATGTCACTTTCTTATGACTTTCGTAGTCTTATCTTAAACTCTTTGCTTTGTTCGGCTTAGGGTGATTATGACCAATATAAAAAAATATATTGAGGCAACTATAAAACGAGTATAAAAAAATTTTTTAATGAAAATACGAGGATGCAAATTTGAAATTTGCACATCGTTTCTTCGTGTCTCTTGCCAATTCATAGGTTATCCTCTATTGGTAATGCTTGTGTCAAAACTCACAGAGCCTCATAGATTTTGTTCGAAAACTTACGAAAATCCATGATTCAATAAAATCTGAATCCCTTTATCGATTCTTGCCAAACTCAATACCGAAGGACCCTGTCGACTAGCCTATTCTTGCACAAAGTTTTAGCTGGATAGCTAAAAATTTACCAAAGTTAGAGAGGTAGTTGACCTTTTTATCGAAAAATTCAAAGAACCGTAAAATGAGACAGCCGTTAGCGATTTGGGCGAAAATTACTGTAAACCGACGGGGGTTGAGACCCGACTCGCGAGCAAACTTTCAGAAAGATTCGGTAACCCATTCTTGAGATACGGATACATTGCAATTTTGCATTTTTTCTAAATATTATTTCTCGACGTTTTTCGACTTTTTGAAGCAAAATGGCGAAATGTTTGATGTTTTTGACTGTGAGCCACGGGCAAAGAGAATGGCAAAAAAGCGGAGGGTAAGAAGAAATCACATCGCATCATCACCCCGGTGCGCCGGGTATAGCCAGTGACGGCAAATGGGGCTGCTGGTTGCTATTTTATGCGTGTCACCGCCCCCGTAGTGTTTTCACGGGACGACGAGCACCCCCGGTTTTTTAACGGGACGAGGCAGCGGAGGCGTTTTTCATCGGCGACGGGTCAGCTATATATACTCTGTGGCATCGCCAGCAGCGGTAGCGAAGGATGGGTGTAACGCGGTAACCGAGTTAAATAACGCAACGTTACCACCCTCTCGCCGATACAAGGGTTGTCCGAGTGTGAAATGCCCTACGGCTTATCAAGCCTCCCGCAGAGCTTTCTTTTATTATACTCTCGCATCAAAAACGATATACCTCTGTTCGCCATCCATCGCTGCTCGGCTGTCGCGGATCGCTCGAGCCACTCTTCACGGTCATCGGGCACTTTTACCGACGATCGAAGTCACTATTGCGGTCACCGGTGAGCAGTCGCGAGTTACACGCGTAATCGTTATATTAATTTATAACCAGCCAGATTATTGTTATACACATAACTTTGTTAAATATTCTCATCCGTGTCAAAAATGATAAAAGTATTTTTATTCGTCCCTGATTGCGACGAAGCTGGGCTTCGATTGGTCTGGAGAATTTAATTATTTGCTGATTACATGTTTAGCGTGCGATATCTCCAGGTCAAAAAGACGACTTTGCCAGCGAACCCTTTATTCGAGGAAATCAATGGACGAGCTACCTGCCTATCAGCGCCCGTTGTCCCTGTCCTGCCACAATTACATCCGTCTAGACTGGAAGACGTTTGGATTCTCGTAAAATGACAATTACATAGGAGCGTCAACGCGCACCTCCCATCTTATTCCATAGAACGGCACTTGACCGATATACCATACTTGGATCAGCTGTACCTCTACCTGTATCTCGACAATTTCTTCTGACAAAGTACATGCGCTTTTGCTTCGGCATTTAGATTTCACTGTCTTACGTGGTCTATTCTTACCTTTGGCTATTCATCTATTTTCACGGTGCTACGTTCGATGTTTGTTTTTTTTTTCTCTTCACAAATTCAACATTATAATAGCATACGCTTGATGTCCCAAAGAAAAAGCACTTAAAAATAGGGCTTGACCGAGGAAGCTGTTTTCAACTTGTTTTTCCGCCAAGAAGAGTAAAATTGGATGCTGCGGGACAGCGAAATACAGAAACGGATCCGGAAGAATTTACAAACATCGACGATACGTCAAAAGGATCGCGCTACTCATCAGCCTGTTGCGACTGTTGTCCCGCCGCCTCTTCGCAGCACGCCATCATCACCGTCCGCCGTACGTATAAAGAAGCTCGAGGGTCGCACCCCTATTCGACTCGACGTTTTTCACTCTTTCATTCTCGTGGATGGTAAAAAGTTCCCACCCCAACAGCACCCTCGTACCAGCGGGAATAGCGAAAATTGTGCTGCTCAACGTGACGCGTGCTGGTATTAGATAACGGGTTGCTAATTGATTGTCATAATCGATTAACGCGGGGGTGGTTCGGCCCGGATTTTTTTCACCTACGCACTACCGAAACTCTTATCCGTCATCGACAGGTAAATATTCGTAGTCGCTTGAATTTAATACTCTTCGATACCTTATTGAATCAAGCATTTTGGGCTGATAACAAATCCAAGTTTTTTTCAATTTTGGCAAAAAGACAAAAACAAAAAGACCTTGAATAGTTTTGATACAACAAGGTCACTTTATTCGAAAGTTTACCGAAATATCAGACAAATCATGTAATTATTCAATTTATGATTGATGGCTTTCTTGTTTTATTGAAACAAAAATAACGTGACAAGTATAAAAGAAAGGGGAAGAGTGTAGGTGCGCATGACAGAAAAAAGGAGCAGGAGAATAAGAAAGCACAGGTAGGCACGGAAGAGGAGGCTAAAAGACAGTGCCGACAGTGGGGGCGTTCGACAATTTATCGTCTTCATTTGCTCGTGTACATATTTATTGCGTCGTTATGAACAATATGGTGCCTATTAAGCGGTATACGATCACTACGTCGGGCGTACAATCGAATTAATACCGGGATCTCGGTGGTCTTGCCTGTTGTCTGGATGAAGCGCGTGCGTGGCCTATAATAAATTCGATAAATACTGATTATTTAATTAATGTGTAATCGTTACGCGTGGGATTTCGCTCTATCGGTCGAGCCACTCATGCGCCCACGATCATGCATGACATCGTAAGAGACTCGCGTGCGCAGTTGTAAAAGCCTTTGGCAATCAAGGGCTTTCATTTTTATCTGCATTTCCACCGATATTTCATTTTTGTCAAAATTGAGCATTATGAAAGCCAAGACTGGAATCTAAAAAAGAAAAAAAAGGAGAAGAAGAAGAAGGAGGAGGAGGAGGAGGAGGAGGAGGAGGAGGAGGAAGAGGAGGCTCAGAAGAAGAAGCACCAGCAGCAGAACCAGCAGCCGCTCACTTTGCTATTGAGATTCAGAGGACTTGGAAGAAGGACAGGAAGAGAGAAAACCAAGCTACCGACAGTCTTTCTTCCCCTCTGCTATTCTGGGTTTGGTGGGAACACGAAGCGCCAGCAGCATTGATGGAATCACCAATTGCAGACTTATTGGTTTAATTGTTAATTGCTATAGTCGTGGCTATTGCGCGAGTGCGATCGCCCGCGCTTTTAGTATAATGCATAATGGCGCCGACGCCCACGATATATGTATTCTCCGGAGAGTGCTGAGAGATACAGTCCAACCACCATTTCTTCTTCATATTATACCCTTTCCTACTTATTATCCAATTTCTTTCATTATCATTTAAGCGCGGCATAACCCACGATATTATATTCGATCGTTTCTCACGAAGCGCGATCCCACCGACTTTTCCTGCTTAATTTAACATCATTTAATTAACAAGTCCTTCAATATATCCTCGTTAGCACAAATTATCTTCTCGTTTCTTCGTACATTCAGTTTTTATTTCTCTTTCTTTGATGACATTTTAACAGATATGTCAAAGGTCATAGCTTTGAAAGAGGTATCGAACAGTTGACGAAGGACTCGAAACATTATGAAAAAAAATCTTGGCACGAAGCTACGTGTCTCGAGTTCCATTGACGAGAGTGTTCTATTTCTCTTATTTTCGCTTGCGTTTACTCCTCCTCTTTCAACGTTTTCCTTTCGCGTATATATAGTATATGCATGCCGCACCGCGGTTGAGGCATAAGAAGCGCGGAACGGAAGTCGCGTTGCACATTAGACGTCGTATCAACAGCGCGAGCTTGTTCTTGGTGCTCGTCATTGACTTATAGTTCGCCGTGAGAAATAAGCGGGATGCGTTCCTCGCGCTCGTACACATCTCCGAAGGCGGTCTCCGGAGTGTGTTCCTTTTTACACTCGAGGGCCTCCCCATCGCTCCCTCCTTACCGCTGCGATTCCAAGAAAAAGCCACCACTTGTTTTCATTTCTTGTTACGCGATTAGCAAGCCGCACCGGCGAGTTTAACTCATCTATACGCAGAGCGTTCGTAGCATCGCCGATACACTCGTAATATTTTCTGCATTTCTCTATACACTTGTCATTCGTTCACGAGTTCCACGCGAAAGTTGCATTCTACTAGCGGCCTTCTTAGCCGCTGTATATTTGTTTCGACAATCCTTCGTTCAAATTGAGCCCCAAAAAACAATGCTCTATATATATATATATATATATATACCGTACTATCGCCTATGTCGGGCTTAACAACAATTTCCAGAGTTATCGCCAAAAATGGACCATCGTAGCTTGTAAAAAAATGTCAATGTAATATACGTAATGTCCGATTCACTTACAATGAGGTAAAATTTTGCGCGTGAGAAATCTTAACGACTTTCCATACGAAAATAAATCCCCTCGTCACTCTTGTATACAGTCAAAGAAGCACATACGCACAGACGCACACGAGCACACAAATGTAAAATACCTTCTTTTTTATGCACGGACGAGCCAGGGATCAGTGCAGATATAGAAGAGAGCTTTAGAGAAATTTCATAGGAATTCCGTGACAAAAGATCACTCGGACTTTCCCAGCACATAAGTTTTCAGTTGTGATAGGTGTGACTGGCTCTCGTGATGTGAATAAATCATCGTGCTGACCCCGCAGCATCACAGATAGCATCGAGTATATATAAGTAAAAAAAAAAGGTAACGGAAAGTTATAAAATTCCAATAGTAATTTGCTATGTCGTTTCGACGTTCCTTTGTCGGTATATTTAGTTAATTATGTTAAAAAAAATAATAAATTAAAAAAAAAATAAAAGATCGACTCCACCCTATGTTAGATTTTTATTTTATCATCCCTCATCCCCTTCCCGTCGTACTCGTTCTTCTTCGCGAGAGGGATCGAGAGATAACGATTTTTTACCTTACTCGGCATTCGGTATTTTCACAATGAAATAATTTGTTCGCAGAGGGGGTGGTGATGGTGGCGTTCGGTTGATCGGAAGTGCGTCAAATTACAGAGGTCCGCGGTATTAATGACTTCTAATGACATGCCCCCTCTCGCCCCTTGGCAACGGCGAACCCCACCCTTGCTCCTTCTTGAGCACTTTTTTTCTTACTCGCACTTCCATCGGCTCGCTACTACCATTCTCCGACTTCGAGCCCTCTCTCTCTCTCTCTCTCTCTCTCAGTCTTATTAGTATTTTATTCTTTATCTCACTCTTATTCTCCCACGAAAGACTGGTACCTTGTCTCGTTATGTTTGGCACTCGAGCGGCTATCTCACTTGCACCCAGCCCCAAAGGATGGAAGTCGAGGCACACGAGTGCTCCAAGGTTGGTGGCCCTCTCTCATCGTTTTTCGAACGAGTGAGGAAAGTACAGCGCCAAGGGGCTCGACGAAAGAACCGCACGCGCGCGTTCCATCTCCCTCGCTCCTGCGACAGAGTGGGCGATCGAGCGAGAGAGCTAGAGTGCCGAGCACCGGCCAATTCACGGAATCGACATTAAAATAAAATTACTAATTGACAGAGGCTAATAGCAATAAGACAAACAACGGGGCTAAATGCTATAAAGTAAAACACAGGTTGGCAATGCTCTTCCTCCTTTCTGCCTCTCCGGTTGATGCTCTCTCGCTTACTCATTTTCGCTTCGGCCCTCTTTCGCAATTTTTTCTCTCTACCTTAATGCGGGCGCGCGCACGCACGCACGCACACGTACAATGATATTTTTGTTTCCTTCTGTAATGCTGCACCCGCCGCAGGCAGATATCGACGTGGCCAAACGTATCGCAAATCGCCGTCCAGAGTTTCTTAGTTACGACCGGTCCGAGATACAACCCAGAAGAGGAAAAGGGATAGAGGATCGAGGGTGGAACGAGAAGAGCGAGCGCAAGTACATTTTTTTTTGTCAGGGCGTGAGTTTGAACGACGAGGGTAGAAAGGAGTCGCATGGCTGATGCGGTACAGGTCTCATCCTGACCGTGCTCTCGTCTCAGTCAGATGTAACGAGGGGGTGAAACGATTTACGCCTTTCCAAGTCGTTTCGGTGAGGCATCGCCCGGCGCCCCTTGTTCCTGACTTTTCCGCGAGTTTTAATGATGTACAACGTTGCAGTGAACAATACTACGTCTACCGACACGCGAAATGACAAACGGAAGTCAGAGAACATCATGCCGACCTCTAACGAAGAGAGCATCAACGAGTTTCAACTTTTACCCCGTCGATTTTTCTTCGGCAACCGAAAAACGCTCAACCAAACTAAAATTTAGTACGACGTTTTCGTCACAACGACACCATCGATGTATATTTCGAGGTATCGTTGCTATACCGAGGTATCTCTAAATTCTCCGCCGGTGATGCGCGCTCGAGGACGCTTCGGAGCAACGCCACCATCCCCATGGACGACTATAGACACGTACGCGTCGAGCGACCCTCGTAAAAGAGCCGCAGAGACTCGACGTTCGGATCGTTCGATGACACCTGTCACCGGACAAAAATAAGTACGTTTGAATCAGCAGAAATTGTTCTACGTACGGAACAAAGGAAAGTTTTCCGCCATGATGAATAACAACCTGTGGATGAGCACGCGTGCATGCTAGCGCACACGCGCACGCACCGTATCTACGTATACTCCGTGTCTAAAGTTTAACTAGAAAAAGTAACATTTACCGTCGAAGGTATACAACACTGGACTATTATGCGCTGGACAATCAAGTGCATAAAGAATAATTTTACGATGGCGGGATACAAGAACAAAAATACATCCACGAAGAAGCGGCTTTCTTCGGCTCCCGTTGATAGTGGCCGGCAAATGATATTGACAACGAAGAAAAAAATCGCTTGGATCTACCGAACTAGCAGTTACGGGTGACCAACAAAATATTTGGTTCATCGAACGAACCGAGTTTTAAAAAATGTTTAATTCTAATGTTTTGATGACCACCCTTAACCTTTAATTCGGTAGATCGATTAGACTTTTTTTTCTCAATTGATGAATTATATACTTGGCTATTGTACTCTTAAAGATTTCTCCAAGAGTCGATTCAACGGAGATGAGTTGGTCCAGTTAAAAAAATTCATTCGCAGAACGAAGAAGAAATCGAGAAAGGCTACGGGCGATTCCAACATTATGCCTAAATTGCACCAAATTATCGTTTGTGCGTTTCGCGGTGACTGTGCCGAAAGTCACCCCGACGACTCGGCTTTTACGAGCGAGACTCGGATTAGGGCCAAGTTTCTGGTCAGTTCCTCAGAACCGAGTATAATCCTAGCTACGCGTAATAGTACTATATTATGTCGCATTCAAGATGAACTGGAACCGATGTGGACCCGCGATATTTTTTTTCAACTCGTCGCTCTCGGCGTTTCGCTACTCTTCTGTGTTTGTTAGGATAAATGACAAACCATGTTCCATAGCGAATTACAGCATTGTAATTGTCTTTATGACGTACTTTACGTGGAAGGAAGAATTCACGAAGCGATAAAAAGGAGACGGCCAACGAGAGGATACACGACAAATCGGCAACGCGTTACCTCAGAAATTCGTGCTAAATTCATATACTTATGCGCTATAAAACTATGGGGAGAGCATTTTTATGTCCGACTCTATATTTTTCATCGCTTTGTTCTTCAGAATAATTTTATTTTTTTCTTGTCGACTCAAATTTCAATCAACCTTTCTTCGTGATAAACTAAACGTTGTAGTAGACAAAAAAAAAACTCACCGTGCATCGATTCCGGAGAAGCCGGCTCCTTATCGATTCTTCCAAGTGCATCGCTTGCTGTAACAGAAAAAAAGTTGTGATTTTTAAATGACGACGATAGATCCTTGAAAGTTACTTAATCTCGGGGACTGTTAAACGGCTATTAATAGTCGGTCGATCAGTTTTCCACGAAGGCTGTACAAATCCACCCAAATGATCGGTATACGCTCAAAAGTAGAATATACAACTATAGTAGAAAAAGTACGATGTACGATGTAACGAAGAAAAAGCGTGCGAACGCCGGAAAATGTGGAATGGACATTGGCGGGGATGTCGGTGATTCCGCGAGAAGATGACCACCATTCGTCACCGGGAATAGACTGACCAGGGGCGCGGAACCACCTACCGGCCTCCGGGGGCTCGCAACTCACCCCGAAACGACGACTGTATTCAGATAATCCTGCATTCGCCTCCTCGCCCGGGCGACTCTGACATTTCAATACGTGACCGCACGCCAAGTTCTATATACTACCAGCCACACGAAGGTTCTTTTATTTTACAGAAAAATATCAACTACTCGATATCCGCAAGTTCCGAGCGTATCGAGCAGTTTTGTAGATACTCGAGAATCAGTATGGATTTATTATGGAATATAAAAATAAGATGCGCGCCACTGATAAAAGTAATACGCGAAAAGACTGCTTATCGAAAAATAACAACTTTGACAAAAGTATAGACGATACAATCGGTTTTCATTTATTTTCATATAGAAAAATTGTGCCAATGAAAATAATGTTATCAAGACGTTTCGGTCTGCGAGTTTTAAAACTAGAGAGGTCAATTATAATTTTGAACAACCGACTGTTACGATCGTCACCCGATGGAAGCCCAAAGACTGGTCCGGATAGTAAAATATTTTATGGAGCAACACGCCAGGCTCCGATCGATAGATTATTGCGCTATACGGGAATTCTCGAGAGTGTCGTAAACCGGATACAGCTGGACGTGAAGATGTACGTTTTTTTTCCTCATCTCGTTCCGTATCTCCGTCAGGAGCATCCTTAACAGTACGAATATCCTTATACGACGTGTTTAATGCCGAGATGTTCGAACGAGTCAACGCGTATTGCATCGAATATTGGTCAAAATTCATGTTAATACGAGACATACTCGAGGAATACTAATATTCTTATTAAATACTCGACTAGTTTTATATAATGCCTTATGGTTGCCAAAGAAACAATAGACTATCATTACAATCGTCGAATGTCATAATAAAATCAGTGCATTTTATATTGCAGTGGTTAGAATTCGCTAATACGATTATTCTTGGTATCGTAGGAGCAGGCACTAGAATTGTCGGAGCTACAAATTGACGAGGCTGGTGTATTATAGCCGACGATGGATATATTCGATTAGATTATTAATAACCGGGCTGATGTACCTTACTCGTGTCGTCGAGTCTTCTGACAACCGTGAATCGCGTGACTGCGGTGTACCGCGCGATGCATCACCGAGTCCGCCGCCATAGGGCCTCATTCGCCTCCTCGGTATTCATAAAGGTCGCTCCGTTGCCTGGCGCACCGTGAAAGCTGTCGCGTCGACTAACGCTCGGCAAGTATACCTCAACCGCGTTAGTTGCAGTTTTATAAACGAGTGCAAACCTGTCACGGGAGTTTATATAATTCATTGGACATATAACACTTTGAATGAAATATTTTTCTCGTTCATACGTGCTATATCTTGCCTCGGATTAACTGCTATATCTAGGTTTTCTCACCTTATTATAATAATCTTACATATAGAATGTCGATCGGACAGTGTCGGTGGGTCTCCGAGAACGCGCGTACTACCGTGGCTTCTTTTAGCTCTCACCATGAATACGAGATGCGGGCTTTGAACCTGGTTTGCTTGCCGGAACCGAATTGGCCGGTCGGAGGGCCATCAATTTTTAAAAACCACCCATATGGAAAGCACGTTTCAGCTACGTAGCCACCTTCTTACCATACGCACGATCGAGAAATCATTCTTTCGATGTGCACGTGAATATTAATAGAAATATATATATATATATTTAAATATATTCATTTTATCGTACATAGCATTCCCCGAAATTGCATAATAACAACAACAACAACAACAACAATAATAATCTATAGTAAATTTACAATTTTAGACAAAGTGACGGAGAAAGAAAAACGGTGGAGAGGATGAAAAGGAGGTATAAAGGTGGTCGATTGATCGATTGATTACACCGCAGGCGTTATATTAATCGCTCAAAAACTTGATCCCTAATCTTGACGGACAACGTCGAAATCTGATGGATTCCAAAATAATTATCGTTGTATCATCACTTTATGGACAATTAGTGCAAATATGGGCAGGGGTTGCTTGATTCTTCAGTCGTTGTCGCCGGTGCGATTACGCCCATTCGCAGATGGTGAAAAACATTTACAACGACTCTCGTTCTATCGGCTGCAAAGCGTAAAGGGTGTGTCTTGTCGAGAATCGGTAAGAATGTCGAAGAAAATAATGCCGGTAAAGGGCAGTACGAATATACAAAAGGCGGTAAATTATTTTTAATCGATGAGTCTGTCGCGCGCCGTAGCGATAATCCTTCAATGAGATTTTTACTATCATACTATTATGGTGGTATAGCAAGATAGAGGCCAAGTATATGCGTCGACAACGTTTTTTTTTTTTTGCAACTCATGCAGTGTGCGTGATATTGACGAAACAAAAGGATCCAAGGACTCCGACCAAGGACCCGTTCATCGGCGGATCCCGGATTACCCACTGCGCTTAAATAAAAACACAAATTTTTAACATATACCTATGTGATCTAGGTACATTTAATGGCAAGTAATATCTTATTGTATATTAACAACGATTTATTGAAAAATGATCAATAAATACTACCGCTCTCGTAATTTCGTCATATTGAAATCAAAGCATTAATGTATCAACAAATGATATATACCCATACACAACGGGTAATGCAATTTTCGCTGAACGTTCCTGTCATTTGCGGCCAACCCGCGTATGTATATATTTATATATTTATATTTGTACATATATATATATTTATATTTAT
>OZ012708.1:3336681-3364741 GCA_963942595.1 Cylloceria caligata | reverse complement strand
AAGAACAAAAAACTTGACAATTTTATAATAAAAAATAATTTGAATTTTTTTCAAATATTTAGTTAATTTTATTCCAATAAGAAAAATTTTCAGTTACAATTAATAAAGGGAGATGTTAGAGGAACGAATAACCTTGGAAATTCTAAAAATCTTCGTACGTTTTGCTGAAATCATGGCTAACCGAGTTTTTATATAATTTGTTTAATTCCTTTGGCCAATATTATTGACCTGAGATAAACATTAGATAAATTTTATTATTTTATAATGTTATAATAAGTATTTCTAAGAATAGATTTATTTTTATTGAAAGTCTCGTTACAAAAAATCAAACATAAGATAAATTTTATTAGTTCAATAGTGTTCTCTCTTTAATTTATTTCTGGCAGCCTTCGAGGTTTGAATTTTCTAGTATTCGATCTGATCTCCACCGCTAATTCCAACGAGTACACTTGCCGTAACATAAATTATAGATAATGTTGCAGCCAGCAAGCAGCAAAGAGTTAATGTGGGGTACGCGCAAACTCTCGGCAACGAATTCCAGCTACTCGCGACTATGGTGGCTGTGAGGATTATCAGGATTAAGTGAAATCCTTTCATGAATAATCCGCCTGCGCACTTTATATGATTTAGAATAAGCAGAAATGTAAGTCGAACACTTTGTAAGACGTAGTTTATACGGAGTCGAGTGGTAAATGATATACAACAGTCGATATTATCAGATCTTAATCCTGTTTGCATTTATTTCTAGCATTTCAACACAATATCATTTTAATGATTTTTAAGTGACTCGTTTCCCTTCGAAGTAACTTAAAAATTGTATTTTTTTTTTATTATGATATCATAAATATTCTATAACGAACACGTTGCGCTAAATTTATTGTAATCAAAATGTAAATACAGGCTTCTTTTTAAAAATAATATTTCGTATCCATACCGCATTTCTTGAATTTATATTCTGTAAAATCCAATTAGCCCATAAGCTCACACGATAATATAACGAAATCAATTAAATGAGCGGAAGTGATTTAAATGAACGGTATCTACCCAAGCGTCCCAAGTAAATTGCTATTAATCACACTCCAGACTCACCGTCCCGGCATACCTGATAAAATGTCCTTAAAGAATCCGTAATACCTTCACGTTAAACATGACACTCGATTGACTATGATAATTAGGGGTTGTTACTTTACCATTGGACGACAAGCATGACTGCAAAATGTTTAAAATGAGTAAAAGGTGTAGAAACTCATGCATAGAAATATTCTTATTAGCTACAACGCTGATATCAAATGAACCGTTAAATTTCCCGCCTGTTAATAAAAAAATAACTAAAAAGAAAAAACTGCTTCACAGTTAATTAATATAAAATGAATTTCTTTACACGCGCTGTAAAGTAATTAAAACTGTTGTGCTCCGATTGGCCACGAGTCTATTCGATACGCATGGTGTGCACACCTGTGAAAATTAATGTTTGTCCTTACGTACGAATTATCCCGAGGCGTTAAAAGATGTTGTTAGAGATCGGGACAAATGGAAGGGTTGCGAGAGCACTGGTGGTTAATCGGGGCCAAGTAAATTGCAAGAATTGCAAGCAGGGTAAACGCGCCCACGTTTCTCATTGCTGCACTCTCGTAAAGGATAAATAAGCTCTCGCCTTGGCGCGAATTGCTCACTCGCACGCGGTCAAAGATGCGGCGGTGGTTCTCTGTCTGCGAGATCATTAACCGCGGGGTTGACTGTACGGATAAATCATGGTTTACAGCATGACGGGTAACGCGTTATACCGCGATACTTTCCGTCATTGCGTGCAGCCAGTATGCGCCCAGTAGCACGATGATCTGTGCTATATTCGAGTTGCGAGTGTCGTACAGAAAAAAATTGAAAAAAATTCTTTGTCTCACTCGTAAAGTGATGCCAGACTGCTGGTCACTATTTTAAGCTATTTCAACTGTTTAATTCTAATTGCGGCTACTATCATTCCCGCGGTTCTCCGCGATAATAGTATCACGTTAAATTAATGAGAAGTCGTCAGACAGTTGGCAAGCATACACACGTTTGGGAAGATGTGCTATATATCTATTTCTAAATGTTCTAATTCACACGACAGACTCTTTATTGTCCGGTCATTAATAGAATTGAAATTATCATTCGTGCCAAGTATACGTTTGCAGGTCGTCGACACTCAGTTTTTGCAATTTCCATTGCACAACTGTGCAGTAAATGTTATGTTTGTTTGTTTGTTTGTTTGTTTTTTTTTTTTTCAATTTACGAAGGAAAGAAATGATGGTTCGGTAAAACTAATTTGCAATGTTAAATACGTATCGGACGATTAATTTATTGGCACAACCAAAGTAACCGGTTAAAACGCATTTAACTATGCGATTTAGTTGAAGGTACGAAGCCTTTTACTTCGTGTATGCAATGAAAATATTTTTTCTTGGACATCTTAGTCATAAGCACTTCTGTGGTTTGTGCTGGAGATGCGTCAATTATCAGTTGACCACAAATAGCGTCGGTGTTTCAGGCACCGGCCTCGTGACGCATCATCCAGAGTGATACGATCGAAAGAATTATTCGACAGACTCACTTAAGACCTATAATTCCAGATCAAGAAGGTCGATTAAAGGTTCAAGTACGAAAGTAAATAATAATCACGAATCGGACCGAGAGAAGGAAAGAAAAATCGTAAGGAACTACATCCACGTGCGAGGCACTCGGAGAGTCCATTGGTAATGGAAGCAGGATCATCCGGAAGCACGATTAAGTTGGACTTGCACGGATATTCATAAGAATCGTATACAGCGTCATAGTCCTCTGATTCATCCACCAGGCCTAGTTCTATTAGAATTGTTTATATTTGATCAAATTGTAGGATACATGAGTAGATTCAGTCGTTAATCTCGTTAAACCAAATGGTTAATACGATAATGTCTTAAAGAGTTCCAGGAGCGTCTCGGGAGGTTTATCCACGCGTAAAGCGTTTGGTCGAGACGCTGGAACGCGTAGTCGAAGACTCGGAAGGAAAATACGAGACCCTCGAGTAGATTTCTTGGCCACCCATGATCCCTGAGACAAGATCGACAGCAACGGAGGCGTTTGTATGGAGGAGCATGAAACAAGGCGCGGCAAGGTTCTGCCAAAGGGTGCAGCAACCTTCGAGAAAGGGTCAGTAGCTCGTGGCGAGCTCGATTTTTCGATGAGGTGCTTGGAGAACCGAGAGAAGACAAGCGTACGTCGTGAACTTAATTGGATGCTGAATCGGACGGGAGGAACAATGGAGCCGAGAGTGACGTATTCGGGGATCGAACGATCGGTGGCGAAATAGAGTGTGCGAGGAAGAATGAGGAAGAAATATCGCAGGTCTCTCTGACTTTGCTGAATTATCGTTCAGTCGATGCAAGTTTAACGTTTGACGTTTGACGTTGAGTGCTCCTTCGACTGGATAAATCGATCTATACCTCGAGCGTCATTCATTTGCTCCGATAATTTTGATTTATTTTATAAAGACTCTTCGCACGTTAATTATGATTGTTCATTACGATACGATCCATATCTCACAGTCGAGCGCAGTGAATATGGATTTGTGATAAGAATTGATACTTTGAGAGATGTAACAGAGAGTCAGATGGAATCTCGTCTCCTTTTTAGCTTGATTACCAGGATTTTATTGCCTGACTTCGGCAAGTCTTTGGCTTTGAAGGTTGCATCAACCGTGTTTCTTTGCATTTTCATTGCGACAACTATGGGCTGCAGCTCCTGGATTAACTAATAGTACGTTGTCAAGCGGAAAGATCGCTCTAAACCATGGGTTTCGCGGTAAAGATGAACAACTATTACTTCGAGAAACTGCGATGCTGATGATGACCCGCGTTCGTCGTTGCTAGCAATTGGTCACACTTGTCTGCTAACACCAGGCAGCGTGCATGCAAGCGATTCGCTGGAGTGAAAGAGAAAGGTGATGCACGAAGTGCACTCGAGTCTTCGACTACCGAGCGAGTAAGAAGCTCTGCTTTCTTATACCAAGGGTGTAATTAATCAAGATTTCGATAAGCGTGCCTCGCATACGCAACATGTGTGTGCTTGGCCATAAGACGGCCGTGACTTAACGTCTTCATAATGCACCGACTTCGGGAGTTGGGCGTGTTCCGGAATCTTTCCTCTCGATGTTTTGCCGGCTGAAGATCGAGACGGCGAAACGCACTTTGCGAACCTTTAGAGAATCTTTTGAGTCTGTCTATCATGGACAATACGTCACTATAATTCACTCAAAGTCACAATACTTCCGCGCGACACAGCAAAAAATGAATTTTTCAATCGTTCAATAAAGTTAAATTGAAAAAATTCAATTGAGCTTGAAACAGAATTTTTTTGTTGTTATTTTTATCAAAAAGAAAATGCGATGAATGAGCGATTCTAATATTTTGCGACTTAATTCTTTCAACATTATTACGATACTGTTAAACGAACCAGGTGGTGTTGCTATTTAAAAAGAAAACATTTTACGACAGTCACTAGCTAACGTAATCGCTTGATTACCCGTTTAATCAAATCACTATGCTCGAGACAACTTGGCGGCTTCGCTTCGCTTAGTCCAAAGAAATGACCATACGTTATAAAACTCATAGTTGCATCCGTCGTGTTGCAAGCCTGATCATACGGCATTGCCCGAGCAACGCGAGTTGTGTAACACGCGAGCATATGACACAGTAGAGCGGTACTGCCCTACGAGAGAGATTTTATGAATGGAAATGTCGCTGGAACCCGCCCGCATTAGCATTGACTCACTAACTCAGTGATTAAGCGATGCCCCGTAAAACGCATGTCATAAAGGCTACTCATAGCTTCTATAATAGAAAATAAAGTTTGTGCACAGGCAACGCGCATTCCCCGTACACATGAAGCTATTGCCAACGTAACAATTTATATTGGATCTTGAGTTTACGACTCTAAGCGCACGATCCTCTATAAAAAAAAATATATTATCTCCCTTTCACTGTGTCCGAAGTGCCATTAGGAATCTACGAATTCGTTCGTTAGACGTGACGAATTGTGTCAATTTTGTGCGGTCGTTGCGTCGCGCTTTCTATTATCATTTTTGTTTCATTTTCGTTGCACTAAAGAATCTACAAAGTAGAACTTTGAGCATTGTTTTCTTGTTGTTGTTTACATTATGAAATGCCAAAAGGATAATAATGAATTTTTGTAATTTCAAAACTCCCTTAAATACTGTGTATACTAAATGACAAGTTTTACAACTCTTGATACCTGTTGTCAATCGAAGATAAACTAAAGGCCAACAAACCGTAGTTGTAATGAAAATTGTGGATTGAATTTCAGTTCGATAGCTTGAAACAGTTTGAAAAAGTTAGCGTATTTGCGTAATTTGTATATTTTACAAATAATTAAACTGTCAAATTATCAAGAAAATACGTAATTAAATATACAATAAAGAAAGATTAGTAAAACTGAACGTTTGGCAATGCCAAATTTCAGCTAAACATTTTAATCTTATCTCTAATTATAAAATAATCATTTTTACTCGTTGCAGAGCGGTCACCAAATCGCCATTTTTAAATCTCGTTTGATACAAGTGCGATGCTGCGAATCGTTGGCCTCTGAAACTTTGCCTCGGTTCTCTCTGATGGATGTGGTGAATCCTTCTTTACAAAGGCGAAGATTTAGTTAACGTTGATGCCGTTGCATTTGTCTCGGATTGCATCAGAGCGTCGGTCCAATTGTTCTCTATCGCGGCGCGGTATCTCGTGCCACCCAGCAAAGATCTCTGAATTAGTTAGGCATGCAAATAAGTCTGCTCTGAAATTCTGGTATACGTGGTGGCGTGGCGAGTTCAAAGGATCCGAACTCTCGGAGCTCTCGATTAACATCCGGGCGTGTGTCCATCCGTTCCTCTTGGAACCACCCGTCGAGTCAAAGTACGACGCAAACCGCGTATACAAGTATTCTATAGGGGAACACCGTATAATTCGAAGTATTATAAATTTATTTCAACTCCTGCTGGCCCCTCCGCGTTTGCTTTCAACATAATCATCATCATTGAATATATGTTTAACATTTATTCCCTGTTATTAAATAAAATAGCTTATCGAATTTCACGTCGCTAAACTCCAGCTCGTATATTATGTAAAAAATCAACATGTAAATTATCAATACAACCAAATTGCTTCCAATTATGTCAATTACGTTGTATTGATTTTTGTAGAATCAATGACTATGAGCGTAGGAACGTTTATCGTCGGGTTTTTCGATAATGGACGTTGGAGGTTCGATGTGAGCGATCATTATCGTAATGATGGGTGAGTCTACATCGTTGGTCTGGATATTACACGAGAAATATGCAGGCCACCGTTAAGACTAGCTGACTAAATCATTTTAGGTACCAGAAGGCTTTAGTAGGAACGTAGGGTAAATACTATTTGGATAAGAAAAAAGGAAAAAAGTTATTCGCTATCGACGAAACGTGTGTAACATCACGCGTTGAGAGACAAACATGTATTCCGAACCTAACTGCAATTTTCTTTTGAGTGCTGCTGTCATATACCCAATAAATTATATCCAACATTTTTATGACAGGTCAGAAATCGTGGTCCTGCACTTTGCTAATTTTCTTGGGAGTGGTTCTATGTCGTACGCGTTGACTGGCACGTTCCATAAAAGTGCAGAGATATCGTTAATCGTGTTTATTATTTCACAATCAGGATTTCATATCTTGAACGCTTGGTTTGACTTTTTAGTGACAGTATCTGTCGATCGAAGATTTTGAATATGAAATAGTGACTTCACTTGCACACGATGGTAAAGGCTTCGTTGCGGCAATCAATTTCATGGTTTCACGTTTCCAGATGACAATGTTGATTTGGCCAAACAATTGATAGATCGTGTCAACAAATTGGTTGCTTGGACCTCACGATTCATTTGGTTGTCTCGACTAATTCATTGGTTGATCCATTTTTTATTAATTAATTTTACCTTACATTTCGGTTATCTCAACAAAATTTAGTTACGTCAACCTCACCGCAGTTGCTTCAACCGCACTAATTTTTTTTAGTGTAACAATACTTACCGTATCATTGCTGAAATTGTATTGAGCAATCATAACACATTAGATGAGCGAGTGTCAGTAACTTTGAAAGACTCGTGCTCACGCTTTTCTTATCACTTTGACGTCATTTATAAAATTATTCTAATGTTCACAACGCTAGATCCCCAGATGGTCAGAAAATCGAATATAAATATCAGGATATTGATATTTTCTTCCTTAGAATAATAACGAATGAAAAGAGCTAGAGAAATGTGACCTTCACTTACAAGTTTCCTTTCATTTTCTACCGAGTTTCTCAAGGATAGTACGTAAATTTGCACGTAATGTACTGATATAACTGTAAGAGAGTAAGGAATCCTGAAGAAGATTAGTGATGGAAACATCTTGAAATTTCGTTGCGTGACGTACAGATTAATGAAGCGATGATATTTTTTTTACTGAAAAGCACCTGAATCGCGTGAGGATAATGAGATAGGTTAAGATTCTTGCTGTCTTGATTGTTGAGGTATCGCAGTGGTTGATCGACACTTTTGCAAGGAGGAATCCTCTTCTTTTACTCTCAGATATACCGTACTGTTATTCATATAATATGTTGCATTAGTGTATATTGCACACGTTTGATGAAACTTAATGCACTGTCTATAGAACGCTAGCCGATAACGCGAATATCCCATTAAACCGGGATGTTTTGCGATTGCGCTAAAGTAAACAGCCAGAGGCACCGATAGGACCATACGCTGGCTTGCCGTCGACGATTCTTCACATATATTTTTTATTTTCATTCTCTTGATCGCACCTCTTAAATCCCAAGGCTCTCACCCGTCGTCATTTATAATGGCTTCATCCGTGCGGCATTAACTCGATCCGAGGTGGTAACGTGTTATTTAACCGGTCCCAACAGCGCTCAGGACTCAGGAGCACACGCATGGATCAAACAACGCGATATGCCTTGCCCTCCTGAATTGCTTTTCGCTATTCTACCCTCTCGATCACTTCTTTGCTCGAGCGACAACCGAGAGAAAGAGGAAATAAATATCCCGAGAAGATACTGACGTAGCGATTCTCTCAAATTGGTAGAGTACAAACAAAATAACTGGATTGAGATCGTAAGTCATTTAATTGTGGATAATAAGAAAATGAATAAAATAATTGATACATTGATGGAAAGATAAAATCTGGTGTCATTTATTTAAGTTTGGATCGATATTTCAAGTTGACTGTCTTCATTGATAGGTTACCACACGTATGAATAGAAAAGTTCCTAATGTGGATAACGAATTAACTCGATACTTTGTTTGAGGGCGCCAAAAATAATTTATTATTAATTTTATCGATTTTTATAGTAAAATGTCAATTTGGAAATGAATTGCGACTCACACAAAAGGCCATATGTATATCAATGCAGTTTTAGTAAGTTCTGATGAATATCCGCGTGCGTCGGTTAAGTAATTCGTGGTGGAGACGCTATTCCGCGAATTAATTTGAAGCGAACGAAGCGGTAGTGCAGCGTTAAATATCCGGAGAGAGCCAGAATCAAGGCGTTTTGACGGCCGAATCTCGTCTGTAGTCCGTTTGGGTTTGTGACTCATCAATCTGCGCGGAGTCTGTAGACTGTCAGTTTGCATACATACATCATCGTCACAATTGGGAGTGTGTCAGCATAGTAGAATTACATTGCGACCCACGTACTAAATACCAAGCTCGAAAGGGTTTCGTTTACGCTCACGAGCAACGCTCTTAACCGGATTAACTGTTACCAAGAACTTGATAGAAATGAAATCAACGGATACAACAGGAACGCAGTGCTGATCGATTTTCCTAGTTCCATTCGCAGATCCAAATTTATAAATACTTCTGTTACTTACAGACAGTACATGAAACGTTTCAAGGGGACAGCTGCGTCTGATTTAATTACGAGAAATTAGGAAGTAGAATGCAATGAATTATGACACATTGATTAATTTTATCGGCATCGCAGGCGGTCAATTTTAAGGTCGTGCTTGTAATTGCGAAGCAAAAATCTTTTAACATTGTCAGGCTGGATCAGCAAAGAAGGCGGGCGAAAAAGACAAACTCGCGTCTTCATTGTCGTTTATTTCTTTTCGATGTTGTACGCACTTGGTTAATACGTTTTTGTATTTTAATAATGTCGTGAGAATTGTCAGCCTGCCAGGTTTATCATCGTTCCAGCTATCCGAATGGAAAGTAATTATTGATTGCTTACAATCAATTTGCAAGATTAAATAGGCTTCAAGCGATTAATTTTATCGAGCCAACAAATTAATCGTTTGCGCCAACAAATTAGTCGGTTGCCAATCATTTGGTTGGTTGCCAACCGATTAGTTTGTTTACCCAATTACATTAATCGCGTAGAGAGTATTTGCAGTTTGGTATTACACCATGCAGTTTTCTACGTACGGGTCCAATTAGTAATGTTTTTCTTAGTGGAACGCGCTTAGTATCTTAATAAAATAAATCTTTGCGAATTTTATTATCCATTAAAATGTTGTTTTTTTTCTTCTTACGAAAGATAAAAAGTAAATGGAGTTAAGGCGGTTTACATTGAAAGCTGCTTCAACATCTTATTCGTATCTCATGAAAATATTTACTCCTTACCGTTTACGCCAAGTGCACCATAGAGGCTGCAAGTATAGCGCACAAGCAGCGAAGGATATACGACGTTGAGTGCACCTAGGTCGACATGGAAACGAAATCATTTTAGTAAACTTTCGACGCTTCGAGAAATCGCTCTGTGGTTATATATCGTACAGTACGGTAACGTGCATTGGAATATGCTTGGATCGCCTACCGCGCGTACCCCATGAACTCCACCTACGTGATCGCGTGTCAAGAAAACGTTTAACGACCCCCGGACATATATCCTCCGAGACATCCAATTTGCGAGGCTTCACGCCGCCGTACGGTGTCGGAAGAGGGTGACCCCTGTAACCCCATCGCAAAGAGTCAAAACGTCGGGTTACCTTTCATCTAAGCAATTGCATAGATATGTGGATATTTAAATAATAATAATTTTCAATAAATTGAAAGCTATCGCTACCTTATGATTAAATGATTTTTAAAAAATTTAAATTCAATGAATTATGATGTAATTTTTTTAAATTCACGATCAATTCCGTATGGCAATAAAAGTGATAAAGTATAATTTGACATCGGACGTTGCAGTGTTGCAGTTTTCGTCTTTACATAGTTTTTCAAAAAAAAATAATATAATTCATCAAATATTAATAACAAAACCAATTTCAATTAAATTCATCAGTTTTTACGAAATTGGAAGGTTTCGCCGATTGTTATCGAAATTAATTAAAGAATTACGTTTGAAAATTAAAATTTACTCAATGATAATGTAGCTTTTAAATATTTAAAAAAATTAATTTCGTATCGTGACGAAGGTGATAAAGTATAATTTGACAAAATTCTGACAATATGTATTTAGGCTTTCATTCTCTATTAGCACGTTCCTTCATTGATCGTTATTGGTCTTTTAGCACATCGTTAATAAATTAACGAGCACGACTGGCTAGTTTACCTCTCGGCACGTACTCCACAAAGTTGTGGTTACACCTTGTTCCGTTCATAGGTAATTGATTCGCGATGCTCGTAAAGTAGGCTGAAAGTTCGTTGTACACGATGTACATTTTACAGAGTAAATTTAATTAAAGAATCGACCAACAGTCGAAAATATATTTATAAAAATAATGGCAAAGAAGAATAAAAATTATTGAAAAATTATATTTCATTGATAAACTAAAAAGATAAATTGTGACAGGTCTTGTAACTATTAATAATTACTCCATGCGACTATCCTTAATGTGTTTCACTATAAAAAATAGTCGCATGGACTAACAACTCTGTATAATGTACATCGTGTACAACTATAATAAAAAATAATAAAAATATTGGCAAAGATAAATAAAAGTTATTGAAAAATAATATTCTAGTCCGAAGCTCAGAGAAATTGTGTTAGATTTTGTAACTATGTAATCCGTGTAACGTTTTTTTTTTTATAGCGAAACAAATAAAAGATAGTCACGATAGATATAAAAATAGTCGATTGAATGAACAATGAATTAACAATTGCCAGTATACTTTCTTTCGCTCAGTACAATAAAAACAATTATTATATTCAATAATAATTTGTGACTGTATCCTTGAACAACATTCGGTGCATTTGCAATGAGCAAAGAATAATAGTTTCTTGTATTCGTCTCGTGTGATTTTGATACTCGAACTTTATTTTATGTTTCAATTGGTTTTATTAATTTAAGCCAGTATCGATAATATATCAAATTGTCTTCTATCGAGCCTATCATCTACCGCAGCAATAGCCGGAGGCGTTTCTTCCGTGCGAACTTGATTAATTAACTATTCGAGACAAAGGTAGCCCGATAGACAGCGAGGATAAGTAAGACGATGCACATAGCCATTCTAGCTTATGGTAGAAACACGAGAGAGAATCCCGTACCAACGCACGTAGACATCAGATCCATGATGGGAGATAGCATTAAAGTCTGCGTACTTTATAACTTATGTTTCTATCGAATCCTGCCGTTTGATCTCATTCAAATAATTGCCAAGGTAGACTGAAGTCTTTCGAACAGTTTATAAATTAAAATGACCATGAAGAAGAATAAATAACAAGATTTTTTTAAACGAATTCTTATTGATCAATTCG
This sequence comes from Cylloceria caligata, assembly GCA_963942595.1. Lineage (NCBI taxonomy): Eukaryota > Metazoa > Arthropoda > Insecta > Hymenoptera > Ichneumonidae > Cylloceria > Cylloceria caligata. The sequence goes on along the minus strand of OZ012708.1, from coordinate 3,352,988 downwards.
ATTTTAGTCTCTGACTGACCGGACTCTTTGATAAGCGTCAAAACCAATTTCTTTTGAATTGAAATTAATTTCATGCCGGTAATAGATTTGAAAAAAAAAAAGTTATTGAAAAAGTTCAAGCAATTTTTAAGCAGAGAAATTTGATTAAATGAAAAAAATGTTTTCCCTCATAACCGAGCATTTCCTTTCTTAAATATTCTTATCAGAATTCTTGAATCACACGTTCCACTGTTTATTAAGGAAAGAATATGAATGATCATTTCTTGACACTGGGACTTTTTTTATCACAGAGTCAATGACGAGATAACTGAAGCTACACGGTAGCACGATAGCCGGCTAAAGTGCTGGCCTTTTCATTTTATCTTCTTTTCTTCTTATTGTTCTCCTTCTTCTTCTTCTTCTTCTTCTCCTCCTTCTTCTTCTTCTTCTTCTTCTTCTTCTTCTCCTTCCTCTTCTTCTTCTATGCTTGAAAGCACATGCCCTCGCAATAGTTATACACGCGAACTGAAGATCCGGCTGAATGTACAGCTCGCTAGTCGAGAAGGTGATGGCGAGAGACGAGTACCCTTACCCATAAACCCCATGGCTTTCGCTCTCGTGTAACTCGAGACTCGTACCTCCTTCGGTACCAGACTTGAACACAGAGACTATCCTCAACAGTAAATATCAGCTTGATAAGAAGAACCTCTTCGTGTTTGTACGCTCGGTAGAAGGGATAAAACCAGTGACGTAATGTATACGCATACAGTTAAATTAAGTTACGATGGAATTTTCAATGGTTCGCGAGTGTGCGAGTAATTTGTATCCGGAAAGATTGGGGGGAGGACGAGAAAGGTCACGCAGTGTGTGAGGCGGATCAAACTTGATATGCTGCCATTTTCTGACATCACATTCCGGAAGTCACAAAGATTTTATTTACAACATCAGCCTCCGACTCTTCGTCCGATGCTAACAATTTGTGCATTTTCAAATAATTTTATTACATACACATTGTAAAAATATAAGAAAAAATGGCTAAAACTTTTATTAATCATTAATGAATAAAAAATTTTGGCTTTTTATAGCACAGTGTCATCGGTAAGGTTTGTCAGATTGAATACAGAATTGATTTGACGTAATGAAAAAATAATGTAGGGACTTCCCTAGATTGCAAGTTTCCTAAGTAAAATTTTATGAAAGTCTGCAATTTGATAAAATGCGTGTAAGACTAAAATTTCATTTTTATTTCGAGAAAGAGGAACTTAACTTACGAAATTGTCAGAAATGTCATAATATGTATCACAGCGTTAAGTGATAAGCGTTTTCTAGAGTATACAATAGTCAATTGTGGAATTGACCTGCATGAGTGATGGATGTGTTGACAATGTTAATGAAAAAAATGAAATTCTTAGTGAATAGTTTGCTGCAACCTATATAAAGAGTAATTAACAACACCGGCTCGTCGTTCGGTGAATAATATAATTATATTAAAATTCATGCATATAGGTTAATTCCAAGATGGCGGGGTGAATGAGGGAGGAGCTACGATGGTCAATCGTTGGAGATTTCTAGTTCCAAGTCTTTTGGAATTTAAATAATTCGTATCATAGTATATGAGAACGAATTATCATGAAAGAGAAAGAGAGAGAGAGAGAGAGAGAGAGAGAGAGAGAGAGAGAGAGAGAGAGAGAGAGAGAGAGAGAGAGAGAGAGAGAGAGAGAGAGAGAGAGAGAGTACGCGTGTGTATAAAATCGAACGTGCTCCAGTAGCTCATTATCTCTTAAATGAGAGACTTAATGAAATTAGACAGCGTTTTATAGTGTTGGAGTGGGGTCACAGGTCACGCAGCGAGTCGCGAACATATAATCTCTCAGCGGGACCGCGAGAAATACAATCGAGATGTTTTTCGTGGAACCGTGGATAAGAGTAAATATAACATCGAAGAAAATTGAACTTTGAATATAGTAATCTAACGACTTACTCTATACTGGAGCATCGCAAAGTCTCGTACGAGGGTACAAACGACGTGACATTAACGATCTCTCGTTAAGAGTAAACATTTTTCAGAATTACGTTAATGCTAGTTAATTCAACACAATTACCGCAGACGCTAGAATATATTTTCTAACTAGTTCAATGAAGTTAACATTGACTCTTGACGGTTCGTTACAAAATTTTTGTAGATTTCAATGGAAATATAAGTTAAAAAAATTCTTTTTAAGCGGGAAGATCATGAATTCATCGGCTGAGAAATGTGTTAAACGTCGATATATCTGTGAGAACCTATTTTATTTTTATTCGATACACCGAGAGAAAAGTTGGGTGGTAACCAATGTCTCGAAGACTCAATTTCTCGAATGGCTTTTCACCGATAAGAACGACTGATGCAATAGATTTTCACCGATAGGAACGACCGATGCAATTCGAGAGATTCAATCTTCGAGACATTGGTTACCACCCGAAAAGTTTTAGCCTTTTGGGGTTGAACCAACTGAATATATGCTTGTTTCAATTGTACGATACGATCGTCTCAAGTTTCCCATGAGTCGTGTCGTATCTATTAATCTCACCATAGACATTGTGCTCACTATATCAGATTAGCACAACTAAATTTAGTTGCCTCAAAATTAATCTAATGGATTCCATCTAAAAAGTTTTCTCTCGGTATACATCCTAATGGTAAATTTTTCTCCGGGAGACTGCGAAAGAACGGTCAGAGAGAGTAAAGAATACCGGCTGAACAGTTTCATGGTCTGAAACAATTGTTTGCGTATCCGTGAGCTCGCGCGCGCGCGACACACATTAATTCACCAGGCGGTCGATCGAAGAAAGGGCGTACAAGTGGAATTGCTCAATTACCCAGCAGGCGAGCAGGCATACAGCTGGAGAGGAAGACGGTTTCCCCTTGAGAAATGCAAAGGTAAATTGCGCGGCTCGATCGTGCTTCCAGCCTCCCTATACCTCAGTAAATTGAGGCAAAAACGTGGACGACAGTTGCATGCACAGGGAGGTGATTCCTGCTGATTTTATTCTCTCGTGATCCAGAAGATTTAATGCGATTTAGTCCTCGATTCGAAAAAGGTGGAATGGAACAAAATGGTAGAGAAGAAAAAAATAAAGAAATCAAAGCAATTCGATGCTTTTATCGGGACATGCATATTTAAATTTATAAAAAAAAGGACAAAGTCTCTTATTCAAGATGTAGTGTTTCGTTTCGATAACTGTACATGGAGATGGAGGTTATGTGTACAGGGAAAGCAACATTTATGAGACTTATTCAACCGCTTTGCACGCCAAACGGCTCGTCAGGTCTTTGACGTCTGTTACTAGTCAAAGCAAGGGGCACGAGAGAGAACGAGACGAAAATAATCTCTGGATTTCGGTGCCATTAATCAAAGGCCCTTCCGCGACTAAAGAGAAAGAGGCATAGTTGGGGTCCAACACGCTTCGGTACTTCGGAGAAACGCTTCTGGGCATTCCTTTCTTTTTTGGACTTGCTAATGCCAAGAAGCTTCTTGTCACTGATGCGGCGACTCGAACCCCACGAAACAATTGAGAAACCCTTTAGCAACGCTTTCAGTGAAAATTCGACTGAATTATTGTAACTGAGCGATAAAAAATGAACGTTGATGCGAAGTTATAACGTTTATCGCGAGTCGGCAATGAGAATTGTTTGACTTCTTAACTGCATGCAAGCTGCATGCAGTTAATAATCCTATTTGTCATGAATTATTCCAAGATTTATCGATATATGTGCATCCCCTAAGTTCTTGTTATGCAGTTCCCCGTGTAGTGTTCAATCGCAAATGCTTTTCGTTAAACGTTTCGGTTTTACGTGTAGGCTCATCAATTTGATCGATCAAGGAGGTCAAGTTATCCGCCAAAACTAATCCATTTGTCTGCATTCCTTCATTTATTATAATACAATTCCTTATTGCGCTTATCACAAATGATTTTGGATAGACATTACGTGTAGGTTATGTCATTAATTTAGTTAATCAATCAGATCAAGTTACCCGCAAAAACGAATGACAAATTCCATCTTTTGATATTCCAAGAGTCATCGATTTGTCTGCATTCCTTCATTTCTTATAATACAATTCCTTGTTGCGCTTTTTTTATCACAAATGATTTTTGATAAAAGTAACGTGTATGTTATATCGTGATTTTGGTCAATAAAGGATTTAACTGCAAAGACAAATAATAAAATGCATCTCTTGATTCAAATGTTCTACAATAACCTCGTCGTACATAGAAATAAAAACTAATCAACGTATTACAATGAATTACGTCAATAACAATTTATAAAATTGATATCTCTGTTCGTAAGTGAACTTGCTGTAAAACATTTTTCATATGAAATGTCCAATAAAAATTATTTTTATTAAATGTGTGTTTGTTGCTTTTGTACAAAGTATGATTTGAGGGAAAGTTACAAGAGTGCCATTCGTCGAAATATGTTTAAATTAAATTTTGGCAAGTATACCAGCGAAATCTGTGTTGAACTTTCTCGTGAGAAACAGATGGAAAACTTTTCCACATGACGATTATTACGACGATACATTTCAATTACTAAAATATTCACGATAAATTCCATTGTAGAGATAAGTAGTTATTGTTTATTACGCGTTGGAGAAATTCAAACGCTTTGACCACACGACTGGGATGGCCTCTGTCACCATTGCTGCTCATGCGGAGTGAATAGCCTCCGATCGTATATTTATTTGTTCTCGATGACACATCGTGAGCGCGTGTTCATGCAGTTCCGTTCTCCATTAATGCCTGCAACTCTGTCGCTGTTATTCACTACTCGAAGAGTCGATGACACGTTGTACCTAAATTCCTCTGTATCATCGACACGAGTCCGAGGCTACCAAACACATCTGGGCTACAATCGATGAATGAAATAATCGAACATTGAATCGCATTTGATCGATCGATCCCAGCAAGGTGTGAAAGATATTTGTATCTGTCATCGAGCCACCCAGGCGAGTCCGAACGAATCAACGAACAGCCTCTGACTCATTTGGTTACGTCTAACCTACTTGATCAAATTTTTCTACGGTTGAAAATAAACAAAAATCCCTTGAAAAGTTATCTGACGATCACGAGTCTTGATCGTACGAATAATGACATAGAAAAAAAAAGCAAGGCCTAGATGCTGATGGTTGTCAATAAAAATGACTAAACCCTCTAAACAAAAGTCCTACATTAACGAAGTTTTATGAAAAGACGAAGAGATAATCAAAAGAATCGATGAACAATACTACGTCTCCGCTATTTATTGTTAAATTAACTTTCAAAACGAATACGTAAGAAAATCCCTGAAGAAAACCGCGATCAACCGACTCTTGAAAAAGCCTGGATGCTATCAACAGTGACTCAAGGGGATAAAAAATAGAAAGAAAAAATAAATAAATAGCTATCGATAAGGATCAGGACGAGAGCTCCAGTCCCCTGGAAATTCAAGCCCGGGATTATCCTTTGGCTCTAGAGAAGCGAAGCTTTTATAAGAGGAAGAAACACGGTAGAGCCTTGCGGAGTAGGTAGAAGGAATTTCACTCTCGAGTGAAGATCGCACGTGAGTGGGTGTAGACCGCAAGTTAGCGTTGAATCACAATCTTGCCGCATTGCCAAGGTCATCGTCGTAGTTGTCGTAGTCGTCGAGATTTTACAAGCGAGAGTCCGCTGCTCCAGCAGACGCGGTAGAACCTCGCGATTGCGGCAGTAGCGGCTAGAGACATCAGCATCGGAAGACTCTTCGTGCGAAGTATTCGTAACGTCGGGCGAATCCGATCTAACTCATAGAAAGAGAACTCACGCGTTGAGCCACATTATAAATCAAATTTATCCTTTAGCTATTAGCAGACTTTCATCTCGACGATTACTAGCTACAAGTTTGCAGCTTCTACACCGCTTCTGGTTCATATCGCTTCTAGCCTTCTGCTAGCTCATTCTGATAAACGCAGTGATGGGCGTATGCAGTGGATGTCGAACTTTGTTTCGATATATGCGAGATACACTTAGAGATACTTTTACATTCTTCGCTACGTCTACTGGACTAGACACTGTGGCTACTTGTACTAAGAAGTGAATTTTAAGTCGTAATTAATAGAATTTTCATAGTGGTTCCATCATAACATAGAATTTAAAATCGATATCAAGATGGAACATTTTACCAAACTAAGATCGAACTTAAGATTCATCGTAAGATCAAAATGAGAAAGAAAAGAATTGTCCATGTTCTGAATCATTGCGTATACAATGGGACAGACCAGTCAATCTATTTTTCGTAATAATATTATAGCGGTTGCACCGGTGAATGAATGTTGTAACTTTATTGAAAATATTATTCACAGACAGACGCTGGCTACGTAATCAAAATAGTTTGATCAAATCTTCATTCGATCATAGATTTAATTTTCATTTCTATCTTAAGTTGAATCCAAAGATAGAACTTGAGACTAAGACTTTAGTTCTAAGTTTATTTTGACTAAGTCGAAGAAAAAAAATCATAAATCATACATTCGTTAGTCCGGGAATTATTTCCAATTTGGGGGAATCTTCCAAAATACTTTCTTGGAATAGATGAATGATAAGTACTAATTGGATTCAAATGAATTACATGTTAAAATTAAATCCTGACTCACCGTGTTCGTCACATCAGCTTGCATCTCAGTCATATGTTCTCCCGTAACCTTCACTACATCCTCATCCTTTTCATTGTTATCGTAATCCTCATCGTATTCCTGTTCGAAACCCTTTGTCCTTGATTGTGGTTCTTCCAATTTCGCCCGAATCCTTTTTCTGTCATGTTCCCTCGTAGCTTTCCAGCTGGCGCTATCGCCAATCGCATTCGAGAACTTTTTATTGTCCCTAATGCTCGGATAACTTGAAATGTTAGGTTTGCTTGGGTGCACACGCCACTTGTTCGTGAGATTCTCGGTCCCGATCGACAATCTACCTGAATTGGAAAGGTCATGAACTGGTTTTGTCGTCACTGTAGCATTTCTCGCATCGTACATGTTTCCGTAAGCGTCTCTTCTCAAGTATTTCTCGATACCAGTGTTTCGGTACTCGCGGCGAATAGTTGATTTCGGAGTTGTAGGATCTTCCGATGTCAGACTTTTGATTATATCGTCAAATGTCTTGTAGGGTGGCTCGTCCTCACTCTTGTAATAATTTGTATTATCAAAGTCTTGATCATCGTCATCGGGATCTTCATTTTCCTCATCTTCTTTCCAGATATTGTCTTCTTCCTCCTCTTTCTCTTCCTCCTCTCTGTGTTTATCCAATTTCCTCTTGTCTCCATCGTTGCTGATGTCATCATCATAATCTCGATCATCCAGATCATTTTCCTTCTTCCTATCCGCTACAGCGTTGAAGCTATGGTCGATCAAGTTATTTCTCGATTTCTTGTTGCCCCAAGGCCCTCTGTTCTCATTCCCATCGCCCTCGAGATCGCCGTTCTCGGGATCATCGATCGGCAATAGCCTGCTCGGTCGTTTTCGATGACTCGTACTCGTCTTCCTTCTTCTATCCATCCATTCTTCGTCCTCGGTCCTCTGTCCCAAAGAAACGCCGGGAGAAGCTGCAGAATTGGGAGTCCTCGACTTCCAGTCGGTTCTTCTTGGTTCCTGACGACCTCGGTAACCTTTCGATTCCGTCGTCGCGTCGTAATTATCGAATGGACGATACCTTCGTGAATTTCTCCACCTTGATGCACCGTTGTTGCCTCCACGATAATCCTGTGAGTTTTCGTCAGAATCCTCGTCCAACCGCCATCTCCTGGTATTTCTATCGTAGCCGGTGTCGTGATCGAGCTCGACCTCGTCCTCGGGATCTTCATCGGGGTCTTCGAACTCATGGTTTCTCGATGAATAACCTCCGACAGGAGTCGCCTCTCCTCGTCTTCTGTCTTCGTGATGCGTCCTGTCTCGTCCGGGATGTTGTCTGTGACCTCTGCTACCGCCAACTCCGCCGTAACGCGAGTTTCTACGTCTCTCCGTGTCCTCTTCGCCAGCACCTCGGTACCAGGGATTCGCATGATGACCGGTTTGATGATATCTCAATGGATAACGAGTCTCGAACCTCGCATGATAGTTTCTTTGGGTATTACGTGCTGACTGGTAGTTTCTCTCGTACAATGTACGCGTACGAGGCTCAATCTCGTAATCCTCGTCTTCTTCATCATCATCCTCGTCAACATCTACGGCGTCCTCGTAATCGTCTTCCTCCTGGGGCCGTCTCGGCGACGACAGCACCTCGTGATTTCGCCGACTCGACGCAGCGGATGACGCATCGTGTCTGTGTCTGTGACGATGTCGCGGACTCTTGTTACCATCGTCGCTGTGATATCTCGAACTCTCGCTCGTTCTCACCAACGACGAAACTATTATCGTCACTAGCACCAACCCCACAAATATCGTCCTTTGATTGCTCATCATCTCGGCTTACGGAACCCCCAGACTCGATTTAAAAAACGTGTCCTTGACCCCCGATTCGCGCGCGACTTTTGATTCGCTCGGGTTACATTATAACGATATACTCGTTTCCCGTTCCCAACGCAAGAAAAAAATGTTTTTTTTCCAGAACCAATACCAGAATCGCGATTCAATGATATCGAAATCAAGGATTTTTATATTTTCACGTATACGTTAGAACATTGACTTGCAATGTTTCTTTGTTTATTTTATTTATTTCTTTGTAAATTTCAACACTCGAGTTATAAAACCGCGGTCGAAAACACTTGGCACCGACTTATCTACAATTTCACCAAAGTGTATGAAAATACTGATCAATTTATCACCCGCAATCGGGGTCAAAAGTTTTTGGCTAAACGTCAGAAAAAAATCGGTGATACATCAAACCAATGAATTTTCACTCAATCCTCATTCGCTAACACCACGTGTGTTGCACAACTAAAGCGTAAACGTAAAAAGTTAAAAGTTTCTTCGAGTCTTTTATACTATGAGTAAATACAATCAATGACACTGCGATTTTTTTTTACCGATTTTACCGATTTACAAATTCAATTATTGGAATAATTATTTACAGAATAAAATAATTTGATAACATTATTCGACCTACAGCGTCGTTATTCCCTGGGAAAGAGCCCGCGGAATATGTTTATTTACAAACGATCTGAGTATTATAAGGATAAACATCGTTATCGAAAACTTCTGAATTATATTTTATAATTTCAGAATAACTATTGCTAATTAAATAGATTGGCAGATTGTTTTTCTTTTCTTTTTTATTGATGCAAAGCTCGATATTTCCATACAGCTGGAGAAATAGAGCGCGCGTGCCCCGGCACCAATTTTTCTGTACGAATCGTCTTAACGGAGCTACCAATCGTATCGCGGACCGAATGTCGCGGGCGACTGAGCCTGCCTCGAGTCTCTTGGAAGAGAACGCAAAACGCAAGGCGCATGCGTCCATCAGAGACAGCCCCCGCCACCGCCGCGAAACACCGCGCGCGGTGTTAAGAACTTTGATGCATCTTGTTTACGAGCCTCGCAATACGTTCTCGTCTGTAAATTATCTTATCAAAAAATAAATAAAACTCAATTATAATAATAAATCGATTCTAGGATGAAAGCACATTACTTCGAACATATAGTTTTTATAACGAGGGATTTTAAGGGGGTCCCACGTTACCTGAAAATAATAAAAATGAAATCGTTGTTGCAATTGCACGTATGAAATTTAACAATTTGATTAAAAATATTTGATGAAAACAAAAATAATGAAATCTTTTGATACGCGAAACATTTTCTTGCAGCTCAGTTCATCGGTGCAAAATTTTTTTTTTTTTTTCATTCTCAACTTGTAAGGTCAAAACGTCGAAATTCGAATTATTGAATAAAGGTCATTTAAAAGAGTGATTAAAATTTTTTAATTTATCGAAGGTTAATATAAAATTTGTAACATGATGCAACGTGTATCAATGTAGATCCTCGTTAAACCCTTAACTGCATCTCTATTTTTTTATTCATGCTTCTCCCTAAATCACTAGGATCAAGGGATCCGCGGCAGCTTTGACTGGCTCTGACTTTAAAAAATCTTACCGGATCTTTAATTTGGTTTTTATACGCAATACCTGAGTATGTAGAACCTAAATCTTTGATGAAAAAAAAAGTTTTGATAATGATTGACAAAGTTATGTTGGTAAATGTAAATACATTTTTTTATTTATTTTAAACCAACTACACGAACGAGAGATCGTTTGGATCACTCGAACTCAGAATTACAGTTGAGAGTTAATAGCCAAGTCCTTACGATACTTTGATCAGCAGGATAAAATGAAACTTCTTTTTAATGTAAAAAAAAATGTAAGTTTGACGTTTATCATATTTTTGTTACCATTTTATTTGACAACTCTGTAAAATTTTCCGGACCGAAAGGGTGTCTCGATCAACGTCGATGATCAGCGTAAAGGTACTTTCCCATCGTTGAACCGTTAAGATGACTCGTCTTACTGATCAGCAATCATTGAATTCATTATAAAAAATCGATAAAAAGATGTTAGATGTATCGACAAAATAATATTATATCATTTACTCGCGTTGAAAGATCAGCGAGCTACCTGAATCGATTTTGACTGACACAGTCGGAAGGATAAGAGAATCGTACGGGCGACACTTGGGCAAATTGTCGATTCTCATGTTTCATGCCTCTGTCTTGCTCGTTGTTCGCTAACTTCTCTCTGCCGTATCTCACCGAATGTACCTGTCTGTTGTATCTCTTGCTTTTTCTCGTGTCACAGAGTCGCGACTGTACGAGGAGTCCATTCACTTTCGCGCTGCCATTCAGAGATTCCATGCGGACAACGACGAGAACGACGACGCGTCTTGAAATCCTCCCGAAAGATACGATCAGAAGCTTCATTGCGTCCAGTGTTCTGTCGCGACGGAATACACTGCGCATCGAAAGATGCTTGCTCGTATAGGCCCTTCGAAAACTGGTTTACCCCAGGGCAGTCGCTTCTCTTTGCTTTTTGTCGTCTTTATATGCCTCCGGCATACGCGCGATAAATAAACATAATAAACCAAGTATAATATACACTGAGAATAATATGCCACTCGATATTCTACGTAAATTTAAGCAAATGGAATTTGATACAATCAAGTTTTTATTCAAAATTAATATAAGTCAAGAATTTTTTATAATGAAAGATTTTTTACGCTAAGGGTTGAAACTTTGAATGTTGGATTATAATTTATCAACCATAGTAATTCTAAAGAAAAGTAAAGAAAAAAACTTTTTTCCAGTATCGAATCTGGTTGCTTAGAGAATTTTAATTTAATTGTTTCAAGGAATTGAACCTGATATTAATAATGATTCGGAAATGCGGAATTTGAATGACGCCTCTTATTTCCGCGTTTTTAATCGCGATCATGTATCTCGCACGTTCACTTTGTACAGTTGTTCTTTTTTCTTCTCAAATGACCTTAAATTGACTCACGAATATTTTCGCGACGCGTCGGCGTCGTATCACTTGCATATGCATTTGTTTTTGAGAGTCTCGAATCCCCAGGGTTTTGTGTTTCGATATTTTACACGGAAACACGTATTTTTGCAGTAAAACTTACCATTGTACCCCCTCCCCTCCCCCCAAGCCGTAAACGTATAGCTTGTCTACGGGGGAGGAAAAATATTCACACCCACGTTCGTGTTTTATTCAGTCTGGATTTCTCGTTTCTCAGAAGTTAGAATCGATTGAGACTGAGGTGTGAAATATAGGTTTGCAAAGCTATATTTCGATTTGGTGAACCTTTTATACACGAGACGGTGACAATGGGACATTTACGTTATATAGTATCGATAGATCGAAAGATTAGCATTTTAATCGACTGAGATTTGTCATATAACGTATATTGGGTTGGGTTGATATATTTTACGATTCGCAGGTATTGCACACGTTTTACGAAACAACGAATCAAACAAGGGATGGAAGAGAAGTTAAAACAATTTTGGGTTTTTTAAAATTCCTTTTAAGGGAGGAAAAGAGTCCACGAAAATCATTCAAAAATGTGCTTTATTTTTCTTTTAGGTCAAAGAAATGTAATCAAAAATTCTCCACGATTGAATATTGGTAACGGATTCAGAGAGCCGAATATATAAAAAAAAATAATATTTATTTTAAAAAATAGAAAATAATGTTGAAAATAATGGAGAATATTTTACAATTTTTTTCCCTTAATTTTTAATAATTAAATGTAATCTATCGATCAACGATGTGACACGAAAATCTTTAACCGTACTTTCACATTTCTTAATGATTTAGACAATCCTGAATTTTTTGATACTTAAATATCAACGAAAATAATCATAAATACAAATTGAAAAATGATTCCGAGTAGAACCTTCCACATCAAATACATTTTATGACAAGTAGCAATGGCAATGAAGTATTAAAGGTCAATGCAAGTCATACAGTGGCACGATTAATATAATTTATAATATAAATAAGTGTCATATAGAGCATGTTAGCAGGAGATCGAGTAAGGATAGAGATTTTAATCGACTAAGATTTGTCATAACTTGTCTCGCCGCAGGAGAAATGTTGTAGAGAATGCCCCGAAGCGTTGGACTAACGACGTTCCGCTTAAGTTCCTCGTAACGACGATTACATCGTTCACGCCTATCGAATTCGTCTGTATGCGGGACTTACAGAGAAATCTGTGTAATTATACCCGGTCGGCACGCAGCTCAGGTGAGAAAGGAGTTCCGAGTGAATAATGACGTTCAAATAAATTAGTCTCGTTAAGGGACTCTCATCGAACATGGGTGGCCGTTCGCCGCGTTCAGGGCAACCTGAAAACATATTTGTAATTTATTCTGACAAAGTACCGTTATGATTCTTTGTCTTATATGCAATTTTTTTAACACTATGTTGTCACCCTGGTTGAGGCACTCTTTTCTCGACTTTTTTTTTATAAAACGCGTGCCAGAGATACATTTTTTACCGCAAAGTAGCACATTTTATAATTTTTAATTAAAAAAGTTGAAGATGAATATGGTAAGTGATTTTTTAAATACATTTTATGAAACGAAGACTATCTCTCAAAGTACCATATCTTAAGAGTATTACCATGAACTTTCATCCAAAGTAAAGTTAGAAAATGAAAAAGTTATGATTTATTTTATTGTAAAAGTATTGTTTTGAAAATAATATTTTTTGACAATATTTAGTCATTTGATTTACTGCGTTATCGTTTGAAAATGAAAACATATTCTGCAAAGTATATTAAATCATTTTTAAACGTGAGAACACGCACAGCAGAGATGTAACATTCAAAGATTTTTAACTAAAGAACTTTGAGAAATGTATAACGTAGAGTAAAAAAAATGATTCATCAACGGTGAACGTTTCTCGAAATATTCAACAGGATATGTTGGTAAAAATGTTTATTTACGTTTAACGTATCGGTTTCACAAAGTTTATGATTTTTTCTATTAAAAATTCTACTTTTGTAACTACGTTATTTAATCATAAAGATGATATTTGAGAAATATTTTTTCACATTGATGAACATAATTTTGCAAACTATTATCAAAACCTTTTCGTCTAAAAAAAAAAAAAGAAAAATTGGACATATTCTGGCATCGAGCTTAAAAAAAATCAAAGATTCGTTACGATTTGTGAAAGCTAGAGCCAGACAAAAATACCTCGGGTCACTGAGATTCAGGAATGCAGAATCATGAACGAAAAACAAGGATAAAATTGAGGGTTGAGGCGAGACGAAACCTCCATGTTTCACCTATGAGTGCGAAAGAGATAGCCTAGTATGGCGCTCACGACGGAGTTGAAGAGAAGCAACACATCGTTGTAAGTATGGAGGTTTTGCCTCACCTTAAATAACGTGAAGGTGTGAACAGACTCCCGTGTATCATCTATGGCGTCCTCTTTGCTATCAGAACTCAAAGGCATTAGCACACAATCGACACGTGATTCGTGACTGAGTAATCTAAGCAAAGTTCTCTCTGCCAAGATCTCTGAATCTGATCTGATCAATGAAGTCATACTGTACGGTAGAACGACCCTGCAGTAAAATATTTCACGTTGACTTCTCTTTGTCCATAACTGCATACATCCGAGCAGAAAGAAGTTGACCCTCGACGACTATCATGAAGCCTGTAGGTCCGGACAACACGGCATTCTCGATTTTCTTATTAAATCGCTGCATTTTAAAGAAACTGTGGTTAAAGTTTAATTATAATTGTGGTACTTGAAAAAAAGTTTTGGAGGTCGTTGATGCTGCTGCTGTCTTCGATGTTCTCTCAAACTCCATAAGACGACGAACTTAAAGTTGTCGACAATTTTAAATTACAACCTTGCACATTACTTCTTCATTATTTTTCATTTTTCACATAATTTCTTCTGTCATGAAGTCAAAATTTATCAACGTACATCTCCTCAAAGATAGATTTTATAAAAAATAATGAGGAAGCAACGTGCAAGGTTCTACTTTCGATTTTTAAAAATATTTATAACCGAATAATAGTCATCCAAAATTGTAAAGAGAATCGTCGGTAGAAAATAAGAAGATATCATTAAATTTACAAAACAAGGAAGAAAACGTAACGCGATATTATGGAAGATATCTCACGCAGCTTACCGATAGACTGATTATACAAAGGACTAATAATTCAACGATTATTCAAACAAAAAAAGAATTGCACAGATCGTCGACTCGATGAATAACGCAAACACGAAAGAGAGTGACTCTCTGTGGAAAAAGGGCTCACGACAAGTGGATTGTCGAGGACACTACAGCGCAGCTTCCGTCGCTACTGTTCTCACCGTCTCTCCGTGGTAAAAGCAAACACGGATAATACATGAGAAACCAAAACACTTTGTCAATCATTTCCATCATTAAAAATACGCCCACGTCACAAACACTTTATCCCAGTGGTCGACAAAATGCTGTTAAAAGACTGGTAGTACAACAACCCGACCCTTAAGAGTCGAGAGAGTAGCCTGAACTATAACCGTGTGTACTCTTTGAAACCGGAGCCTTTATCTTCTTCTCATCTCGTACAATAATTTCACTTTTTCCACTCTACAAAGATCGTTTAATATAACGAAATTCCAGTGATCTATTCCGTGGCAGCTTATTAACTCTTGTCCAACTGACTCTTGACTCTGCGTAACGAGTAAATCAAATACGGGTAATTGGCGTGTTCACCCTGGTGAACTATTTGGAAAGCGATCACATAATGATAATTCGTAGAAGACGAATTAAACTTTCTATGCCAAGAAAATTGATTCTCTGCTGGTTCGTTAATATCCAAAATCATTGAATAAACATTTTTATTTCGTTGTATCGTGTAATTTTATTTATCTTTGTTACTTTGGGATACACAATTGTTGTCAAAAGTAATAAAATTTGTCTTTTTTTTTAAATTCTCGATTAACTAACTTTTACAAATTTCGTTCGGATAAGCCAGTGTGTACAATAGTTAAAATAATCATGCAAAGTAGAACATTACACATTGCTTCTTAGTTATTTTCCACTGGTCACAAAACTTTCTCCATGCGTAAGTCAAAATCGATCAACGTATACTTTCTCATAGAAGTGACTTTGTGAAAGGTGAAAGATAATAATGAAGCAAAATGTAGCAGTTTCTACTTTACGCGCTTGTTCGTAATAAAATATTTCTATATCCGTTTTTAATTCTTCTTTGATAACAATTATTCAGCTAAAAAGTGGTCAAGACATTTTCAAGTTGGATATCGTGTTGTAAGTGAACAATGAATGACAATTTAACTGATATAATATCCAGTTTGTGAACCAATATGCATGTCGAATGCAAACGATTTTCTCTTCATTGTCGATAAAAGGTGAAGACGATGAAATCAAAAGTGTAAATTGAAAACCTGTAGACGTAGCGAGTCAGACGCGTCATGCTAATGCGTATTACCTGAGCGGTCATCAATTTTAGGGATTAGGAGTCATCCATAACGAAAGTAAATCCAGCCAGGAATTCTCTTCTGTCGTGATTTCGGTCATTCACTAGGATCAGGTTGAGATGTTTTTTTTTTTTTTTTTAATATAGAAATGCAAACTGACAATTTCTCGAAGCACGTACAAATGTAACGCGTCGAAGATTTTATTAGTCAAATTTATAATCCTTTGGCTTAACTAGTTGACATTTGACGTACCCAGAAAAATAATTATCTTATTCCGTAATAAATTCAGCAGAAGAACGAGACGATCTATCGATTCACCTCCCGAGTTATTATAAATGCTCTGTACTTAATTCGTAAATGCAACCCAGTCAGTTAAAAAACTAAGATGTTGTGTATGTTGTATCTC